>CAUYUJ010002138.1:0-90000 GCA_963575745.1 Prorocentrum cordatum
GCAGCGAGGCCACAGCTGGACAGTTACACCCCCCCTCGGGGGGCTGCTCTCGGTAGCAATCTATCTCCGAGACTTGTGCTTCAAAAGCGACTTGATCACGCTAGAGCCTGCCTCGACTTGGAGGCGCCCCGCTCCCTTCTCGTTGGGCCAGTTGCTGCCCTTTGGGGGGAGCCCCTTGCGCAATCGACTCAAATAGTTATCTCCCGAGGGGGTGGTCCAACCACAGCACGGCTCCGCCAAGAGCAAAAGGCGTCCCCCCCGTTCACCACAGTTCCAAGGCTGGCACATTTCCAACACCAAACCTGGCCGTTGCGCATGGCCACGCAGTGGGAGGGGTGAACCTGCCTGTGCGCGGTTCTCAACTCCGCGGTGACTGGACGGGGGACGAGCACAACATTATCATTATCGCTCAAGTGCCGCTGGGTGAGGTCTCCCCTACAGCGGTTATCATCGAGTCCGAGCCAATCCAGAAGGGACGACCCAAGAGGCGGCCCAAGACGGCAACGACGGCACACCCACGCCCCACTGGAAAGACGACCCAGGTCATGGCCCGACGCACGCTCGAGCTCGACTGCCCGCCTGGAAGCAGCCCCCCCTCCCCCCTCGGGAGTCCATGCACACTGCTCGCGGTCCTGCGCCGCCAGCTCCATGGCCACCGCGGCCAAGCGCTGCTGGGCGAGGGTCGCTGAGGCGTCCGCGATGCCGAGGGCTTTCACCTCGCCTCTGATGGCCGCACCCGCCTCCTCCGCCCCTCTCTGGGCGTAGGCGTCAGCCATTTCATTCCCACGTGGGACGAGAGGGGATTGGGAGGACAAGAGGTGAGACTTGGAGTCGAGATGAGAGTAGCACTTACGGAGGGTGACAACGCCTGGGCGCACTCGGGCCGCAGCTCGGACTCTCTGCCACCAGCCTCGGAGCGCTCCGCTTGGGTCATCAACTCTGCCTCCTTGCCACCCGTCAAACACAGCTTGGTTGTCTGTATATATATTAAAATATCTCCCGTCGTCAACTGCAGGCACCACCACAGGGCCGCCACTTCCGCAGCTGGAACGGTCTGGCGGCCGTCGACTCCCCCATGCCACCCAGGGAGGGGAGGGGAGGGGTCAGAGGCCCCAGGAGCGGGAGGGCCAGTCGGTCCCATCTGGAGGTAGACGCCCCACCCCACACGGGCGACACGCGGATCCGAGGACGTACCCGACCCATCCAGAAAGGCGACCCGCGCTTCCAGCCTACGGGCTGGCATCACCTCTCCGATGGGACCGATGGCAGGGGGTGGGGCGTCGACAGCTTTAACACGCCAGGCACTGACATCCCCCCCACTCTGGTGGGGGAGGGACGATCCCACGAAGCCAGAGAGACGAATTCACACCGCGGTCGAGGTCGCGGATCGCTCGCTCGCATAAGTGTCCCGTTCTGGCAATCCAAGGGTGCTCCAACTGGGCCAGACAGGGGCACTCATAGGTACGGTGGCGCGTGGTGTCGGGAACCCCCAAATCACACCGAGTACACAAACCGTCAGTCTTATAACCGGCACGGCGCTGGCGATCATCATTCCATATGGTGGCACATGCAATCCCCTCCAGGGCGCCGGCTTCCTGATACATCTCCTTTCTGTGCAGGCGCTTTACATTGAGACGCAACATGGTGAGATCACCTCCGTCATTGAGGCATTCACCTTCGGTGTGTTGGGCCGCCTGTTTCCACAACCCTTTAATTACTGACTGGGCCAGCGCATCACAAATTGCTCCAACTTCGTCGGAGAGGTCGGGGTTGAAACGCCATTCGCAACCGTCGGGGTCCTCCCAAACATCGGGTTCAACCCCAACCCATCCCATGGGACCGAAGTGTGAGCAGCATGGCCCCCATAGGCCCTGTTGCTGCTCGCCATCGGGCTCGGGGCTTTAGTCTTGCTAGCTTAAACTTAGTGGCCGTCCACCCCCGCCGCACCTGCTGTCCGAGGGGGGGATTGTTGGCCCAGAAATGCAGCCACTCCTTGGTCTGGCGCTTCACGCGCGCAGCCCAGGGGTCCCTTCCTCATGCATCAGCAGCATGATCGTGGCCGTGCATCGGCCTTTCTTTCCGAAACCAGCTAAATCCGCGGCCAGCGCTCTCCGTTTTCGGATTTCGCTCGGGGGGGGGGCCAGAAAGGGGACTATCATAAGACATATTAGCCCGAACATTCGTATTGTACAACAGCTTGCTTTTCTTACGTCGGGTCCGTCCCAAACCCGCAAACAAACCAGCCCTGGTGGCCCGAATTCTGCCGAGCCTACTTCTTTTTGAAGCCGTGTTCCTGGATCTACGCTGCCCCATGGTGTTGTCGGTCCCCAGGTCCTTCATGTCCTTGTCAGTCTTGATGTTGATGTTTAGTTCGGCCGGGGCATTCTCAACTTCGCGGGCGTCTTTGGGGTTCTGGGCCAGGATGGTGGACTTGTTGGAGATCCTGAGCCGAGCCTTGAGGCAACCCCCGACCAGTACACTTGCTGCTTTGGACACTGCTGCTCCTACCACCTCCTCGGGCCCCTCGACCCTAACCATGATGTCGTCCACGAGCTGTCTCAACCTGGCTATCGGGGCGGCCAGGTGAACCTCTTCTAGTACATGATACAATAGCGCACGGGCTCCATGGTTCGCCTTGCCGCAGCCTGGGACCATCCCATTGTCTGGCACTATCAGGTCGCTGAAGATCTTATTAGCCTTGACGAGTCTGGGGCGGAGGTATGACATGATGCACATGTACAGCTCGACGGGGGGGTACTCAACCTCAGACGCTCTCACCGCTAGAATACCTAAATCCACCAGATCGTAGAACTTCTCTAAGTCCTGGAAAAGTGGCCTGGCTAGCTTCGTCTAGATTGGCTCGGGTTTCGTCCGAGACTAGGGTGCGGAGCGCCGACTGCAACGCCGAACTCTTCCGAACTGCTGCATCCCAGAACCCCGCTTTGCGATCACACCATTCAGTTAATCGATGTTTGGTCATCTTCCCCCATACTCTCATCGTCATGGACATCAGCCCGATGGGCCGCTCCTCCCCCGCTATCTGCTTGTCCCCTTGGGTGGTAGAGCATGCCGCATCTGCATGATCTGATGGGGCCACGTCAGCTGGCGCTCGCACATATTCAAGATGAGGAGGAAGGAATCTTTGCACAACGGGCTGAGCGCGCGCAGCTGGTCTGGCGCCCATTGGTCGGCGCCTAGCCCTGTGCCCCCCTGGAAGCTGCTCAGCGCCATGTCCAGACTCGCGCGTGAGGAACGGCCGCTCAGCGAGGTCCTCCTGAGCCTTGAGCTCCAGGTCGCGCATGGCCATGGGCAACTCCAGCTTGGCGAAGTCTCTGCGCGCAGTCCACCGCCGCTCCCAATGGCGACGTCGTAGTTGAATTCCTTTCTGCGGGTCCATCTCCCGCTGCTTGGTGTCAGGGTCTACGCATCCGTCACTTAAGTTGACACGTTCTTCAGAGCTCAGATACCGATGGGCTCCTTTCATGGACTTATCCGAGGCTGCCTTAGCCCGCGTCCGTACCTTTGCCCTCGTGTCTCGCCAGGCCAAGGTAGCATGCTGAGCGGCTCGTCGGTAAACTTCTGCTATGAGGAGCGCCTCCTCCGACGCCGGCTGTGTGTTCGCCGCCTGTGGCGCCGACGGTGTCTGCGATCTCGATGTTGTACTGGCCGCACTTGCAGTCGTGGTCGGTCTCTGCGCCGAACTGGTTGAGGTGCTGGCCGTGCCCGTTGTCATGAGCATGGCCGCCTCCTCCTCCAGCTGCAACTGCATCAAGTCGGGTTCGTCCGCCTCGGCATCCATCTGTTCGAAGGGGTCGAAGTCGTCATCCATACTGGTAGGGACTGCTGCAGTTGGGTTGCCATCTTGTGGCCAGCTCTGCTTCTCGGAGGCCCCAGTCAAACTCTGGCCTGGTCCTGGCAAGCTTTCCCCCAGACGGGCCGTGGGACCCCTGGCCTCATCAGAGGCAGCCCAAGACCCGGGGGCCCCAGGGCTGGCGCGACGGAAAGAAGTTCCGTCGAGGGTGGAACTGTCCACTCCCTCTCCCTTCGCCGCCCCAAGGCCCCCTTCTTCGGCCTCTCGAGGCCTGCTCTCGTTCTGATCGCCAGCAGGGGTCGGCGACGAGGCTGGGAGCATCTCAGGCTTGCATCCTATAATAGACTCCATTGGCAGTGCACCTTCCCGCGCACGACGACGTTCAGCTCGCTGCTGACTGGGCTGCGCGGTAGGTCTCGTCGTCGCGTAGCTTCTCAGAGAGGGGCAAGCTTGCCCAGCCAAGAGACAGGAAACATTGTGCAACACTCTGGTGTCTTCGCTCTTGTCGGTCTCCGTGTCCTTGTCGCCGCCCTTGGCGTGCTCCAGTAGTCCGAGTCGTTCGCTCAAGGACGTGATGATATTGGCAACCACTTGAACATCCTGAGGCTGCTTCTGTCGTGCTTTTCAACACTGCCAATTCTCGCATACGTGCTGCCAACGCTTCCCACAGGTGGGTCTTTTCTTTCGTAGCCGCATCAAGGAATGGGTCAGTCTTCTCTTGGATGGTGACCTTGCGCATGGTGAACTTCGGGTTGCACCCACGTCTCACTGTGCCCTTGGGCTTGGTGTCTGTCAAGATACAGAGGGACTGCTCTGCTGCAACTGACCACTCTCCGAAATGGTAGGCCAGTCTTTGTGAACCCTCAGGGTCCAGTCGGAAAGCCCACGAGTCCGCAACCTCATCAATAGGGTCCTGAACTGGTCGGCCGCGCGCATCTGTCAGAGCTTGGAGCCATTGTTCATCACTGGCCGCCCCCTTCTGTTTGACTGCGTAAGTATCTTCCAGTAGATGGGCATGTTCATCATGATGAAGGTCACCTGGCTGTGCTGCATCGCCGTGATTACCATTGGAGTCGGTCAGCTTCCGATATTTCGCACGATCGCGTTGGGCCCGCTTGAGCCCCTTTTCCTTGTGCACCGTCAGGGTGTTAATCACGATCTTCACTGGCTGGATGGGCATCTGCACCTTGACCGAGGCCGGCCTCGAATGAAGCCGAAGATGCAGCCCGACGTGAGGGCTCCATGGCACGTCTCTCACTTGTTTAAAAAGCTTCACGAATGGCCGAAAGTCTCGCGAGAGGATCCCATAATCAATGAGTCTTCCCTTGCCCGTCGTGCAGGTGGCGGCGCAGTCATAGGGGATCAGAAGCCCGCCTCTGAGAGCTTTCAACCAAGGAGAATGGTGCATCTCTGTCGGTGTGACGTTCCAGCCGCCAAGCGCAATCCATGGTACTCCCAGGGATCTCACCAGTCGTGTAAGTTGTACCATCTTGGCGACGTTGGCTGGATCGCCCAGCCCAGCTCTGCACTCCAAGTAAACTAAGATCAGCGCCAGCGTCGCCCCCTTCAGACGCCAGAGGATGATCGGGATGTCGCGCAGCTCCTTCTGGGAGACGCTCTGCCCCGTGCCGTCGGGCAAGTGCGCCGACGCGACATGACCTGCTCTGGCAAGCCAACACGTCCCTCCGTGAGTACATGTGGTACTTCTCCCCGTCGGTGTAGCTGGAGTCCATGCGAACTGCGACTGCCACCCCTTGTAGCGCAGCTTTTTGATCTCCTGCTGAACGGCCTTCTGCAGAAGATGATGCTCTGCAAGACCGACCATATCAAAGCTGCAGTGTTCCACATAATGGCGCACTTTCTCCCCGTAGTGTGTGACATTGGCGAACAACACGTCCACGTAGCCACTCTTCATCTTAGTAGGTCTCTTCTTCTGGCGGCCGCAGCTGCCAGCGTCGTCAGGGACACTTTGACGGACTGCTTGCGGCTCTCTTGGCCCTGGCCCGTAGCGCCGCCGTCTGCCCAATGTACTTGTCAATGGCCGCTGCGTCAGTGAAGTCGACTTTCTCCTGGGTGGCTGGCTGGGCCTCCACCTCGGCTGTCTTGTCATCTGCCGCCGCTGCCAGGCCGTCACCTCCACGACGCCGCTTGATTGATTCATGGACTTTGCGGAGACGCAATGCTGCCTCACGTGCTGCTTTGCCTGCATCAGTGGCGCTCTTGAGCACGTTGTGGGCCTGCTTGTGCCCCTTCCGAGGCCTCCTTGTACGTCTTCCTGGTCGGCTCGTCGAGGGAAGCCAACTCGCCTGCGTCGGGCTCTGGGAAATCCTCTTCGTCTGCTTGCGGTGCCTGCTGGGACTGGCGAGCCTCCGTCTGTGGTGCTGCCGCCTTGGTCTTGCCCACGAGCTCGTCGATCGCCTTCTTCGTTGCCAGGCAATCGTCGATGTTGATGTTGAGTTTGTCCTGCAAGTCCTTGAGCGACTGGGCCGCCTGGACGAGCTGTTTCTTGAGCCGCCCCTGCTGAGCCTGGAGCTTGCGCAGCAGCTGCGCCTTCTGGGCCAGGCGTTCCTCTGGCGTGGTCTCGGAGGCTTCCACGAGCCCGCAAGCGACGGACAGACGGCCAAGAGCTTGTCCTGGGTCTCCTGGTCCCCCTCAGTCTTGGCCTTGTGGAACTTGGGCATGAGAGCGCCTTCGACTGGGTCCTTGGCCGCGCCACTTCCCTTGAGGCAGGAACGCAAGGGCTGGCCGTTGTCAACGTCGTTCGCCCCCAGGTCGAAGGAGGCGATCGCCCGAGCTGGATCTTTCCACAGACGGCCACACTCACGGCAGCCTTCCCGTCCTGTCTTCCCTGCCTTGTGAACAAAGACCCAAGACCGAGGACAATGAAGACAAACCAGATATTCGTTCTTGCGGCCGCGGCTGGTCGAGCGAGGGCGCGCATTGTTCCCTCCCTTTGCCGTCCGAAACCGTGCGCGCGCAACTTCCGCCGCCCTGTCTGGGCGCCCCTCAAGCCGCGGGCATGCCTGGCCGCTCTCAGTAGCCTGCCCACCATGCCCGACGCCCGCGACGCCCTCCTGCGGGCCCCGCGGGAGCGCGGCCCGCAGGTCTGCAGACGCTCTGGGGCTCGCTTCCTCTCTCTGCTGGCCACGCCCCTCCTCCTCCTCCTCCCTCCCTCCCTCCTCCTCCTCCTCCCCTCCTCCTTCCTCCTCCTCCTCCTCCCCCCCTCCTCCTCCTTCCTCCTCTGCCTCCTCCGCCCTCCGTCCTCCTCCATCTCCTCTCCTCCCCCCCTCCTCCTCACTCCTCCTTCCTCCCCCTCCGTCCTCCCCTCCTCCTCCCCTCCTCCTCCTCCTCCCCCTCCTCCTCCTCCTCCTCCTCATCCTCCCTCTTCTCCTCCTCCTCCTCCTTCCTCCTCCCCCTCCCCCTCCCTCCTCCTCCTCCTCCTCCTCCGAGGCTCAGCAGCGTGCCGCGCGCGGGCTCCGGGCCCTCTTCCGCCCTCGATTCGGCGCGGTTCGATCGGCCGTTCGGGTTCGATGCTCTGTGCGTGCTCCGTGGGTTTGGCGACGTTGGCGTGTGCCTCGCGCCGTTCCGCCTCCTGCTTTCCCTCCGCCCTTCCCCCTCCTGTGCTGCCTTTTTTTCTCCTTTCCTCCCCCCGTCTTTCCTCCTCCCCCTCCTCCTTCTCCTCCTCCCCCTGGTTTCTTCCTCCATTTGCGTTGAACAAACCTTAGGAAAGTGCCCGTGGAGTTCTTGAAGGTAGCACGCTAAAGAACGCCACTCGGAACATACATAAGGGACCTGGCGGCTGCCGTGGGCAACGTGGGAAGACGAGGCCAGGAAAAGAGTAGCCAATTGGGTGGGCGCCCGAGTAGCCAATCGAGTAGGCGCCCGCCAGGTCCGAGAGGACGGCGCTGACCTTAGCAAGATAAGCCCCATATAAACCGTACGTATAATAATACCTTAGTGTAAGCCCCTTAAGTTCAATTGGTAGTGCCGCCCCTGTTGGTAAAACTGAGGCTGTAAGGCATTTACTCTGCGCGCGAGGTGAGTTACGCAAATTACATGGCTCGCAAGTAAGTGTTGCTGAAATGGGCGGCATGCAGCATCAATTTTAGTGTGAGAAGCCACGCGTCCCCAACATGTGTGACCGTCTCGTCTTTCAGGTACATGCTTTGGGAAACGAGAGTGGCAAGGTGTGTTGTTGCAACAACGGGCGCGTGGGCAGATTGCTCACGCGCCCACGGTTGTTGACCAGCCAGACAGTATACATTTCTCCTCTCCCCCCCCCCCCCCCCTTCCATGTCGCATCCTCCCCTCGATGCACATGCCAGCGGAACGCAGGAGTAGAGCAGTCATTGATTCCTGATGGTCGGGAATCAGTGGCTAGAGAAGCACACGTAGGCTGGCCATGGGTGTAGTCTTAGCCTAGTAAATAACAATGCCGCTTTCGTTGGGGCAGTCTAAGTACTGGTGATGCGAAACAATGTGGCGTTGGGGCGCCGAAGGGCTGAAGCTGTCGTGACGTTAACCAGTCACCAGTAGGTCCCAAGCTCCTCCCCAATGGGTGCAGCCTCAGCCTTCGGAGAGAATTATGCGATGTTAAAAACGGGGTTCGACGCCAAATCGTCGTGGCTGGCATAAAGTCGCTCTGTCTTCTGTATGTCCGCATTGGCAGAAGGTGGCTGGCTGCAAGTGTGAGAATGATGTCGAAGAGAGGGTCTATCGAGGAGAGAGTCCAATGAACTGCCGAACTATGCAGACGCCACGCCATTACATAGGTGTGTGTAGCAGTTCTTGGGTTGCGGCCCAGGACTTGTTGGGTTTATCCCAAACCACCCTGGCCCCAGGACCATCGCGCTGGTTGCAATGTTCCTTTCGGGCTTGTCCAAGCTGCCTGTAGAAGGGACGAGTACCTTCTCTGGTTGCAGTTCTTGGTGGGCCCCACACCAGATTGCCCTCCCCCGCCCAGCCCCGATGACCTCCCCCACCAATCTCAGTCCACTATGATAGCACGTGCCTGGCAGCAGTGTGAGAAAAAGAAGAAGCAGAAGGAATGTAAAAAAGCCTCGGAGTGAGATGGGCCGTTCGATCTGCACTAGCAATCACAGCCCGTGCAGATACAGGCTTTCTGCGAGGAGCCTGTAGCAAACACTTGTGAGCCGCATGCTGGACCCGTGGGCGTCTGAGGCTTGCAGCGGGTCGTAGGCTGGCCTGCCGGGCTGGCCTGTGAGCTTCGATGCGCACGTGGAGGCAGTCGATTGTGGGCGCGGCTGCAGCGCGAGTGCGCCTCGGAGTGCGATGCGCCGCTCGAGCTGCGCAAGAAGTCATAGCCCGTGTAGATGCGGGCTTGCAGTGTTCAGTTGGTGGTATTACGAAGTAAGGCGCGCGCTGGCTTCGTGGGTGCTCGGGGACTTAAGCAAGCGCGCGGCTGGCCTGCCAGGCTGGCCTGCCAGCCTGGCCTGTTAGGTGCGAAACCGTTCGTGAGGAGCGTTCGTGGGAGACTCTCGCGACGCACGAGATGCATGGCCTGTCTGGGCACAGGCTTGCCAAAATGTAGGCGCGTGCTGAATTGTGCAAAGTGGTCTGCAGTGGAGACAGACACCGGGTGTCGCGGCCGAGCAATCCTTGGACTGCGGCCCGTGGTTTCTGCTGGCCGACCCCGAGCCGATGGGGGCAGACAGGGAGGGGCCACCAGCGTGTCAAGATAACGGGCCGCGGTCTGAGCCATGCACTAACAGGTTATGATGGAGAAACAAAAGCCCCAGATGCTGCTCTGCGGCAACTGAAGAGCTGCAGGTGCATGCAGTAGGTGTCGCGGCGTGCTGCTGTCGTGGCACTGCTTGGCCCGCTCCGCGGCCGGTATCTTCGGAGCCCCTTGGCTTGGGCTTTGGTGGTACCTTGTGTATTCGCACCATCTGCTTTGGCGGCGGCTCCTTGCGCGGTGCCCCCGTCGGGGGCGCGGGTGGGTGAGTGGGTGGGTGGAGGTAGTGGGGGGCGTCATGGAGGCTGCTGGGGATGTGCTCGTGGCGCGTCTGGTGTGGCCGGAGCCTGTCGATGTAGCTGTAGAACGTTGGGTATCATGTGTTGTTCGCGAAGGTTTACGATGTCGTTTCTTGGATATGGGCCAGGTCGGCCCCATATGGTTTTTGATGGGAAACTCTCCTTCGCCCTAAACGTGTGTTCGTCATGGTCGGGCGCCCTTCCTTAAGCTTCTGAGTTAAGTTTCTCATGGGGCCCGTCGCCGTGTTGAGCTCAGGGCCATGGAGGTGCCAGCGCCCGCGAGGTGCGCCGTGCCGTGCCGCAGTCCTAAGGCGGGGCCATCTCACGATTCGGTCTGCCGTGCGCCCTGTCCCGTGCCGCGGTCCCGTGCCGCGTCGCGGTGCCGCGCCTCGTTGCGCGGGCCACGTCGTGATCCCGTGCCGTGCCGTGCCGTGGTGCCGCGCCGCGCCGTGCCGCGGTGGCGCCGTGTGGTACCGTGGAGGGGCCGTGCCGTGCTGTGCCGCCGCGCCGTGCCGCTGTGGTTCTGCGTTGTGTTGCAGTGCCGTGTCGTGCCGTTGTGTAGTGCGGCGCCGCGCCGCATTGCCGTGGTTGCCGTTCGCCGCCCCGCGTCGTTCGGGTGGGTCCCTCCCCGTCACCCTGCGCTACCGTCCCACTCTCTTGCTTGCTCTCCAGCACTTCCTGCTCCTCCCTTTCGCCAGGCCCATTTCTCCTCACCCAACCTCCTTACCTGCCTCCTTCCGCAGGCTCACATACGCCTCTGCTACTCCTGCGCGTCCCATTCACATGTCCCACCACTGCCCCAATACTGCCCACCTTCTCCTACTCTCCTGCTTCCCCCCCTCGCGAATTGCCTACCCGCAGTACTCCTACATTACAATGTCCTTGTGCTTATCTGTTTCCTCCCCCTCTGGTATCCTTCCCCCCCCCTTGATCGTGTCCCATTGGTCCTCCTGGTCGGGTGTCCTTGGGTCCCTTTTCTTCGGGGGCACAACCGTGGTTTTCCAGGGGTTGCTGATGTCGGCCTCTGGCCCGAGGGCCAGGTTATCCCTGTCCCCTCGGCCCCCTGGTGTTCCAGGAGGTCGGGGCCTGGTGCCCCTCCCACATCCTGGGTAACGGTCCTCCTCTTTGGGTTCTGGGCGTTCTTGTGCACTCGGGGTGCGCATGACAGGCCACCTGCGCGCGCGAAGATAATCGCGTTTCGCGCCTCGCGGCCTGGACCGTAAAAAGGCCCTTGTTCATGTGGGGACGACGGCGCGCGGGTGCGAAGATGACGTTCATGGAGTTTTGATTCGTCGCTCCCGCTGCCTAGCTCCGCAACCGTTTGGGCCCATCTCAGCTTTCCACACTCTCTTGAGCACAGCGGACATGTTGCACCTCATGCTGTGTTTCAGTGACAATGGCAGATGATGAAGATGATTGGTTTGGACATTGCAAAATTCATTCGCGTGACGATGAAGACGACTGGAGTGGCTGCTTGATTCAACGTAGTGGTGGTGATGCAGATGTTCCGCGTCAGGGTTGCCCTGGGGCCGCAGATGGTGAGAGTTGGATTCCCGACCGCCCCTCGTCAGCAGTTGTGGTGCGGGATAATGTGGCCCGAGAACCTTTTGTCTTCATCAGGGACGAGTCGATGCCAAAGCCGATTGCCCATCATAAGGTTATCCAGACGACTCTCGTGGCACCATCTAAAAGACAAGCACGTTTAGCAAAGGCCAGATCGCCTGCAGCTTCGAGTGGCGAGCCGAGTCGAGACTCACACCAGGCTCTTGCATCGAGAATGTTGGTCCCGTCGATTCAGGAGGCTGCACGTCTATGCAGTGCCGGCACGCTCGCCGACGAAATAGATGTGTCGAGGTCCCACGTGTACCCCATGATGCACGCATTTGCGTGCGCGGCCTACGACACAGTCAGGGAGGCGATGTCCATGTATGCGCAGCGTTCGATCCACATGTGCAGGCAACGCGTCCATGGAGTTCTGCTTCAACCCTTGTGTGCGATTCGGTACCGCAAGTACGACGGCACGAAGTGCAAGCACTTGAGAGTGACGACACATGTTCGAGACGATGACGGCGAGGACGACGTGTTTACACAAAAAGGTGCCCATGAGTTGTTTGTGACAGAGGCGTCTTTTGTGATAGCGTTCCGACGGATTCAGCATGGGCAAGAACGCACGATGATAATGAAGTTGCCCCAGCCCACTCTCCTCCAGGCGATCAATAGTACGAAAGCTGAGTGTATCGTCGCAGCACTGCGCCACCTCAAGTTACCGTGTGACGACCTCGTGGACTCATCATTCCACCGAGTGATCAATGCATGTGTGTGCGACGGATTCGGCGGCAATTTACGGGCTGAGCGGTTCTTTTTGAACGAGTGTCCTGCCAGAACGCGCGTGGGTTTGCTTTGCGATGCTCACAGGAAGGCAACCGTGTCAACATTGTCGTTCGCCACGGTGAAGCCATTGGACACGCAACTGATCAGATTTGCCCTCACAGTGCAAGGTGGTGCCATGGCCGACTTGCGACGAGAGATGCGCAGAATACTCAAGGAGCAGCTCGTAGTCATCAGGTCTGGCGCCTGCAGTGCTGAAGCATCATCTCACAGGGAGGCCGTGTACGACTTGTTCGTGCCAGGCGCCACGCCGAGCGCTAAGTATCGACGGGGTCTTCTAGGGAGGCTATTCAGTGGTGATATCCGGCGCCGTGGTCGAGTTGAGCATTACTGCAATGGGTGTTGTTCATCGTTCAGAGAGACGCTGAGACTGATGTGCGACGAGGGCATGCAATGCTTGTGCGGGTCAGGCGTCACCGTGCTGAACCGTTCGAACTGGACGGGGACCAGCGAGTGCATCAACAGCATCGGCCTGATCTCGCACGTCCATGGGCTCGCGCAGCAGGCGTGGATGCGAGCAGTGCCTGGGAGGGATCACAAGCTTCGAGGGGGCTGCCGGGCCCATGCGGCGAAGGCGACTGGCGACGCCGAAGGCGGGCCAGGGCAGCCGAGCATCTCTCGAGCTGACGACGCGCACGACGGCGGCGACGAGGACGTAGAGGGCGGCGACATCTCTGTCTGGCGCCAAGATGCCGAGACCAGGGTCAAGGACACCCAGAGTTGGATTCTCGGTGGCACGTTCGAGGACGACTTGCTGATTGCTCGAATCCAGTACGGCCCGACGGAGACATTGATTCTCAACCAATTAGCGTTGTCTGGCGTGGGATGGGAACGGGAGCAGCAGGTTAAGTTTCTCCGTGACGGCTCCCGCACGTACCAGCTGTGGGAGGCCTACCGTGGCGATCCAGAGAAACGGCTCAGAGACGAAGTCGCGGACTTGATGTGCACTCCAGCTCTCTGGCGCACCCTTTCGAACCAGACGGAGGCCCAGGGCATGAAGCTGTGCGTGCTCTTGGCCAGGATGGCCACTGCGACGTATGAGCTGGTCGAGGTCCCCCATCGTTGGTGGCCCTACAAGACTTTCGCATCCTTGCATGATGGTTCTGTTCTTCAAGAGCTGAAGGAGTCACGTGGGTGCACTTGTTGTTTGGACGAGTTCACTGCTGGCTTTGTCGAGTACTACGGCGAGGCTGTTGGAGGGTCTTGCGCGCGGGCCGAGCTCATGGCGTTGTTGAGCGTGATGGAATCAGACACGGGGTCGACCGAGAGGGAGCACTCCACGAACGAGAGGCGCAACAAGTTCCGCGTCCAGACCCACGAGAAACACTTGGAGGAGTTATCAGCATGGTTCTGTTGTCGCAGGTGTTGTTCGGACAGGAGAGACGTGGGCGCCAATGTTGAAAAGCGCAAGCGCCCGCGCGGCGCCGCCGCTGCGGTGGCGGTCGGGGAATCCCAGAAGCCACCCCCGAGGAGATACTCTTGGACGTGGAGGGCGTTCCTTCACGTGCAGGCGAAGGGTCGGTACATTACGGCGGAGACTGCAGCTGAGATGAGCCAAGCATATCGCAATCTGTCAGCGGATGAGAAATCTTTTTATGAGGAGTTGGGCGAGCTCGCCGCGAAGCAGAGGGCTGAGGGCCATGAGAGTTTTCCTACGTACAGGCCGCCGCAGTCGTCCAGGGCAGGCGCGGCTGGTCGGCGCGCGCGCCAGTCGCGCGCGCTCCACGGCGGCGCTGGGCGACCTGGAGGCGTCGGCCCCGAACATGATGGCGCACCTGCAGTCGAGCTTGTACCCGCGGGCGGGGGCGCCGAGGAGGAGACGCCGCCGCCGTACGGCCGCATCCTGACGGAGTCGCGGTTGGTCCTCTGCCGCGAGCGTGCTCTGGCTGCCGCCCAGGAGAAGGAGGAGCGAGCCAGGGTGACTGAGCTGCGGGATAACTCGCGCCGAGTTGTCGATGGAGAGGCGCAGTCCTGGTCGTTCGTTGGCGGGTCATCTGCGTGCTCGGATGTGGCCTTGCCTCGTGGCGATCTTACCGCTGAGCCGTCCCCTATGCTCGTGATGACTTGGAACCGTTCTGCGGAGACGGTTCGAACGGCTGCCCTGGAGCATTTGGCCAAGACCACCCTGAAGGCGAACGGAGAGAGATGGCAATATTTGCATCGCTACATCAGTGTCCAGGACGTCCCTCAGCTTGGAAGAGTTCCAACGAATCGTCGGCGCTGCTGGGAAGCCCAGGAGTGCATCTGCAAGGGAAGCGGGCGGTTCAAGGACCAGTGGATGGACAAGTTCTTGGCATCTCTTCGCATCTGTTCTCGAATGAATGGCAACTTTCGGCCCTTGCTGAAGCGCGGCCACTTGGTTGCACGGTTCGGGTGTGTCAATCCTGGACGAGCTGGCCCTGATCATCCTGTTGGAGATCCCGTGCCCGATGATGTCTCAGATGTTTGGTTGCACGTGGCATTGTTCTACGAGAAGCCGATCAGGCCGACGTACATCTACATGGAAAGGGAGCCCGACCGAGATGAAGCTGGCACTTTGGGCGTGGCTCCGTGGTGCGGCCCGAACTCTGAGGATCTCTACCTGGTTACGCAGTGGGAGGCCTTCGGGTACATGGAGCTTCGCCCGAACACCAAGTCCTGGACGCTGACGTGGTATGAGCTGGTCTGCTTCCCCAAGCGCCTGCTGCGACCATTCGAGCCCCGCCGCCAACGAGTCAGGCACATGGGCTTCGAGCCGATCGACCTGCTGAGGCTGGCCGTCCCGAAGAGGAAGCAGACGCCTACCCTTGGGGGCCGTGCGCGGGGGGGAGCACGCGGTGCTCGCGGGCGGGGCCGCGCTGCCCGCGGCGCCGAGGCGCTAGGGCGAGGCCGCCCCAGGCGCGGCCGAGCGGCGCGCGGGCGCAGCGCCGCTGGCGCCGAGGAGCCGCAGCCAGAGGCGGGTGTCTCGTCGGACTCAGGCTTGAGCTTGCGGCGCGGGTTCAGCGACGCCGAGGTGGAGCCTGAGGAGGTGTCCGATGGAGGTTCCGAGGGCCAAGATGTCGTAGGTTTACCGAGGAGTTTTTTTTTTTTTTTGTTTTTGAATCGGAGTTCGACAGCGACGACGACGGCGTCGGCGTCGGCGGCGGCGACGGCGACGGCGACGGCGACGGGGGCGACAACGGTGGCGACGACGGCGGCGACGACGACGACGGCGACCACAGGGCGAGCTTGAGCCCTCCTTCAAGGTTCTGCCGAGCTGGACTTCGCCGAGGAGCACGGCCTTTTCGAGCCCGTCGGCGGCGCCACGTCGGAGGAGTCGGGCGGCGCCGAGTCGGAGGGCTCCGACCATGGGTCCATCCGCGACGTTGACGTCGAGAAGGCGTTGCAGGAGATGGAGGGCGAGGCACCTTCTGGCGCGCCTGCTGCTGATCCCGTTCCTGTCGAGCCTGCTGCAGTCGATCCCGCGCCTCTTCCAGCTGCGTCGGGCGAGGACGAGATGCCCAGTTTCGAGCTCGCGGCGGAATTGCCGAAGGCTGGCGCCAAAAATCCACCGCATATCGTTATCAGAGTTTTCGGGTATGGTTCTGAGGCTTACTTGAGATATTACCCCAAGAAGGCGCAGATTGTAGCTGAGTGTAAGAGGCACAAAGGTTGCTTCAAAACAAAAACCGTGAAAGCATCGATTGTGCCCAGTTTCAAGGGCCAGGGTAGGTGCATCGGCTTCCTTTTGGCGTGGTTGGTGTTTCACTCCTTGAATCACGATAAGCAGTTTGATCATGTTTACTGCCGAGACCCTTCCGCCAGTGAGCGGTGGAGGTGTCGCAGGCGCGCTGTGCACTTCCTGCATGTCCCACAGGTTCGCTGCCTCTTCGAAGTTGAGGCGCCGCGTTATCCTGATGATACTGATGAGCCCCAGAGGGCGCCGTAGACAGCAGAAGTGCAACGGCGCATCCAGCCCACACTCTGACATAGAGGAGGGCTCAGTAGGATCAGGAGGAGTAGACAGGGCAGTCTTGGATCTCTCAAGGGCCATCTTGGATCCCTCAAGGGCCGTCTTGGATCTCTCAAGGGCGGCTTGAGCCATGCAAGTTAAGGGCCGTCCTCCCTCAAGGGCCGTCTTGGACTTAAGGGTCGTCTTGGGTTGAGGGGCGTCTAGGGCTTAAGTGTTGTCTTGGGATCTTGGGCTTAGTGGCATCTTGGGCTTAAGGGTGTCTTGGGCTCTTGGGCTTCAAGGCCGTCTTGGGTACCTCAAGGGCCGTCTTGGGCCTTCGCACCGTGACCCCAACCATAACATGCAAGATCTATGCGAGGATCGGGGGGAGAAGGTCGGGGCGGTGGTGCCGCCTTTACGGCTCGGACACCGTCTCGAGCGCAGGCGCCGTGCCACCCTCTCCCGAGCTTTGCCGCTAGGCGCTGGGGAAGGCGATCGGGGCGACACCGAGCTCGCGTTCGGTGCCGTCGACGAGCGCAGGCGCCTTGTCGCCCTCCTCAGCGCCTGTCTTCTGGCCCTGAGCCCTTCTAGGATTCCTGTGGCGATCCGTGCGAGTGGTGCGCCGAAGTGCTTGAACACGCCATGCATGCACATGTCGTCGTAGATGCGTCCATGCACGCGCGTGGTCACGCATCACAAGCACGGCGCAGCAGCCGCGATTATAGATATTGCCGCCTTGGGTTTAAAGGCCGTCTTGGGCTGAGGGGCAGTCTTGGGCTCAAGTGTTATCTTGGGATCTTGGGCTTAAGGTCGTCTTGGTTTTGAGGGGTGTATTGGGCTCTTGGGGTTCAAGGCCGTCTTGGAACCCTCAAGGGCCGTCTTGGTCCCTAGAGCCGTTGCACTTTACGTAGCAGCGGAGATACGTGCGAGGACCGCGTGTCCCTTTGCTCCTGGCCTGAAGCCTTCAGCCCCGAAATCCCAAACCAGCCCGCCCTGGGCCTTCTGCCCAGAGGCCAGATCCATCGCCTTTAAGGCAATTCGCCATAAACCCTGCGCCCAACGCACTGAGCCACAAATCCCTCTGCCCTCTGCCCTCGGCCCTGGAACTGGCGCCCTAAGCGTTATCCCATAAGCCATTCGCCCGACGCCCCTTGCCTTGCGCCGTAGGTCGGGAAGCCTTCGCCCCATGCCTTGGGCCTTAGGCTTTAAGCTAGATGGCTTAGGTCCCATGCCCTGGGGCCCAGGGCTTTGGCCCGCAGCCTGGCAACCTTGCCAAAATGCCTTGGGCGCTAAACCATGAGCCCCGAACCCTGCGGCTTGAACCTTAGGCGGCCAGCCCCTCGGCCCCATGCCCCGCGCCTGGAGCCCAAAGCCTCAGGCCTTCAGCCATATGCATGATGCCCAAATCTACGGGCTCGAAGCCCCGCTGCTTGCCCTCGAAGCCCTGGGCCGTGAGCCTCGCACACCGAGTTTTTGATGGATGCCCAGCAAGGCGGGGGAGGGGGATGGGGGGGTCATTGTTGGGGGGGTCATTGTTGCCTCCTTCGGCGGGCTCGGGCCTGGCAGTGTTTGCACAATGCACGGCCGCCGAGTGCAAGCAGCATCAGTGCGGAAGGCAGGGGGCAGGGGCTGAGTCGTGCATCTCGATGTGGTGCTCTCGGCCCCCAACCAGGTGCCGCGCTGCTGGAGCGACGCAGCGACGACGGCTTCGTCGCCGACGCCAACTGGTTGACGGAGTTCTTGATGCAGCGCGCAGCCGCCGACGCAAACGACCCAGTCCTCAGGGAGTGGGGTTTGGGCTCGAGGCCTTGCGGCGTAAAGCTTGGGTGTCAGGGCTCAGGGGGGGGCATTGCGTAGGGCGTGCGTCTGGAGGTTGATGGGTGGACGGCTCGGGCTCAGGGCTCCAGGCTCATGGTGCAGGGAATATAGCAACAGGGGTATGGCCCAGCTCATAGCTTGTATGGCTTAGTGTTTAGATCCCATGGCCTCGGCTTCATGGTGCAGGGCCATGGGCCTGGGGCGTTTGGCTTAGGGCGTAAGGCATAAGGCTTGAGCCCCACAGCTTAGGGCTAAGGGCTGGGGGCATGGGGCTTTGGGGGGAGGGTGCGGGGGTTGGTGATGGGGGTTCAGGGCATGAGGCGTGCGTCTGGGGGCCAAGTGCTCAGGGAGTTGTTTGTATTCGGGCGTAGGGATGCGGGTTGATGTCTTGGGATTTAGGCATTACATATCAGCTGTCTAGGGCTTCGGGCGTAGTGCGTAGGGCTGAGGCTTCAGGCTTAGAGCGACGCCCCTAGGGCCCAGATCTAATGATTTATGGCAGGGGTGGCTAAAGGCTTAGGGCCCAGGGCACTTGTCGAAAGGCTTCGGGCTTGCGTGTTAGCGCTACTGGCACGGGGCATAGGGCCTGTGGCTTAGGGCTTAGGGATTAGGGATTAGGGCGTTGGGTTTCGGGTTTCGGCTGGGGGCATGGGGATAAGGGTTTACGTCTTGGGGTTTACGGCGTATGGCATGGGGCTCAGGGCTTCGGGCACAGGGCCTCGGGTTTTCTGGAGCGCGGCTTATGGCATTGGGTCGGGGTTTACGGCTTAAGGGCAGGGGGATCATGGCTTAGGGCTTGGGGTCAAGGGCATAGGGCGTAGGGTTCAGGGCTGAGAACGTAGGGCCCAGGGCTTAGGGCTCAGGGCTCAAGGCCAAGGGCTTCGGGCATGGAGTTGAGGGTTGACGGCCGAAGGCTTAAGGTATCGGGCTTGTGGCCATGGCTGAGGTCGGCATTGCCGCCATCGGCGTGCGCGATCAGGACGCCTGGGCCGCCATGACAAAATGTGGTTCTCCAGTCGAAGGATTCGGTCGGGCCGAGTCCGCAAACCACCCCGACCATCAATTTCCACCATTTTCCATCAAAATCCATCACAACCCATCGCGAACCATCAAATTCCACCAAAGTCCATCATTTTTCATCAAAATCTATCAAATTTCATCAGGCCCGACCATCAAAATCTACCAGAACCGATCAACATCCATCAAATTATGATGAGCTTATTGCACGGGACTTCCACCATTTTCCATCAAAATCCATCAGAAACCATCAAATTCCATCAAAATCCATCAAGTCCGGCCACCACAAATCATCAGAAACCATCAGAATCCATCAAAATCCATCAGAACTCATCAAAATCCATCAAAATCCATCAAATTCCATCAAAAACCATCAGAAATTGTGATTTTTGTAAAGGGCAGGAGGGGGGGGGGCATGCGAAAATTCCGGAGTGGGGGCGAGGGGCAAGGGGCGCCCATGCGCACTCGAGGTTGTAATCGTTTGATGGCCTTCTGCCCAGGCGCCCCACGGGGTGGCGGGCCGCTCGTGGTTTCTCTGCCAACACACACCACGCGACGACCGCGGGGGGGGGCGAACGTTTCTGCCTGGCCCTCGGGTCACGAAGTCTTGGGTGGGGGCGCGTGGCATTGGGCATAGGGGGCGCCAGTGCAATGTGTGGCTGGGGGCGTTGGCCTGTGGGCTCCGAGGTTTGAGCTTGGCTCTGGGGGGCAGTGGGTTCGGGGTCTCGGCCTGGGGAATCGGCGCGTCGGGCATGGGGGCCGCGGCGGCTGGATTCTGGCCCGCTCGTGGGGCACGGGGCCCAGCGCAGACGTACTCAGGATTCTGGGATCGGCCATAAAGGCGTGAGCTCTGGAGGTTCTGGCCGACGGCTTGGGGCATCGGGCTTCGGACTCTGGCGTCATGCGCCAAGCCACCCCCCCATGTGCCCCATGTCATGAGCCTTCGGCATTCTGCCTTTAGCCCAGTGCCCTGGGCCGTGCGCCCACAGGCGTAAGCACGTTGCCCTACGCCCTAGGCCCTGCGGCCCCAAGCCGCGCCCCCTCGGCCCCAAGCCTTGGGCCCTCTGCTTTACGCTTGAAGCCGCGCCCCCGAAACACCGAAACCCTGCGCCCAAAGCTGCGAGCCCGAGGCCATGCGCCCCACCCCCCCGTGCCTAAGCCCCATGCCACACGCCCTCGGCCCGAATCCTTCAACCCTACACCCTGGGCCATGGGCCGAATGCCCTAAACCGCGCGCCCCGCGCTCCATGTCCTTTGTCTCTAGAAGTAGTTCCAGAGCCCGTCGGCTGGCACCCCGAGCCCCAGGGCCGTAAGCCCTGTGCCCTAAGTCCTCAGCGGTGGGCCCCAGAGTGCCTCAGCCCCGAGCCTGCGACCACAGCCCTGAGCCTGACGCCGTAAGCCCTAGCTTTGAGCTCTGAAGCAGAATTCGTGAGCGATTAACTTCAGCCTCATGCCTTAGAGGCCCACAGCCCCAATCCCATATGCCCTGAGCCCTGGGCCATGCACCCCGAGCAGCAAGCCATAACCGCGAAGGCCTGAGCTCGAATCAGGAAACCCTGGTCCCGTAGCCCCAAGCCCTGAGCCCAGAGCCGCTTGCCTGGCGCCCAACGCCCTACGCCTGGAGCCCGAACCTCTGAGTCCCAAACCCGAAGCCCAAGGCTCTCAGCCCTCAGCACCACCCACGAATACCAGAACCCTACGCCCCATGCCCGAAGCCTCGGTTCCCATGCCTGGGGCCTCGTGACCTCTGCTGCAAACAATCAGCCCCCAGACGCGCGCCCTGCGCCCTCTGCCCTGAGCCTTGGCGCCTGCGCCCCAAGCCGCGCGCCAACTGCATTCGCCCCCCCCTCCCCAGCCCTGCGCACCGCGCCAGGCGCCCCGCGCCCCAACCCTCCAGCCGCCTTCCCAACGCCTACGGCCGCAACCTCATCTGTCCTAACACCGAGTCCCGAACCCCATTCGCTTTATATCAAAATGGTTGCGCGGACAATGCCGCTCGCCCGTGGCCCCTGCCGCTCAGCTTTGCGCCAATCGGCACAGGCCCACAGCCTGATGCCTCATGCCCTTAACTGGAGTCGTCGGCGCTGGGCCCGAAGCCTTCGACCACTAGCGCTAAGCCAGAAGCCCTGGGCGATGAGACGTTGGCCATGACGCCCGAGCCTTGAGCCTCGGCATTCACGCCAGAAATCCTGAGCCCGAGGGCCGCGGCCCCAAGCCACGACCCCGATGTCATCATCCCTTTGCCCCAGATCTGTCGCGCAGTGCATTCAGACCAGGTCACGAAACACTCCGAGCCATGGCCCCTGGGCCCAACGGCCATCGCCTTCTGGCTGAAGCCGCGAGCCCGAAGCCTTGCGGTCTAGGTTCGGATCCCGATGCGCCACAGCTCTGGGCGCTACGCCCTGTGCCTTGAACGCTGGGCGCTGAACCTTAAGCCCCGCGGTTTCAACTCTGCGACCTATGCGTTCGGCCCTGAGCCCCCGCCCCCAAGCCGCATGCCTTCGCCCCTGGGCCCACCGCCCGATGCCGTCATCCGCGGGCCCCGAGCTTTCCGCTTTGAGCCCTGGCCCTTGAGCCTTGGGTTTCACCCCCCAATCCCTGAGAGATGGGCCCTAAGCCCTGGTCGCTGAGCATTCAGCCCGATGCCCGTAGCGCCCAGCCCGTTGCCCACTGTCGAGGCTTCAAAGCTTCGAGGCCTGATCCATGAGCCTTGAGCCTTAAGCCCGAAACTGTAGCCTTGGAGCAGTTGCGCCATGTGCCCCAGGCCCTCTGCCCAAGGTTCCAAGAGCGGAATGGCTGGCCCTCAGCCTCCAGCCCCATGGCCCTAAGCCCCGCGTTGTACGCCCCGTGGCTCTACCCCCGCAGCACGAGGCCCGACACCATAAGGCCTCAGGCCCTGTGCCATCAACCCTCAGCCCCCAGCCCGCAGCCCCGAGCCCCATGCCCTATGCCTTAAGCCGCAGGGCCGAGGCCCGTCGCCCGATGGCATGCCCGCGAGGCCCCTTGCCGCGCGCCCAAAGTTGCCGGCCTTCCGTCCCACGTGCGTGAGCATTCGCGTGAAACCGATGGCCTGCAATCCTCGACCGCCAGCCTTAGGCTCTGAACTTTCATTCTTTAGCCCCGAGCCTGGGGGCCCCAGCCCGAAGCTCCAATCCTCACGCCCTATGCCTCGAGCCCTGGGCCCGAAGCCAGAGCGCCAACGCCTCAAACCATAACGCCTTGAGCAACAAGCCCGAAGCCCACATCGCAAGGGCCAGCGTCCTGTGATTCAGGGTTTACGCCATAAGCTCCAAGTACCCAGCCCTCATCCCTGACCCCAAATGCCCCAGCCCTACGCCGTGAGCCCCTGGTCGTGGGCACCGAGCTTACATCCCTACGCCCTGAGCCCTCGGCCATGCGCCTCGAGCCATGTGCCCGAAGCCGCGTGCCCGAAACGGAATGGCCCAAGCCGTAAGCCCCAGGCCTTGATCAATAACGTTGCGAGTCGTCAGCAGTGAGACTTCAGTCAGATGCCCTAAGCCCTGGGGCTTAGACCCGACCCCTAGGCCCCCCCTGGCCCATGACCCGTAGCCCAATTCCGCACCCTCTGAGCCTACGGCCCCGTGCCCCTGGCTCCCCTGCCTGAGCCCAAAGCACAGAGCCTAGCGCCCCCGCTCAAAGCCCGCGGCCTGAGGCGCTCCATCCTGAGACCTCGGCCAGAAGTCATCGGCCGTCAATATGTAGTATTGAGCCTTGGGCCCTGGTCCTTGGCCCCTCAGCTGCACGCCCCATCGGCCCTTGGACTTGTGCACAAAGCCGCATGCCTCAAACCCCAGGCCCTAGGCTCTAAGCCCGAAGGTCCATGCCTTAAATTTTGAGCTCTACGAACTTATCCTTAAGCCGTGAGCTCAAAGCCCTCAGCCCTGAGCCCGAAGCCCAGATGTCGTAAGGCCCAAGCCCGTACCCCGAGCCCGTAGCCCTATGCCTTAATCCCTAGGCCCTGAGCCCCGAGCCATGAGCCCTCGGCCCCGATTTCAAAAGCCTTGGACCAGCACCCCTGAGACTTGGCCCAAGCCCGAAGCCTCCAGATTTCTGCCATTTGCCTTATGCCCCAAGCCCGAACAACTCCCTCTATGCCGATTACCTCACATTAGGTTTTGCCCCGCCCCCCCCCCCCGCGCGCGCGTGGGTTCTTGCAGACAACAATAAACATGTCAGCAACATAAAACTCAACGTATGATGCATGCCACATCAACGTGCAAGCCCGAGTGTTTACAGTTGCAATAAATGTGCATATGCTTCTGCGTTCTTCTATGCATATCACACTTCATGCGTGGATTCGCTCAGAAGGTTGTCCTGCCTCCGTTC
Organism: Prorocentrum cordatum; assembly: GCA_963575745.1. Taxonomy (NCBI): domain Eukaryota; class Dinophyceae; order Prorocentrales; family Prorocentraceae; genus Prorocentrum; species Prorocentrum cordatum. Next base: position 23,286 of record CAUYUJ010002138.1, read on the forward strand.
TGGACGACCGAAGGGCCGATGCTGCGGTTCCGGAAGCCCCGATCATTCGCGGGGCCGTTGCAGGCACGGGAAGATGAGGCGTTCTGCAGGGCCTCGTCGTTTGTGGGGGGACCACGCACCCGCCTCGCCAGTCGGTCACTTTGGCGGGTTGGAGTAGCAGCTAGGGGTTGCATCGGCCACGGCTCCGAGTCTTCTTCTGGCGACGGGCCCCCGACAGTGAGATATCATAAAGCCTGGTCCGCCGAGAGGGGAGGGGGGGGCGAGGTGCATGGGGGGACGAAGCGGCGGCAAGGGAGGGGACGGGCAGGTGGCGGGGAGGGGGGCGGGAGGCAGGGGATTGGACGAGGACACGGAAACGCCCATGTGGAAACGCTTGTGGTCGGAACGAGCCCCGCTGGACACGGTTCTTGGCGAAGATAATCGCGATGATAATCGCTATGATAATGTCGCAGATTGGCGCGAAGATAATCGACATGGAGCACACCCGAGTGGCGAAGATACTCGAACTCGTCCTGGAGTTATCCGCTGAGAGTGTCGCTCCCGTGTCCGACACCGTGTAGGCTCGAGCATTTTGCCCGCGGGCCCTTTTTCCAAGACCCCTCGTATTTCTCCTCGCCGTTCGGCGCAGGCCGTGGCCATGGCCACCGCTGGTTCTGCGCGCGCGCGCAAGCGCGCCGTGTCCCGTGTCGCTGAGGCTCTCGCTGCCGATTCCGACGAGGCCGATGGCTCGGAGCGCTCCAACCCTGAGGAGAACGACGACGAGCTTTTCCAGGATGCTCGGCAGCGCGGGCGTGCAGCCGTCAAGGTCCTGAAGGTCGATGCGAAGCCGAAGGCGAAGCCGTCGGGCAAGTTTCGCGTCTGCGGCCGATCAGGCTGCTCCAAGAAGGAGACGGCCGACATGCGGTTCCCAGATGCGTCGATCGCTGCGTGCGAGAGGTGCTACTACCCGTGGGAGTGGGCCTGGAAGGAGAAGCATCCCAGCTGGCCGAAGTTTTGCCAGCAGCTCAACCAGGAGAAGACCTTGAACGACCAGTTCGAGGTGTCCGCGGAGTGCGCGGAGGACGCGCGCAACAAGGCTTTCGACGAGGAGAGCGTCGACATCGTCTCGCGATGCGGCTTCAGGATGGCGCACCACTTCAGGGTTTGGAAGGAGCAGCCCTTTCGCGAGGCCGCCTCCATGCCCGCTGACGTCGAGCCCAAAGATCTGGATCTCAAAGCTTCATCGATCAAGTTCCCTTCGGGCGCTAGCGTGGATGGATATGTGACGGTGAACCCTGACAAGCCCTTCGTCGACGTGGACAGGATTGAGGAGTACTTCGTCGAGAGGCGTTCCCAGTCGCTCACCGAGGCGCGCCATGTCCTCAGGGATCAGGGGAAAAAGATGTTCAAAGCCGAGATCTCGACGCTCAAGGCCAAGATGCCCACCGCCATTCGCGGCAGGACCACCCCTCCGACGCTGGGGTCCATCGCGTTTGAGGCCAAGGTGAAGAGCGACGGCAAGGGGGGCATCCAGCCTCAGCAGCATCCAGGCGGCGGCCCTTTCGTTAACCAGGGCAGCCGTGGGCATGCTGCAGACAGTGCAGCGGACAGTCTCCCAGCATCCGTGCCCGAGGACTCTGGCAGCGGCGTCGCGGCCGCGGGTCTGCATGATCTTACCGGAGACGCCGCGGGCCGCGGCGAGGGCGCTGGCGACAGCAAGAGCCAGACCCAGGGCGAGAAGGACCTCCAGGTGCTGCAGGTGGATTCATCGAAGCCTCCGAGTGCCTCGCCTCCCCCAGCCCGCGGACGCTCTCGGTCGTGGAGGTCGACTCGGACTCGCATCAGTGCAGCGGGAGGGGCCTCCAGGGCCCGCGCAGGTGGCAAGGCCGCCAGCTCCGCTGGTGGCATGGAGGCCTTATCGAAGCCCAGATCGCCAGCGGCTGTCGACGAGATGGAGAGGATCAGGCAGCTCGAGACCGATTGCGACATCGCGAAGATCTTGGAGGGCTACAAGCTCGGCGATAGGGAGTACGCCGTCACACGCTTCAGCCCGAAGCAACCCAATGCCAAGGATAGGAGGGACGCGCTGATCGAAGTCATCGAGACGGCGAAGCAGATTTCCACGCACAACATGCACAACCTCAGGGGCAAGAACGATTTGAAGACGAAGTACATCAACGAGCTGAAGAAAAACAACGTGAATTTCCAGAGCTGCCCGAAGTGGTGCCGCACTCTGGTTTCAGAGACCCTCCATGCCAACTTAGACTTGGATGCAGTGTGGGACATCATCAACCCGTTCGCTGAGGCGGAAGATGGCCCTGTTAAGTTCGACCCTGCTTGCCCGAAGCTCTCGGGATTTGCCGATGAACTGGATGTGACCATCAATATCGCAAGGGACCACGCCTTGAACTACCTGCTCATCCCGATCATCCAGAATAAGACCGATCAGCTGGATACTGCCAAGGGGCTCCGAAGCACCTTGAGGGAGTGTGTTCGTGCTTCACTTGGGCTGCCACAGGAGATCAAGAAGTTCTACAAGGACATGCAGGTCTGCGCGGCCATCCTGGACACGATCTCCGACCACTCTGCGGAGGCCGTGGCCTCCATCGAGGTCGACTTGGCTGACTTTCGGAAGATGCTCCACGGCGACTATGACAAGGAGTGGTCGTCGTTCGCTCGCGCTTTGGACTCGGACGATTACTGGAGGCAGGAGAAGATAGAGTGGCGACGCGCTTCTCAAGGTGACCTGCAGGAGATGGAGAATATAACGATGACCAGGCAGTCGCTCGAGGGCGAGGTCTCCGACGTCACGGTGTTCACCAAGACCGTAGCGTCCCTGATGAAGTGGTTCACAATATGCAGGTCTTCTACTCCGACCCCCGCCATGCATGTTTTTTTCTCTGCGGCCGAGCAGTTCATGGACCGTCACGCCTTGCTAACGGACGAGGAGAACGCGCCGAAGATGGACCAGTTCAATTCCTTGCTCACAGGCCTTCTCGAGCTCGACAACTGCTTCTCGAAGGGCGAGGCCCGTGAAGGGGTCACCAGGACTTTCGGGCCTCGGCTGCACCGCTTAGTGGAGAGGGTTCGGGAGCTGCAGTCTCAGGTGTCCAAGTCTGTCTCGTCGAGCGCGATTTTGCAGGCCTTGCAGAAAGCGGCGGTTGTCGAGAACATGAGCGCTCAGGCAAAGATCGTCAAGACCGAGCTCGGGCAGTTGGGAAGCGTCAGGTTCTCCGACCCACCACGCCTGAGCATCATATTCAATGCTGTGGACGCCATGGCCGCTACCGCATGCAATAACATCAAGATGGATACGGCGACAGATATCGACGACTTTCTCGTTGACGAGGTGGCCGACATGTTGGAGCTAACCACGAAGGTGTGCGACCTAGCGGAGTGCGACGACGAGGGGCAGCGCATCAACGGCGCTGCTCGCCGCGTGAAGCTCATGACGATTGTCTTGAACACGACTCGCGCCCTCAAGGAGCTGGTGCAATTCGGAAATGCAGCTGAGCAGGTTTCAAACACGGAGGGCACCAAAGCATACCAGTGCTTGAAGGGCACCGTCGGGGAGCTCAAAAAGATGCGCAGCCTGATGGATGACCAGCCTGGAGGGACCCACGGCAACTTCATCAGCATCGCTCAGATCAAAAACAAGTTCGAGTACCTCTTGGCCACGGCGGCGGGCACGACACTGTCCTTCGAGAATGCCGACATCGACTCTACCCTCGCCGACGCCACCGAGTATCAGAACAGGTTGAAATCCATCGTCAGTTTTGGCAACGTTGATCGTGGCTGGAGGGCAGGCCTCGACGACAGTGCAGAGTGGACGGCGGTGGTCAAGCATGCTCGCTCGACGGTCTTCGCAACGAAAGGCTTGGCGGCCAAGGTGGGCTCCGCCATCGCGGCCCTGGAGAAAGCCATCACCAACGTCCGCGACACCTGCAAATCCTACGAGCAGGACGGCAAGTGCGACGAGATCGTGAGGGCAATGGAGAAGACGATCCACCTGGCAAGGCTCACGCAGATGGAGGCCGCCGCCATCCAGAAGATTCGCGATAACGAGAGCTCCAGTACTGAGGTGAGGGCCACGGCCATCCAGAACGTGCTGGACGTCCTCCCAGAGAACGGCATCGCCCAGAACGAGTTCCACCTGGCGGTGCAGAAGAAGCTGAACGAGGCCATGCGGGCCTGAGTTGAACGATGGCCCATGCGGGGCTGAGTTGAGGCAGGATGCCTCAGTGGGCAGCAGGCTGAATTGTACGAGCTCGCCGCTGCTCCGACCCGAGCCTTGACTTCGGAGTGCTCCTCGAGGAGCGCTGGAAACGGACTGGGGGTTCAGGACTTCCGAGGGGCAGGATGAGGACGGGAGAAGGAGGAGGAAAATGAGGGGAGGGGAGGGAGGGGCGGGCGGGGACGGGACAGGAAACGCAGAAAGAGGGGGGAGGGGAAGCGGTGCGGGGGAGGGAGGGAGGAAGGGCAGGCAGAGGAGGAGGGAAACCAGGCAGACGGCAGGATACCTCCTCCTCCTCCTCTCCCCTCGCTTGGCTCCCACAGGCGTCTAGCGCGTGGGGGGGGGGGGGGGGGGGGGGGGGGGGGTGCGCCGCCGCGGGGGGCGCGGCAGCCATCGCCGCCTTCGTCTTCTTCTGGGCCAGCGAGATTGGTTCAATTTGGGTTTAATCAGTGAGATTTATCAGTGGGATATCACTTTCATTGGTGGGATATCGATTCCATTTGGCGAATTCGCGAATTTGTTGGGTTTTGCCAATTCGGCGCTTCATTTCCATCTCAAATTTTGGGTAACTGGCTCGTACTTACACTTTCGGCCATGCCGACTTTGCAGATTGGAGAAACCATGCAAAAGCTCTTGTCTTTAGATATCGACAAGCAGAAAAGACTGAGAGACGATGCTCGGATGGTAGACGAAGACAAAGAAAATCAGCAAGAGGCCTCGAAGGCTATGAGAACACTGGCGGCCAAGGGTTCTGCTAAGGGTACAGGCCTGGGAGAGAATGGTTCAATTTCTTCAGGGGCCGTCTCGACAGCCACAGGGGCTGACGGATTTTTGGTACAACTCGAGTCGCTTCTAGATAAAAAGATCGCTCCCATCAAGGACCGTATCGATTCGTTACAACTGGACGCTTTGGGAACTCAAAAGGCGTTGGCTCAGGAATTCTCAGTAGCCGTCACTTTGATCAATGACCACGAAGTAAAGCTTGCCAACCTTGAGGCAGGTGAGACCGAGGTGCAGAAAGCCTTCAACGAAAGGATTCTTGCTGTCGAACTGGAGCAGAAGTCCCTGCGCGCGGAAATGGCAGCCAAACAACTAGAAAGCCAGTCAAGCCAGGGTTCCTCCAGGAAAAAGGGTCCGCCTTGGGCCAGCACCCCAAGAGCAGATAGAGACATCTTCATTCTCACCAACTTGGGCTGGAATCTCAAGAAGCAGGAGGCTCTGGAAAAGGCGCGGGCGATCCTTCGCCGAGCGGACGTTCCCCAGCCCACGCATATTGTTGCACCATTTGGATATGGGAGTTGCGTTGAGATCAAATGGAGTTCGATTGCGGTGGGACTTCAAGCGGCAGCTACGATCCGTGACCTCAAGATCCCTGGGTACTTGGAAAATTTGATCTGGTGTGGACAGATCAGTACTAAGGAAGAGCGGGGCCCAGCAAAATTGTTCAAGACAGTTTCAGGTGCACTGGAAAAGGCAATGGGAGATCGCACAGACAGTTACGTGATTTGTCCTCGGACTCGAAAGTTTTTCGTCTTGGACCATCAGATAGGTGTTATCAAGGATGGGGAATTTCAGTGGCACGAGTCTTTCAAGGAGTTCCCCGATGAAGCGCTCCGCAAGACGCTGAAAGACACCATCGACGAGGCACTCTCTCTCTGAGAGGCCTACGTGAGGGGTCTCGTTTGTGCACTCAATGTGCAGGGCAAGTGGGCCGACGAGACTCAAATGCAAGCCAACCTAGATTTGCTCGAGCTGAAGTGCTGGGGCTTAATTTGTATCTTAGAGGCGGATTTCAAGGGCTGCCTTCAAAACGATGGGCTACTACGCCCCGTTTTCAATGGCCACGCTTACTACCGCCATCACTCTGGCCCCGGGTGTAGGGCCATGGGCGTGCTTGTGCACAAATCTCTGAGAAAACGTGTGAAAGACATTGTCTGCGATTGGAGATCTATCCGTGTTGATCTTCGTCCTGACTGTCTCGATGGATGCCACCATCATGCCAGATCCTTTCTCTTCTCTCATCTTGCCCATGATTTTTTCCATGATTCTCTAAACTGTGCCATCCAACTCGGTCGATCCCGCCCTGTGGGGTCTACTCTCTCCTGGTTGGGGGACATGAATGCCGATCAAGGTAACGGAGACCAGAAATTCCGTTCGTTCTGCGAAGCCTGTTCATATCTCGATCTCCAATGGTGCCCCCTCAGGTTCCAAGAGACTTCCATGCAATTCACTAGGAAGCCCGATGGTGAGCAGGCGCTCTCTCAAGCCAACAGCACGATCGATCACATTGCTCTCGCCAGGAGTGATCTCTCTTTTGACTGTTTCGCCCTCTGGGCGGGCGTCCCTGGGGACCATGCCCTTATTGGCTGTGATGTCCTGGCCTTTCACCAGCAGTTTCGTAAGAGAAGACCTCTCCTGTGGACTCCTACAAACATTTTGGAGGTTAGGAAGATCGCCCAGGGTCTGTTTCCCGAATCAGCGGAACTTATTCGTCTAAATGACGAAGAACAGCCCGATTCTTGTGCGGTCAGGTATCATGATCCAAGGGACCTCACCCTCTCCTTCGATTTCTGGGAAAACATGTTGGGCCAGGTTTATGAAGCGACTCAGGCTCTCCCAAGGAGTTTTAGGAGATTTGCTGAAGAGCCATTTTGGGTCAAGAGTCTCAGGACACGGTTCAACTCCGAACTTAACGAAGCCACGAGGGTCGCCTTGGGTCAGCTCCTCTTGAAAGCTCTTAAGATAACTAAACTTCAACGTGATTTGGCTCAGGTTGCGCTCAACGCCTCTCAAGGAAAACGGGTCTGGGCCTCCCGCAAGTCTCTCCTGCCCATATTGGGTTTCTGTGTAGATCAAGTCAAGATTTTTGAAGTGGACCGCTGTACCACACTGGTTGCTGAAGAATACAGCGAGAGGTGGGGGCTCTCAGAATCGGAGCGGCAGGAGGACATCGCCTGGCTTCGCGCTTTGGGTTTCTTCAACTTCTACGGCGACCCCATCATTCCCTCCTTGCTGGAGGACGCGCTGGACGACATCAAGGCCCCCCGAAAGATCGACACAGAGTTCGCCTGTACGGCTGTAGTGAAAGCTTCGGGCTGGTCCCAAAGGCTCACGGGGTGTATACAGGCCTGCTTAGGCGACCCCGAATTTTGGAACGACGTCACATTCGGGGGCCACCTGGGTAACAAGATCAAGGGTTTTGGAACCCCTTCTCAAACTAGAGTTGTCATTCCTCAGCCTGCAATTGCCGAGATTGGGCACGCATATGTGGCAAGGGCCATTCTGCCAGTTCTGGATTCATACACTGATTCTAAAGGCCTCAAGGGTCTGATTTTTGGGCTCAGCAAAGGTGGACAATTACAGGAACTTCACACGAGTGTCTATCACATTTTAGAATATGGCCGAGATCACTTTAACAAAGGAATGGTTGGGATTACTGATATCAAAGCTCACCACGACCAGATTCGTTATGGATTAGTCCTGCGGAGTCTATTGGGACGAGGAGTCCCTCTCTTCTTAGCAGTGGGCTGCATCAGGTTGCACAGGAACCCTCGAGTTTCCATCTCACTTTTGGACTCAAACACTGGGATTATCCAAAGAGACCGTGGGTTGATGCAAGGAGCTGGGACGGCATGCATACTGGCGCGCGCTTCCGTAGAAGATTGTTTCGCCTCCACCCTGGAGAAAATCACCCATTCTTCTTTGGGAATCTCTATCCGTTGCGAGCAGTTGGGCTTCGATTTCAGGATTGCTCTTCTCAGCTGGTCAGATAATATCTTCGTTGTGGCATCCTCAGAACAAGACCTTGCAACTCTGACCGCACTGGTAGAGTCGGAGCTCTGGAATGAACATCGGCTCAAACTCAAAGACGATCGGGAAATCCTTCCGGCATACCCCTACTTCTTTCAAGGATACAAGTGGTCTGATCCCTTTGGGAAAACTTGGTCTGTAGTACCGGAGGCCAAGGTGCTGGGTCCAATTCTCTCCGCCACTGGTTCCTGTCACGAAGATGTCAAGCAGGGTATTTCACAGATTAACAAAGCCTTTTGGGCTAACAGTAGGTTCTTGATTAACGAGCGAATCCCCATGTCTAAACGTCTCTCTAAACTTAACTGTATGGCGGGGGGGATTATCCGATCCAGAGGTGCTGCCTGGGTCCCTTGTAAGACGACGGCGGATTTGATTACCAAGGCTCAGAATCAATGTATCAGGATCATGTTGAAACTCAGAAGGCTCCCGGGGGAATCTCCCGAACAATTCAGTTTACGCAGAAATCGCAAAACCAAGGGGTTCAAAGAGGTCTCATGGGCTATTTTCCATTTGGATTCAGCTATTAGTTGGGTTTCACACATGCAAAGACATCCAGAAGATTTCTCGTCGAGGCTGTTTCAATATTGCAAGCACTGGGTTATTCAGAATCGCTCCTTTGACAACTTTGGTGGCAGCCGTACCCACTCACGCTCGCATAGGGGGTACGTTTTCAGGTATGACAAGGATGCCTGGACCACCTTATTTTCTCCTCAGGGCTCTCGGGACAAAAAGTTTCGTTTGGGGCTTGCTCAAGAAATGCTTGATTGGGTTCGGCAACCGCTTCACCTTCGCCTTCAGTAGCCATCGGCTCTGTCTGGCGCAACCCAGACACACTTTTGCTATCGTACTGCGCCCAGCGGGGCTACCTTTACTTTCACCACGGACACCTGTTACTCTCAGGATCTGGATTTGATTGGGAATCAGATTCAGCCGACTATCCCCCTTTTCTTTGGATTCGATCGCCACGCACTAGATCGTTGGGCTCGGAAGCGTCTGGTTAAGATGGAAACGAAGCCCGTGCTTACCTCGAATGAGAAGAAAGTCAAGCTGCAGAAGAAGCTCGAACAGAAAAAGGAGGACCAAGCAAGGACAGTCGAGTTCAAGAATCAGGGTCTCAAGGCCAAAGCATCCTCCAGTGCTGACCCTCGCGAAGCCAGGATACTCCCCACGCCGCCCCCAGCACCTGTGCACAGGGGAGACTCGGCGTCTCGGAGCCGTTCACCGATTGCCAGAAAGATGCAGTACTCAGTTGGGTTCAAGAAACAGCTGCAGGGTGGCGGGTCGGGGTCGAAGCCCGAGTCGGATGATGCCTTACCAGAGACGCAGGACTACCGTGGGGAAACACCTGTCAAACCTGTGCACTACCTGGGAAGTACCGTCTTCGGGATCACCAGACTCCAGGACTGAAGCGGAAGTCGACTCGCCTGACCGAAGGTCGCAGCCTGCCCCAAAGAGCTGGGAACAGGATAAGAAGCCTTGGATCAGTAAGTTGGGCCCTCCAGTGTTGAAGTCTCAGTTGGAGTACGATCACTCAGGATGCCCAATTTTCGCCCCAAAGGGCGGCAGACCACACCAGCTCAAGGCGCTACATTATGGCTTTCGTTCCCCAGCTTACAGGTTTGAACACCTTCAAGGCAAAGGTAGGGGAACACTTCCAAATCATCACAGCTCGTGAGCTTACGCCTTTCATCATCGACAATCAAGGGCCACTGGTTTCAGACAGTATCCCAGTTTTGGGAGAGCACGGCTTTCTCACTACCAGGGACGTCACGAAGATTCTCTGGCACTTTGGGCTCAACACGTTTCGTTCTAAGGATATTCATTTGTTCAATGCGCGGTTTTATACCAAAGAAGCGTTCATTGGCCCAGAGGTCTGCCCCAAGAAGGAGAGGTTACATGACAAATCTCAGATCTTCGCTGGCAGCTGCATTGTTGTACTCCTCTACGTCAAGGACATGTTTGAAGATGTTGGAGATCTTATCACGGTGGAGTCTGGCAATAACGGTGCTAATGTAAGGTGCCATCTGCTTTGCAAACCTCGTTTCCTGATGTGACCGAGGCAGCTCAGAAGATACAGCTAAAGTGCCTCTTCCCCTTGGGTCCTCAGCTCTCTTCTTGGTTCAACTCTGGATCAATCTGGGGTTACAAGGGCTTTCAGTGAGACCCCAGGTCATTTCTCTGAGGCAGGGATTAAGTTATGCTTTCTTCAACACGTCCGTCAGGGCCAAAGTAGTGGGGTCGATTCTTGCTCTTCACCCACAGCCTCGTTGGAACATTTCTTAACTTGGGATTGCTTCGCTCTTAGTTTGGTCCGTCACTTCAGTTCAAACGGGCTTGGGTGGGATTGCTAATTTCATCACATTGTCAGGATTATGACTTTCGATTCAATCTGGGAATGCCTGGGATTACAAGTGTCTCAGGGTATTAGGCCTCCAGGCCATTTATCATGAGCTGGGACTGCATCATATTCTTCTCAATTCGGCTGACGGGGTTAAGTGGGGTTTCTTCTCACTCTTTTGCCCAGGGCCCCGAAGTTTCAAGTTTCAAGTTTCAAGTTTCAAATTTCTTCTTGGGGTAGTTGGGCGATCAGTTTGCTGCTTCACTTCAGTACAAATGGGTTTGGCCTGGGATTGTTAATTCCACTTCGCTGGCCAGGACGATGACTGCCGTCCGACCCCTGATAAAGTGCATCTCTTTTCTCTATCTCTCCATCTTTTGAATCCACATCTTTCGGTTGTCCTGGTGTCCTGGTTGCTTCCTGTAGTCATTTTGGTTCAATTCGCTTTGCCCGTTCTGCTCCAACCCCTTCTCAAGTTATCTGGGAACACACTCTCATGCTTGCCCCTCAGAGGGTCGTCAGGCCATGGAATTCAAAGTCTCTCCAGTGCTGTATCTTCGAGGCGTGGGCATCCGTCTGCCCACGTGCACTGGCAATCGAAAGTTCCGAGATCGTTCCTGTAAATTCAGGATCATACAACCCACGGAAATGCGTCACACTCCACATGTATGAGAAGGGGCGCGAATTCGAGATACCCCTCAGGCAGCTATGGAATCTCTTTGAGGAATTTTTCTCAAGCAAGGCATGCAAGGACCTTATTGGGATCGTGGGAATTGCAGTACGCTCTATGTCTTTTGTACAGATTAAGACAATGTCATACAAGGGCGCAGTGTTCTACGACAACCGCTGGTCAGACCCTGGGAATTTCATCTACACTGTCTGGTGGAATATTTGGGGTCAAATGGCCAGGTATCTTCAAAGACGACAACCTACCAGTGCCTCGTCCAAGTCCATGGAGGAGCTTCGCTCAGTTGCTGGTCGTGTCACCGATGTACAGAGGATGGTCCGAGAGCGGTGGAACAGGGAACCCGACACTTCTCGATGGCTAGAGCTTATTGGAGATTTGATGGAGTTAGGGCTGGGAGCGGGGTATGTTGAACCAGATCAGTTCTGGAACATTATTCAGGGGATTTCTCCTATCATCTGCTCCATTCGGTCTATTTTGACGTTTGCTGATCAACATGGGTCTTTTGCTAGGACCGGGAAAGACCGTCGCCTTTTTCGCGGCCCATGTGCACCTCACACTCGGAAGTTTGCCGTGGCAATGTTTCACGGAATGCAAGTGCACAAATTTAATGTCACGGAATCTTCAGAGGTCTGGGTATCTTACCTAATTGCGGCCTCAGAGAACAGGCTCCAATACTAATGGAGCGGGGTATTTGACGCCCCACGGAATTTGCATTTGGGTCTGTATCGAGACCTATTTGTGTCCTCCTCTCCTCTCTTTGCCTCCCACCTAGGGGATTGGCTGACACCAGGAGATGTCACTTGTGCGATTCTATCTGGGACCCGCCTGGTCCATGCGATCTTAGGGACACCGTGGCTTCGCAACAATCCATCCTTCCTCAGGATGCCTCCGTGTTCTGGGACTCGAGTCTGTTCTCCTCTCTTGGGGTCTGGGGGGGTGGCCCCCTCCCCTTCCCTTGCCTCCTGTCGGCTCCTGCAGCCTCGGGCTCAAGCTTTCAGTATGCTACTTCCCAAGGCATCGGACCCTCACGTTATCTTTCAGGGGAAGCTTTGCAGGTCTAAACGCAAAGTCTGCTTCCTGTCTAAACAAGATCTTGAGGCACTCTCATACTGCTCTACGCTGCTATTCCAAAGGGTGGTCAAGTTGCCAGCTCGGTTTCTTGTACCATCGGACCTTGGTGGTCCTCATTTCACTTATGACTGGTGCAAAATCCCGCTTTTCAAAGCTTGTCGGGACAGCGGCTTTAAGGGACTGTATGTCAACGTTCGGGGTCCCGACGAAAGGGTTCGGAGAGTTCCTTGGAAAGAACTGGCTGCTGGTCAGTAGCCGTTTCGCCTCAAATGCTGACGGGAACTCTCGTCCGAGACGGCTGGGAAACATCCACATCCATATCCAATTCCAGGGGATGGCCAAACGCAGCCTTCCAGTCAAGCTAGCCGCCAAGAAGCGTCTCAAGTGGACACACGGCTCAGGAGGAATGTGGAACTACTGTGAAGAGGAAAAAGTCTACACCAAAGTCTGGTATACGGAGTACTATGACACGTGGTTCGACCCCGAATCGGGCTGGCCTCACCCAGTGGTATGGTACCTATCTGACTACTGGTGGGACGGAGACTTCTTTGTGGAAAAGTGGCGCTGGAAGTACCCGTGAATGCAATTCCTGGGACTCCGACAGACTGAATCCCCTGGCGTCTGCGGTGCATGGGCCTGCGGCTTTTGGAGGACTCCCAGTATCCCTCAATCTCCTATGCATGTTCTTCAACGTTGTTGGTTGGCAAAATACAAAAGGTTATAAACAGATCCATCTTGCGCCCTCCATACTTGTTTGAATTCAACCTTACTCCATTGGTCTTGATATGCCTGGGGTGGGTTGTCACGGTTGAGTTCTCACTCGGCTTTGACATTCCATCTTGTATGCCTCCGTATCTTCTGGGTTCATTGCGTGCTTGGGACATTCAGTTTCTATTTTAGACTTTCGTTCAGTACATATATCCGTCTTGGTTGCTACTTATGTTCAATGGGTTTCATGGGACTCAATGAAAGATTTCTTTACTTCTTGCTTACTTCAGACCTTGGGACCATATGCCCCCAAGATTGGCTTCAAGAGCTACTCAAGCCACTCAAGATTGTTGATCAATTTGAGCATACCCCTTTATCTTGCATTACGTTTCTCATTCTTCTCTTCTTCATTCAAAGCAAGAGAGACCTTGTGGTGGGATTCATTTGGGACATCGGACAATCTATCATTCATGATTTCTTTCAGTATCATGGGTTTCAATCCTGGGCTGGGCTTCACCTTTCTTCTGCTTCATCTTCCTTCCGCCTCTTCTCTCGCCTCCCTCTTTCTCTACCGTACGCATTTGGCGTATTGGTGGCTTCTCAGGTTTGTGTTTTGGGAGAACCGACCTTTCAAGGCGCTTCATCATCATCATCATCATCATCATCATCATCTCCCCTCGCCCGCCCTCGCCCTCGCCCGCGCCGTCGCCCTCGCCGACGCCGACCCCAGCGCCCTCGCCTGCGCCCTGAGGCGCTTCGCCCGCGGGAGGGTGGAAGGGAGAGGGGGGGGGAGGCGGGCGAGAGGGGCGCAGGAAAGCGGGGGGGGGAAGGGGGGGTCGAGCGCAAGCTGGAGGGGGGGGGAAGGGGACGGAGAGCGGGGAACAGACAGGGAGGAGGGGGCTAGGGGGAGGGGGCGGAGGAGGAACGGGAGGAGGAGAAGGAAGAGGATTTTTGAAAAGCTCGAGCGTCGAAGCGCACTAAGCACCCTAACATGCGAAGGTGTTGGCAACTCTAGCGGCCACGATGGTGGCCGCGCTAAGCCCGTGTTATCCCCATGGCCGCTCGAGCGCTCGAGCGACGCCGCGCCGCGAGAGTTCGGGGTCAGCCCGTGTTATTCCCATGGCGCGCGCCAGATACTTTGGCGCTGGCCATGGCGCGTCCCGAGGGCCGAAACAAGACCCATCAAAACCCCACGGCGTGGTTTCCATCAAAACCCCATGGCGCACCCCCCCAGGGCATATCCTAAGAAACGACGTCGTAAGCGAAGGTGATGCGGCGGTTGCAGATGAGTATGGTCCGGCCGCCTCGTCTCGCTGCTGCGTTGCGTGTGTTGCTATGGATTGTGCTGCGATGGTTGGGAAGTAGGCGCGCAGCGCGGCGTGGGTCTGTGGCGCCATGGCGTTGAGATGTGCATCCTGATTTCGTCGGGTGGCGGGCGGACGATTGGCATATGTAGAACTGGCGACGGCGGGTGCGCTGGCGTAGTGGATCCCAAGGGGGGACCATTTGAGGATCGACTTGGTTTGCGGTGATTGTGGCGCGATTGGCGTCGGCATGTCTTTGGCGCTGGGGTTGGTCAGAGTGAGGGGGCCGAACGGTCATTCACTGTCCCTGGGTGCGTCGCTGAAGTGGGATTTCGCGGTGCGGATTCTCGTTGTTGTTGTTGTTGTTGTTGTTGTTGTTGTTGTTGGTTGTTGTTGTTGTTGATGTTGTTGTTGTTGTTGTTGTTGTTGTTGGTGTTGTTGTTGTTGTTGTTGTTGTTTGTTGTTGCTTGTTGTTGCTTGTTGTTGTTTGTTGTTGTTTGTTGTTGTTTGTTGTTGTTTGTTGTCGTCGTCCCACCCGCAACCCGCCCCGCGACCCACCCGCGACCCACCCCGCGACCCACCCCCGCGACCCACCCGCGACCCACCCGCGACCCACCCGCGACCCCGCGACCCACCCACCCGCGACCCACCCCGCGACCCACCCCGCGACCCACCCCGCCCACCCGCGACCCACCCGCGACCCACCCGCGACCCACCCCGCGACCCGCCCGCGGCCCACCCCGCGACCCACCCGCGACCCCCGCGACCCACCCCGCGACCCACCCGCGACCCACCCGCGACCCACCCGCGACCCACCCGCGACCCACCCCGCGACCCACCCGCGACCCACCTTCGACCCAAACCACGTTCAAGGTACAAACCACCGTTTTCGGCGCCTGCGGCGGTTTTTTTTTGCATTCCTTCCAGGTGGAGAGCCCGCGACCCACCCCGCGACCAACTCGCGACCAACCCGCGACCCAAACCACGTTCAGGGTGCAAACCACATTTTTCGGCGCCTGCGGCGGGCATCTTTTGCATTCGCTTCAGGTGGAGAGCCCGAAGCCCACCCGCGACCACGATCAGGGTACATACCAAATGTTTCGCCGCCTGCGGCGGGCATCTTTTGCATTCGCCCCCGGTGGAGAACCCGCGGCCCACCCGCGACCCATTCCACGTTCAGTGTACAAACCAATTTGTTCGGCGCTTGCGGCGGGCTGCTTTTGCATTCCTTCCAGGTGGAGGTGGAGAGCCCGCGACCCACCCGCGACCCAAACCACGTTCACTGAACAAACCAATGCCGCACAAGCGCGGCGGCGGATTTTTGCGTGCCGTCTGCGCCCGCAACGACCTCTTCAAGCCCCGCGCATCCACACCAGCCCGTCCAGAAACTTTGCCCTGGCGAATTGCCTTGATCAGAGAAGCCAGGGAGCATAAAGTGGAAACAAGGATTGCGTTGCCGTTATCTTGGGAAAGGAGGGGGAGGCAGGAGGAGTAAACAGGGGACGAGGAGGACGCGAAAGAAGAGAGGATGTAAGGACCATGTGGAGAAAGAGGAGGAGGAGCAGCAGGAGGACGAGGAGGGGGAGGGGGGGGAGGAGAAGGACGAGGAGGGGGGGGAGGGGGAGGAGGGGGATGATGATGATGATGGACAGCAACGGGAGGACGATGATGGAGGCCGATGAGGGGGTGGACGACAATGGGAGGACGATGATGGAAGGACGAGGGGGGGAAAGGGAGGACGAGGAAGAAGAGGGGGGCGAGGTGGAGGAGGAGGACGACGATGACGACGAGGACGAGGACGAGGACGAGGAAGAGGAGGAGGAGGAGGAGGAGAGCGCCATCGACAGGGAAGGTGGGGGCCACGAGGTCCGCCAGCTCGACGACGTCCGCGTCGCCCGCGCCCGCCCCCTCACTCTTATCCGCAATTGCGGGGTGCTATGTATTTTGTTGTTGTTTGCTTGCTGGTCATGTAGGTGGGCAGAGGTGGTGGTAGCTTGGCTGGTGGTGTGTAGGTGATCGGGGTCGGCGTCCTCGGCGTAGTGGTCCTGCTGGGCTGGCGCGTGGGCGTGGGGTTGGGGCTGAAGTTCAGTTCCGGTACTGGTGTGGATCCGGTAGGTGTGTAAAGCGTAGTGGGTGGTGCTGCTTTCTTGATAGGTGGTGCGTTGGTGAATGCGCGTGTCGTCGGAGGTCAATCTGCAGGTGTCTCTTGCGTCTGCGCTTCGGGCATGCTCCATTGTGGTGGTAACGTGGATGCTCTTTCTTAATTGTCAGGGGTCTGTTTACTCGGTAGCGGTACAGTGGGTGGTCGTGGTTTGTCGTGTTGGTTGTCTTTCGCATGTTTGTGCTCCTCGCTGGTGCTGTCGCTGTCGGCCTCTATCGTGGTCATGTTGCTGTTAACCGTGGTGGTCGGGTTGCAAGTTTGATGGGGTTATGCTGCCGTGCCCCGTATATTGACCGCCCAGTCGAGCTTCGTGAGTTGTTTCTTCCCTTCATCGAGGGTCAAAACAGCAGGTTCTCAGAGCCTGGATTGGCATCTTCTGGCAACCTTGGCGCGTGGGAAGAAGTCCCAGAATGCAGCCAGACACCGTGCATCTTTGCATTCAAGAGGTACGTGCGGTGTTTTCGCACAGTCGGAAACATAGGTTTCGTTCGTGACAGCGTTGGCCTGCCCCGCGTGGTTGGTTGCGGCAGGTCCTGGAGAGGATAGCCAACTGCGCGCCGAAACGCCGGGGGCGGACTGGGCCAGGGGCGCCCGAAAGAGTGGGCACATTCAGTCCTGGACCAGAAAGGAAACCAAAAGAAGTTGCGCAGTCGACTGCTTCTCGGCGACCCGGGCGCGGTCTAGCCGTTGCCGGGCGAGCCTGGGGCGAGCCTGGGGCGCGCGCTGCACAAATGGATGCGCTTGGCGAGTGACTGGTTATCAGCCGAAGGTCTCTCCAGGAGCTCGTCTTCGGTGGTGCGGCCTTTTCCCGACGGTCAGAGAGGTAGCAATGGTGGTTTTACCAAAAGGGGGGCTTCGCAAGTGCGCTCCGATTGTCCACGAGCGCTTAACGCAGGGGCCAGGTGGCTTACGCCCCTGGGCCGTGGTTAGAGTCCGCTCAAGGAAAAAGGGGACAGGCGCCCGGCTCAGCCGCGGTTGCCGGCGGCGTCGCGAAAGAGGGGGGCAGTTGTTTCCTCCTTTTTTCGAAGGCCAAGACAACAGGGTCCCAGGGCCTGGCTTGACATTTTCTGGCAATTTTGGCGTGCACGAAGGAGTCCCAGAACGCCGCCAGACGCTGTGCATCTTTGCGATCAAGAGATGCGCGCTGTGTTTTCGCGCAGTCGGGAAAATAGGTGTCGTTCGTGACGGCGTCGGCCTGCCCCGCGTGGTTGGATGCGAGAGGTCCTGAAGAGGATAGCCAACCACGCGCCGAAACGCCGGGGGCGGACTGGGCCAGGGGTGCCCGAAAGAGTGGGCGCATTCAGTCCTAGACCAGAAAAGAATCCAAAGGAAGTTGCGCAGTCAACTGCTTCTCGGCGACCCTGGCGCGGCCTAGCCGTTGCCGGGCGAGCCTGGGGCGGGTGTGCAAATAATGCTTTGTATGTTGCACTAATATGGATATGCTTGGCGAGTGGCTTCAGGTGTTTGTCGTCGTGGTGGCAAGTGTTGGGCCACTGCGCAACTTTTTGCGTTGCCGCAATCTTGTTGGTGGTGAGTGGTGCATGTCCTCCTGTCGAGAGCGCTTGGAAGTGTCGGTTTGCCGTTGCTACTTGAAGTCGGAGTGCTGCGTTGTCGCGGTAGTGGGCCGCGAACGCTTGTTGATCGTTGCCGTGGCTGGTGAACGTCTGTTGCCTGGGCGGCTCAGCCATGGGTAGGTGCGTGTCTGCGGATATTGCGCCTGTGAGTTTGAGCCTCTTGGTGGCTGTTGTGGGCGGAAGAGTGGATGTCGATAGTGGGGTAGGTCGTGAGTGAGGTCGGAGCGGTGGTTGTGGTCGGTGCTGTTCGCCGCCCTGATGAGCGAACGTTTCGCCATTGTACTTATTCGGGCACCTGTGCCAGCCAGGTAAGAGTAGGCCGTCGTTCGGGAACCTGTGCGTGCAGGTATTGGACTGCTCGTGGTAGTAGATTGCGTTTGTGCCATCTGTCGTCGTTGTAGCCGTCGGCGTCTGCGTCGTTGGCGTGGCAACAGTGTGCTGTCCATCCGCTTGGGCAGTGCGTGTCGTGATGCTGGTTTGGCTTGAATGACGCAAGTGAGAACTCGTGCGCGTCTAGAGCTCCGTTCATCATGGCCCACGGGTCGTTGTAGTGCATGCGTTCGTCGCACTCTGTTGTGTCGTAGATCAGGTCGGGCATGCCTGCCCATCGGTTGGTTGGTGCTTGGTTGCTTGCCTGCATGGTTGCAGTAGTATGTTTAGACGGCGCTGGTATTTGTGTGCGTGTGTGTGTGTGTGTGTGTGTGTGTGTG
Organism: Prorocentrum cordatum; assembly: GCA_963575745.1. Taxonomy (NCBI): domain Eukaryota; class Dinophyceae; order Prorocentrales; family Prorocentraceae; genus Prorocentrum; species Prorocentrum cordatum. Next base: position 41,863 of record CAUYUJ010002138.1, read on the forward strand.
TGTGTGTGTGTGTGTGTGTGTGTGTGTGTGTGGTGTGTGCGTGTGTGTTGTGTGTGTGCGTGTGTGGTGTGTGTGTGTGTGTGTGTGTGGGGGGGGGGGGGGGGGGGGAGGCGGCGTAGTTGCAGCTGGCGGCGGGCCTAGTTTCGCTGCGCTTTTTTTTTTTTTTTTTTTTTTTTTTTTTTTGTTATTGAAGGCAAAGTTGGGGATGAGTTCTTCGCGTGTCCTATGCAGGCGAGTCGTTATCCAGGTGTTCGCAGGGCCCTTTTCCTATGTCGCTTTGCGTCGCTAGCTGTTTTGCGCGAAGTCGTAGTGCAAGTGGCGCGCAGGGATGTCGGTTTGAAACTTGAAGCCGTCTTTAATATTGATGCACCAGGGCTGTTTGAATATGAATTGTGGTCCTCGAGGTCGTGGTATCACCATGGATGGTTGTGGTCGAATGTATGTGGGCTCGCGCGCGCGGCGGGCGGCGCGGTCGTTGGGGCGCAGGGCCTGCGTGGGCGTTGGTAGCAAGTGGCATCATCAGCCTGGCCATCGTGGGTTGTCAATCGTGGGCACTTTTAGCTCGCGTTGCGTTGGTGGTGCGGGTCCTTGGTGGCGTTCTGGCTTGACGCTTGCTGTGACGAACCATTATGTGAGTAGTTCGCGTTCGTAGTGTGTCGGCTTCTCTGATTCCGCGTAGTCGGGTTGTTCGTAAGTGACTGGCGGCGCAGTGTGCCTGCCTTCTGTCCTTGTCTGCTATGCAGGTTGCCCATGGTAGGCGCAGGTCCGGAGCGCCTGAGGCGCGGGCGGAGTCTGCCAAGTAGTTTGCTAGCGGGAGTTGCGCTGGGCCAAGATTTGCGCGGCGATTTGAGTCAGTCATAGCGCTGCGATGTGCAGTTCGTTCCTTTCCTTTCCTTTCCTCCTCCTCCTTTTTCCCCTCCTCCTCCTCCTCCTCCTCCCCTCCCCCCCCCCCCTCCTCCCCCCCCCCCACCCCACCCCCCCCCCCCCCCCCCCCCCCCCCCTCCCCCCCCCCCCCCCCCCCCCCCCCCCCCCCCCCCCCCCCCCCCCCCCTCCTCCCCCCCCCCTCGCGGAGTGGGCCCCGAGAGGCGGCGCCGCGGCGCCGGCGCTGAAGGGGCGCGAGCGCGGTGGGCGCGCCGCCCTCCGAGCGGCGTCGCCTCCGGCTGGCTGCGCCCAGGCGCCCTGGGGCGCCCTCTTCGCGGGGCCGCGGCGGGGCCTCCTCCTCCTCCTCCTCCTCCTCCGCCTCCTCCTCCTCTTCCTCCGCCCCCTCCTCCTTCTCCGCCTCCTCCGCCTCCTCCTCCTCCTCCTCCTCCTCCTCCTCCTGGGGGTAACAAACAATGACAGCTAACTTTCGGCGGTCGGGGCCGGGCGAAGGCCGGCAAACCCGCGGCTGTTCAAACGGAGCTCCGGGAAGCTGTTGCTCTTCCTTCCAGGAAGCAGCCCGGCCAGTGCTCGGCGCGCCGAGCTTCGCCCCGGGATTCTTTTTTTTTGTTTTTTCTTCCGGCCGGGAACCGCTTTTTCTTATTCTTATTTTTTTTGTTATTCTTATTTTTTGTTTTTGTTTTTTTCTGCTAAAGCGGTGCCGCTTTAGCAGCCGCGGATGCGCTGGCCTTCGCCCAGCTTCTGAGACGGGTTCCGCGCGGGCCCGCGGGCGATCCCGGCGGGCCCGGCAGCTCACCGCGCGGAGCTCGGCGCGCGGGGAGGGGGCCCGAATCCCCGGGCCAGGCCCTGGCCGAGATCTCGAGCCTCGAGATGGCCAGGGGGCGGCGCGGCAAGTCGGCGCGCCCGCGAGGGCGGCGGCGTCGCCAGCTGACGCGTTCGCTCTCGCTCTGCAGCGGGCAGCTGGCGCGCCGCCGCCGCGCGCGAGGGTCGCTCCGGCGACGGGGTAGATATCGGCGCGCAGCGCCTTGCCCGAGCCCTCGTCATCGGAGCGCGAATTGCCTACCCCGCTTTCGCTTCCAGGCGAAACCAAGTCATGCCGCGCGCCTCCTTGTCAAGCGGCCTGGCCAGTACAGGCCGTAGTTTGTTTGGCATCGCTTGGTATCTCTTGGAAGCGAGGGTGGTCCGAAGCGAGGTAGGTCTGTTTGCCCCCTAGAGAAGCTGGCTGAGGAGGGGGCGATGCGCGAATCGGGCGCGAGTTTGAGGGCTCGATCAGTCGATCCCGCGGGCGCTGCCGACTGTCTGGCACAGCCTCTCGGCGTTGCCTCGCGGGGTTCGCCCCGGCTGGTCGAAGCGCTGGCGGCGGGCCCCGCGGGCCCTCGCGCCGGGAGTTTGGCGGCCCCAGGTCCGCCGCGACAAGCGCGGGGGCCGGGGCGGGCCCGCGGGCCCGCGCTGCATCGATGCCGCGCTTGCGACGCCCGCTCGGCTCAGCTTGGGGGTCGGGCGCCCAGCGGGCCAGCTGCCAGAGCCAGGCAGGCCAAGGCTTGGAGTTTTAAGCTGGGGAGCTCCTCTTCCCCGACCCGGGGCCCCTGCTTGCTGGCGCCCCGAGGCCGCCCCTGGTGCGCAGCCAGTTTGAAAGGTCTGCGCCAGCGGCCCGATGCGGGCCTCTCCTCCCAGGGGGCCCTGTTCCTGGAAGGGTCGCCCTTCTTTTCCTCGGGCGCCGCTTTCCAGGGCTGGGTGGCCCGCCGCGATGCCCTGAGGGTCCCACGCTGCTTTTTTATCGGCGGAGGCTCCGCTGATCTTTTTCATATAAAAACTTAGAAAACGCAGATGTTTCACAAAAGTTGTATATGGAACGGTGAGCACGCTTAACATTACGGTTACATGAACACATTTACATGCAAGCGAGTGCCGCCATGATGTTTCTAGCATGTTCATCGCACTGCGTGGGGCCGCGACCTCCCAGGAGCTCGAGAAAGTGGCGGCAGTTGCGGCGTTGGCAGCAGTTGGCAGCGCCCAAGAAGGCGAGGTAGGAGGCAGGCGTTGCCGAAGTAGGAGGTGGGACGAGGGAGGAGGAGGGAGGTAAGTACGGTAGAGATCAGCAGCTCCTCATATCAAACAAAAACCCAACACGAGAGGGAACGTCACAAGCAAGAACCATCAAACCACGAAAACAACACAATAATGAACCAACCCATCAGCACGTCTCACAGCATGGCACCCCTAACAGGGCCAGCGGGTCGAACACCGCAGTGTTTCAGTGGCTTTGATTTTAACGCGTGGATTTATAGCTACCACATTGGATTTCCCAAACTACAATATTGGACTGCCCATCCCGCCGTGCACATCTAGAATTGTCACCCGAATTCCGCCCGTGGAGCTCCGCGGCTCGACCCGCGTACCTCCGCGGCTCCGCCCGTGTACCTCCGCGGCTCCACCCGTGTACCTCCGCAGCGTCACCCGTGTACGTCCCTGGGCCCGCCCGTGTACTCTCCCGTGCATGGACCGTGGCGGATGCACGACGATACATGAGTGGAGCCGCGAAAGTCCACGCGGGAGCTGCGGACGACCAGTATCAATGGGGAGCAGTTCCGGACACCGTAGCCGACGAGGGGGGAGCTGGAAGGTCCGAGCTCAGTGCACAGGGCCGCAGCATGTCGGTTCAAGGCGTTGAGTGGGGGCAGGCGCCGAGCAGCCCGTTCAGACGGACACCACTCGGCCGCGCGCTGAAGCGGCAGATGGCTTCGCCCCGAGCCGCTGGGGATGCCGCCGCGGCCTCCGCTGTTGTGAAAGAGGAGCTGTGCGGCCCGCCCCCGCCCGTGGAGGAGTTGGAGGAGTCGTTGCCCCCCGATGCGCTGCCCCCGCCGACCACCCAGGAGCGCGGATGATCAATGAAGGGTGTTAGCATGCGCTTGCATCAATGGGGCCCCGTGTTCCTTCCTCAGAAGTCTCTGCCAGCGTTCCTTTTCACAGCCAGAAGCGCCCACTTGGAAGACGAGCGTCCCATGGGCCATGGGTCGGGCAAACGACGACGACGCCGACGACGACGACCCCCAGGACTTTGCAGACTGGAAGGCTGCTGGTTGGCTACGTTCGGATGATGGCACTCCCCGTGAAGAGCTGGGTGGCCACGACGGTGCTGGCGATGGCAGTGAAGCGCCCGAGACGCCGCAGAAAACTCCCCAGTTACAAGATATCATGACCGCTTCGGCTGATAAGATCCAGGACTTTGCGGCGCAGCTGGCTTCGGTGGCGGATGAGTCAAACCAGAAGAGCATCGCCGCGGCCGTGCGCGCCATCTACACGAACGATCACGCGTCCTCTCTTCGGGAGCAGCGCACCGCCCCGCCTGCGGACGAGGAGACGCTGCTGTGGGACAACTTGGAGAAGAACGATTTCAAGTTTTCGACGAAAGGAACCAAAGGCCCAGGCGGGAGGAAGGTTTCGGGCCGATGGGCATGCTACATCAACAATGTAGCAAACGCAAGCGAGAAGGCGAAGTACAGCGCCCTCGGCACGCCCGAGAAGATGGCCCAGTTCAGGGCAGAGTGGGCGGCCAGAGAGGCGGAGAAGCACAGGGCCACCCTCATCAAAACAACCACGCTCAGCAAGGAGACCTGGAAAAAAGGGGAGTATCTTACTCTCGGGAGGATTGTGTGGAAGATGGGAGGTGGATCAGAAGGATGGAGAGCGGGCACGACACTGTGCTCGAAAATGGCGCAGCTCGGCCCGCCGTGGACGGACTGCGACGAAGATTCGGAGACGCTGCTCTTCTTGTTCATCCGCCGCGGGTGGAAGGAGGGCATCCGCGACGACTGGCAGCTCCGCGAGGAGTGGATCGACAAAAAGTTCACCGCGGGGACGGCGACGCAGCCGCCCAACGAGCAGACGGCGGGGCAGGGGTGGTTCCTAGCTCCTTCGTCTGTATCTACCTTATCATCGTCTCCTTCTACCCTACTCTACTTTATATTTGATTCGACGCGGCTCTATTCTTTCAGCAGTGCAGGCGAGGGAGGGAGGATACAAGAGAGGGACGAGATGAGCTACTCTACTCTACTCTACTCTACTCTACTCTACTCTACGACTATACTCTACTCTGCTCTACTCGATTATCCTTCGTCTCGGCTCTCCACTTTATAGTTGATTCGACTCGGCTCTACTCTACTCTGTTCTACTCTATTCTAGCAGGGAAGGGAGGGAGGAGCGAGGAAAAGGAGAGGTGGAAGGTGGAATGTGAGAGGAGATGGAGGTGACGAATGTTGATAGAGGAGAGGGAGAGGGAGAGAATGGATAGAGGACAAGATAGAAGGGGGAAGGCGGAAGGGAGGAGAGAGGCGAGGGAGAGAGCGTAGAGCAAGGTGGAGCACGCTGGACCAGTTGGGGGCACGACGCAAAAAGGCACGGGTGGCACTGCGGGGGGGAGGTTGCGGTCGCGCCCAACGTCGACGACAACAAGAAGATCGCCGCCCCAGTGGACCGCCCACAGGCGGGCGAGGGGGCATGGCTCCTCATTCTCTCCATCAGCATCCTCCCGTTCCTGCTGCTGCAGCCCCTCCCCCCCTCCTCCTCCTCCTCCTCCTCCTCCTCCTCCTCCTCCTCCTCCTCCTCCTCCTCCTCATCCTCCTCTTGCTGCGGTTGGGTCCCCGGGCTGTCTACAGCTCCTCGGGCTCCTCCGCCTCATCCTCCTCTTCCCCCCGCCCTCCTCCTCCTCCTGCTGCGGCAGTCCTCCCCCTCCTCCTCCACATAGTGTTGCTCGACGCTAGGGAGAGGGAGGGAGGGGGGGGGGAGGGGGGGAGGGAAAGGGTAGGGAGGGAAGGGGCAAGGAGAAAAGGGGAAGGCGCAAGGGGGAGAGAGCGGAGGCACATACGTGTGTGTGTGTGTGTGTGTGTGTGTGTGTGAAAATATTGAGTACACAAGAACACCGTGCGGTCATCAGGGCCACATCGACTGGCATGATGTACATCCGTAGCCATTTGGGCTCAAGCCAGTTGGGCTCACGCCAGCAAGGCAGGCGGTTTGGAGTCTCTGCGAGTTGCATGGCAGAATGTGACAGGAGGAAGCGAGGCGCCGTGCCATCAACCGACGATGGTGGCAAGCTCGCAGTCATGGACGCTCTACACGACCACGTGAAGATAAAGGTTGCGATTCACTACCCGCACATGAAGGCGCGAGGAAGTACTTGGGCTCCAGATAGCATAAGACGGATGCGGCAATTGTTGAAACAGCTGCGCAAGATCGCGCACAACTTCAAGCAGTCTGAGTTGGAACCGTTACTCTTCGAGCATGCTACCAGAATGGACGGCGAATGGCATCTCGGTGATGACATTGCAGGTTGGGCAGAAGAGAAAGCTAAGATGCTGAGGACGGCGCTCGGGCACATCCACGACGCATTGCGACTCCGCTCAAGCAAAACTGGCACCCCCTCCTGGGCCGAGTTCTTCGCCGAGGAAGATGGCGCTGAGGTGGATCCAAAGGAGGCTGAGGCTGAGGAGGAAGATGCCGAGGATCATGAGGACGAGGAGGAGGAGGCGGCGGCGGAGGAGGACGAGGAGGACGAGGAAGAGGAGGAGGAAGAGGAGACAGAGGGCGACGGCGCGCAGGCCGAGGCTGGCAAAGCCGCGGCCGCAGACAACGGCGAGGAGGACGATGAGGATGATGAGGCCGAGGGCGAAGACGACGACGACCCGCAGCAGCCGAAGACGAAGAGGAGGAAGATCAAGGGCAAGTGCAACGATCCCAACGCCATCCGAGCGCCATCCCAGCAGCTTGCGGAACGTCCAGCGCAATCGATTGTCTCGAGCACCGACATGTACAAGCTGGGCTACGACCCTGACATGCAGGCTCATTGGAACCAACGCGCACGAACCTTGCCACGCCTCGAACTCTCCAGCCTCCTCGTCCATATAATCCTCACCCCCTCCCTCCCTGGGGCAGCTCCTGTCGCCCATGGGGGGTGGGGGTATGGACGAGGAGGCTGGAGAGTTCGAGGAGTGGCAAGGTTCGCGCGATGTTGACTCCATCAGGCAGCATGGAGGCAGCTGCATTCCAGCTGTAGCAAGCGGCAGGCCGCGCCAGACTACACCACGGTCGAGCCCCAAGAGAACGATTGTCGGTATAAGGCGACGTGGTCAGACGGCATGACGTGGGTCATCGACGGCGCGGACAGCAAGGGGGACGCGTCGGCCCGCGGCGAGGGCAAGTCCGACAACCTTCTGTGGGAGGGCAAGTACGAGGAGCACAGGCTGCAGCTCAGGTGGGTCACCAAGAAGACAAAGCGGTGGATCGTGTTGTGGCAGCATCCGACACCCGCTGAGAAAAAAAGCGAACCCCAAGCAAAAAGAAGTCCAAGTATTGCAGCTGACGCAGTTCCACGATGATGAGTCCTACACGATCGGGGAGTTCACCAAGATCTGCAAGGAGTACGCCGACGACGGTGACAAGCCGATTGCAGAATCCAAGAAGGCGAAGCTGATCAAGTCAATGACGAGTACCCGCAAAAGGCCAGCGGCCGCCATGAGGAGGCCATCGGGCGCGGCCGAGGACGGCGCCAGTGAGCCAGCAGCTCAGCAACAGGCGCAGGCGCCAGAACGAACGGATGCATCCATGTCACCGCGGTTGGAGGCGCCCCAGCCAGCAGACGAGGCGCCTTCAGAGGGAGTCAGGAAAAAGCCAGCGGTGAGCCCGTCCGCTGAGATGGCGCCCACCGCGCCTGCGCCGCAGCCTCGGGCGCAGCAGCGTGCAGGAGTAGCCAAGGGGGTAGAGCATGTCCCACAGACTGCGCCACAGGTAGCGCAGGCGCCATCGCCAGCGACGAGTAGTGCACCGCCCCCGATAGACGGGTTTTTCTTCTTGGACTCAAAGTAGGATCAGAAGTCGACAACGAAACGGTCGCGTCCGCTCCCGCAGAGAAGGCTAAACCTGCATCATCAGAATCAGCATCACCATCAACATCATCACCACAATCATCATCACTATCACCATCATCATCACCACCATCATCATCGTCGTCAGCATCATCACCATCGTGATCGTCATAATCATCATCAGCAGCAGCAGCATCACCATCATCATGATCACCATCAGCATCATCATCATCATCATCAGCAGCAGCATCGTCATCATCGTCATCATCTTCAGCAGCAACAGCATCATCAACAACAACATCACCAACCCCATCATCATCGTCACCATCAGCATCATGATACACATCATCATCATCAGCATCATCATCATCACCAACATCAGCATCGCCAACATCGTCGTCATCATCACCACCACCACCATCATCGTCATCATCGTCATCATCATCGACGTCGTCATCAGTATCATCATCACCATAATCATCATTTGACTACTGCCCCTCACCGCCCACGCCACTCGCATATTCCCCAGTTACCATCCTGCAGTCAAGTCCCTGTCATGATGGCCCATCCCTACGTCTCACGTCTACTACTCGTCCATCCACCTCTTCACGTCATGCCCGTGTACCTCCGCAGCTCGTCCCGCGTACCTCTGCGACTCCCCCGTGTACCTCCGCGGCTCCTACCGTGTACCTTCGCAGCTCCCCCCGTGTACCTCCGCGGCTCCTGCCGCGTACCTTCTCAGCTCCCCCCGTGTACCTCCGCGGCTCCTACCGTGTACCTTCTCAGCTCCTCCCGTGTACCCCGTGACCTCGACCAATCGCTTGCGTCCACGCCCTATCCCGTTCGGTGTGCAAGGGAGTGAGGGGAGGCCGCATCTTCTGCTGCGAGCGCGCGCTCTCGTACCGCTGCGGGCGCTGCCGATGCTGATGGAGACAAGGCCCGAGCGAGAGCAGGGAGAGAGCGTGGACACTTGGTGTTGGAAACGACAGAGTTTGGGCACGGCTGTGGAATTCGCGGGGAGTCGGGGGCATAGACGGGAACCGCTCTTATTATGCCTCTAAAGAGGTACCTGCCCCCCGCCCGATCGCCCCCGCCCCAAGTCGGCACAAGGGGGAGGCGGAGGAGGATTACCAGGAATATGAGGAAGAACAAGATGATGAAGATGGAGGGTGAGGAGGCGGCGGAGGAGAGAGACGCGCGATGAGGGGGGAACGAGACACGGAGGATAGAGGGTGACGATGATGAGACGGACGAGGAATGGGAGGAGTCGGAGGAGAGGAGATGAGGACATTAGAAGATCTGCAGCGAGAGCGATCATGATAAAACAACACAAGCACAGAAAACGATAACACATCAGGCGGCCAATGCGGAGAGCAAGAAGCGCAAGGCTGAGGCCGCCAGTGTAGCTGAAGCAGGCGACCCAAACGAGACAGGCCCCGTCCAGAAGGCAACTCGCCTGGCGGATCCTCGCGTGCAGCTCGCCAAGCGGGTGCTGGCCACCTACAGCGTCCAGACGTCCTCGGCACAGGCTCTGCTCGACAACATCCCACATGATGAGACCTGGGAGTTCGCCAATAATGTGTCGACGCAGAAGGACCTGAAGACCGCTCTCGACCAGGTGAAGGGGCAAGTGTCTGGTTCTCGCATGCTTCAGAAAGCGGTGTTCCTCGATTTCGCGAAGATCAAGCAGCAGTTCACGCCATCTGAGTTCGAGCGCACGGTCGACAGCCTCGTCGAGATGGACTCCGTCCTGAAGAAGCTCACCGAGGAGTACAAGTTCTTGGTGGACTCGCACGCCCGCAAGAACGGCATCGGCAAGGCGTCTGGCGCCAAGGGCAAGGCGAAGGCTAAGGCCAAGGCGAAGGCGGCGGCTTAGTTTGCTAGCGCACGAGAAGAGGGTGCTCAGTCAGCTGAGTAGGCAGGGGGTTCGTGGCCTTAACAGGGGTAGGCCACATTCGAGTATCTACTCCGACTTCTGAGAGAGCTTGTAGTCGACGGCGCAATCTTTCAAGCTCGAGGCCTAACAAGGGCCAAGGACGGGTGAGCGGGGTGCAGCAGTGTACATTCCCAGGGCAACACACACAACAGACGAGGAGCAGGAGGAGGAGGAGGAGGAGGAGGGCCAGGAGGAGTATGGAAGATGCCCAAAATGAGGAGGACGATACTCACAAATACGTACTCGTTGCTTCGGCTGCACAAACTATCGAGACAAAAACTTTAAATCAAGTCAAGAATGCAAAAAAGAACGCTCACGAACACCTCAGGACCCCCCCAAACACCCGTGTACCACCCGTGTACCCCCCGTGTACCCATGTACCCGTGTACCCTCTCGAACCATGTGTTTTTACAGGGATGGTGGACCCGTGTACCGGGCACCCCCGTGCACCGCCCGCGTACCACCCGTGTGCCCCCCGTGTGCCCACATAATTGTCCGGCGGTGTGCATAATTGTCCGGTGGTGTGCATAATTGTCCGGAGCCCAGACGACAGCCCGAGCGATTTCTGGCAACCCGCGCGACGGCGGGCAACCCTTTTGTGAGCAACGATGCGCACGGCATCTGTTGTATGCACACGGTCGTGCGTGCGACGGGGGCGCAGTCTAGACCTTCGGAGAGAAACATGCGGCGCATGCCCAGGGTAGGGCGACACCGTGCATCTGCGAGTGTGAGGGAGGGCGGGGTGCGAGGGGGAGGTGGGATGGATTGGTAGACGGAGTAGGGGCGGTGGAACGTGAGGGAAAGGGCGGAGGCAACTGGAGGGGAACGATGGCGGAGGGAAGCGGGACGGCGGGTGGGATAAGTAGAAGGGATGGCAACGGGATAGCGAAGAAGAGGGGCAGAGGGGATAATGGCGAAGGGAACATGTGAGATGATCCATAAAACGAACTGTGACGATAGATGGTGACTGAAGGTTGGAGGACTTGGTTGGATGGACTACTGGAGATAAGACTGATATACGTATGGGAAGGAGTAGTTAGTAGTTCATGGTAAAGGGGGTGGCAGAAGGGTAGGCGAAATGATTCGGGCAAGTGTGTAGATTCCATTGCAACTCATCTGCGATTCGACCCCCAAGTGCTTGCGCCGAGTTGGCGCTCCTCCCTACCACGCCCTGGGGTGATTCGGTTGCGGTTCCAAGTGTTCCCCGTGTTGGCCAATGTGTTTATGGTGCTCTGAGTGGCCGTCGCCCGACGCACCCTCTCCAGTAAAACTCGCAGCCCCTAAGTTGCCCGCGCAGCAGGTTTTGAATAGTTGAGGCCACGCCTGGATAACACCAGCTGCTCATGCCACCCAACCCCAGATACAACGCAGACGATGATAGTCTGAGGCGTGCAGGTGCGGAGCTGCTCAAAACGCTGGTATCGCTGTACTCGTCTGCTAAGCTCAACGCACGAGAGCTATGTATTATTTGCAACTTGTGTCACGATGCCGATGTCAAGGGTGCATCATTTTCTACATATGCGAAACGCCCTGGGTTTGATTCTGGCGCGTACCAAAAGCACCTCGACAGTGTCTTACCAGGCCCTGGGGAGCTCGTCTATGTCGACACATCCTGCAACATCAAGCGAAGCCCAAGACGGTGCATCAAGGCGATCCCATTTAGGCCGTTGTTTGAAGTTGTGGACGAGGAAATGAAAGAGGATGCATCGATTGCGCAAGTCCTGAACTCGCATCCCAATGCGCGTGAGAAAAATGTGATGGACACTCCATGCTATATGCGTCATCCTGTGACCCTGGAGGCCCAGAGCAAGGGAGCGCAATTACCAATTCCGTTTGCGCTCTACCTTGATGGGGTGAGGTTCACCTCTCAAATCTCGGGGAGGGCCGACTCAGTGTTGGGATTCTGGGGCATCAACCTTATCAGCGGGCGCCGACACTACCTGGGAACCCAGATTCAATCGGACAAATGCCTTTGCGGCTGCAAAGGGTGGTGCACGATCGCACCTGCGATGTTCGCGATGGAATGGATGTTCACCGCCATGAAGGATGGGCGACGGCCGCCGACGCTCTTTGATGGCACCCCGTGGCCAGACGGATCAGAGCTACGAGAGCCCAAGGAGTTTGGATGGACCGCTGCTTTAATATGGATCAAAGGAGACTGGGCAGAACATTCCAAAACGTTCGGCCTCGCATCATGGGGGAACCAGATGTCTCCATGCCAGTTCTGCGCCCTATGCAAGGCAGAGCTACATAGTCACAACGACGACATCACGCCTGGCCATCTTCCATGGCCACTTCGGGGGGATGCAGATTATGACATATCATGCAGTCGATGCGAGCATGTTGTTCCGCTTGCTAGTGATGCCGATCGGGATGCCCTGGCAAGAGTGCTCGTGTACAAGAAAGGGAGGAATGGGAGGGGGCGCACAGTTACGATGCGGTGCGTTGTCGGGGGGGTTCAGCTAGAGCCTGGCGACCGCTTGGAACCATCATTAGAGTTGTTGGATATAGGAGGGCTAGAGGAGGTTGCAACGCCCACACGCGTGATGATTTGGCGATCGCGCCGAGGTTTCTCTGGGAACATCATAGATCCGATTATCCACCGCTGTCCCCTTTTTAGCAACGCTCTAGGGGCTACCCCAGCATCTAATCTTGCCGTGGACTCACTCCACACGCTCTACTTCGGCGCCGTGGCAAAGTTCTGTTCAGCCGCAGTCTGGAGATTGTTGTTGATGAACGTGTGGGGCGTTAGGGCTTCGACGCAGGAGGAACGGTTGGAGATATGCTTGAAGCGGCTTGTTGCAGATATGCGGCTGCATGCGTCTGACCCGCTGATATGCCCCGCAGGTGCTACAAAACTTGATACCCTGACATTCGGCATGATTGGTAAACAGTTGGGTTATTCTGAGGCGAACCCCCGTCACCCAGGGAGCACCTTGAAAATCAAAGCCGCAGAGTGCGGCTATTTAGTGAAGTTCGTTATATGGGAAATGCAGAAGTACGGTGGTGCGATCAGGTTTGGCCATCATATGATGGCGGCAGGGGCGTCGATGATCTCAATCCTGCAGATCATGAGGGACAGTGGGCCAACTATGGAGTCATATGCGCTCGTGCTGATGAAACGCCAGGCCATCCTGCACCTTCGATCGTGTAAGCTGGCGGGGATACATTCCCTGCCCAAGCACCACCTCCTGGTGCGCATGATCTGGAGGAGCTAGGGTGATAGCTAAACGTTTCATGCACATGATATCGCATAACGGGCGTTGACTTGCATATGAGTTGGGGCACTGTTGGTTTGGAAACTCAAGGTCATGCATGCGTTTTTTTTTTTTTTTTTTTTTTTTTTTTTTTTTTTTTTTTTTTTTTTTTTTTTTTTTTTTTTTTTTTTTTTTTTTTTTTTTTTTTTTTTTCTTCTTCTTCTTTCTTTCTTTTTCTTCTTCTTCTTCTTCGGGGCGGGGTCCTGGGACGCAACGAAAACTGCCGATGGGGCACGGGGCGGCGGGCGACCGCAACAGGAAGCACGGGTGGCCTCGCATTCATAGCATGTCACGCACAGACCTCCACATCCGCGGAGCTCTACCCATAGACCCCTGGAGAGCCTCACCCGTGGACCTCAGCAGCTCCCCCCATGTACCTCCGCAGCTCCTCCCATGTACCTCCGCAGCTCCTCCCATGTACCTCCGCGGCTCCTACCGTGTACCTCCGCGGCTCCTCCCGTGTACCTCCGCAGCTCCTCCCGTGTACCTCCCGTGTACCTCCAGGGCCCCTGCAGAGGACCCCCGCAGCTTCGCACATGGACCCCCGCAATCATGTAAACCGCCCGCGCGGGCGAAAACGGGTGATCCGTGGGTGGATCCGCGGAGATCCATCGGGGGCCTCTGAGGGGCCGAACCCAGGGGATAATTTCTGGATGGTGGGCAGGATTGCTTGGTTCGGGAACCCGAAGATGTACAATTGTTTCACGGACGAGTCCCTGAATGTCCTGCTACGGAATGTCAGCAATTTCAGTCACCGTTTACGGCTCGAGTATCGGGTGCATTTCTTTTTCACTATCCAGGCCCGCTTGAAAGTGAACACGTACTTGTTCGGTACGTCGACGTGGCAAGCGCAGTCGCTTTGCTAACATGGTGAAGTTTGCGGCGATGCGTATGCTGATGTTCACGGTGGTCGGTGGTGTCCCTGCCCCTTCCGAATCAGATATCGCAGTTGCATCGTGGGTACTTCAGCAGGAAGGCGTTCGCCAAGCTGACATGTGGACTCGCGATGGTAATATCGTCCCAGATGCGCTCAGCAGGATTTTGCGCCTGGGTGCGTATTTTGGTAACATGCTGCCGCGTGACCAGTGGTTGCTCGAGATATTCTGCGGGGCGGGCGGCATGACGAAGGCCCTGCGTGCACGAGGATTGTCTGCGACGTGCATTGATAAACTGTCTGGGCTGGCATGGCAAGATGTAACTACATTCGCAGGCCTGCTTTATTGTGTATGTCGGATTTGGACGGTGAAGGTGAGGGGCACGGTTTGGCTATCTCCAACTCACACTTCTTTCGTCGGCTGCACGTTGGGCCCCAGGCGCGCGCGTTCTCGCGCGGACCCCATGGGCGACACCAGGGATACGTCTGTGCTCTACGGCAACATGCTCGCTTCTGTGATGTGAGGGGTGTTAACAATTGGGGTACCCCCTCCGTGTCTCGCATTCATCCCAGTACTAGTTGTGTTGTGGTTTCCCTATGGTCGTTTACTCCATCGAGGGCGTACTCGCCGCCGCGGCGGGATCCGCATCGACGTCCTAATCAGAACGCGATCCAGAATATTGCCATTGGTTATAATGCATTGCATTGCACAGATCTGCAGTGGATTGCATTGCGTTGAACAGGTTGCATATACTGCACTGCATTGAACATATTGCATTGGCCAGGTTGCATATAATGCAGTACGTTGCATTGAGTTTCACATTCTGGTGAGAAGGTCCATCATCATGACGGTGTGCCGCATGCGCGCCGTTCACTGGATCGCCGAGCAGCCTCTCAACTCGCTGCTCTTTGCGCTCCCCAGCGTGAGACTCTCGATCGAGCTGTGCGACGCCAGGCGGGTGGTCACCAACCTGGGTGGATTCGGCGGCTGCTCGAGGAAACCAGTGGAGCTGTACACCACTTGGCCCGAGCAGACCGACATGTCGCTCGTCAAGACCCGACCAGAAGCTGATGCTCGTGTTAAGGGCGTGCCCTTCTTTCGATTAGAGGGAGTACGATGATACTGATGATGACGATACGTCGATGAAAGGAAATGAGGATGAGGAAGATGATGAGGATGAGGAGGAGGAGGACGAGGATGGGGAGGAGGATGAGGATGAGGAGGAGGAGGAGGTGGAGGGGTGACGATGATGATGATGATGATGAGGAGGAGGAGGAGGGGCGAACGAGTGGGAGTAGGAGCATGAGGGCGTGGGGGGGGGGGGAGTAATTTTCGAGGAGGCGGAGGATAATTTGGAGAGGATTGCGGAGGTTGGAGGGGGCTGGGGGGGGAATGATGCGACGGGAGGTAGGAGATGATGAGGGGGGCGATGAGGGGGAGGGAAGAGTGATGAGGAGGAAGAGGAGGAGAGGAGAGGAGGGACGGAGGATGGGAATAGACCGACTTAGGGGAGGAATGATGAATTTGCCTTCCTCACGCTCAATTTCAACTCTTCCGTCTCATCCTCCTCTCCCCATCCTCCTCTCCTCCTCTCTTTTCTAATTCACCCTTCCACCGCCTTTTATTTTCTCCTCCTCCTCATCAACCCTCCTCCTCCTCCCCCTCCTTTCGCCAGTTTCCATTATTGTATTTTTCATCCATCTTTCCTATTTTCCCTTGTGTTTTTCTCTTCCCTCTGGCGTTTTTCCTCTTAGCTTGCTCGAGGCTCCGCTTGCCCCCCCCCCCCCCCCCCCCCCGGGTGCGGTGAGAAACCTCCCGGCGCGCCGTGCTGCTGCCGCGCATCGCCCATCTGATGACCCTGATCCGTACCCCTCCGAGTTTTGCGATGTAGTTGGGCGTCTAATTACTGAGTTGGCCGATCCCATTGAAGTGGAGTCGGGGTCAGATTAATGCACTGGAGTTCTGTTTCAAATGTGTGCCTGTAGATTGGGTCGTGCTCCGTGGGTCGTCGTCGTCGACGGCGACGTCGCCGTCGTCGGCGTCGGCGTCGTCAAAGTTGTGGCACGCTGGCTCGGTGACATTGCGTATCGACTGCCATGCTCGCGAAGGTGACGGCAAATAGTGGAAGGAGTCCGATCGACAGCCGACGGACCTTGCCCCCACGAGACATCCAGGACTCCCCCGAGGACCCCATGAGGCCCCAAGAGGCCCCCAAGAAGCCCCCAAGGACCCCAATGTGCCTCAAGAGGCCCCGAAGAAGCCCAAAAGAGGCACCCCCCCAAAGGCCCACGAGAAGCCCCAAGAGGCCCCAAAACGGCACCCAAGACGCTTCAAAACTGTGTCCAAGAGGCCCCCGAGAGACCTACCACGAGATCCCAATGCATACTCAAGAACCCTCTGACCCACAACCCAAACACGGTGGCGGGATGGGCCGAATGCCAGTATATACATATACATACGGTGTGTCACGGTTCCGACGCGCGCGCCACGGAGACTTGCCATATCAATTAAAATCGCAACCATTGTGGGATTAAGCACGCGGCTACCGCCCTGCCCGCCACTGCCCCTTCTGGTGAATGTATTTCCCGTCTCCGTCGTCCGTCGTCCGTGGTCGTCCGTCGTCGCCGTCGCCGCCGTCGTCGGCGTCGTAGTCGCCGTCGTGGTCGTCGTCGTCGGACGTCGTCGTCCATCGCCCGTCGTCCGTCATCCGTCGTCCGTCGTCCGTCCCCCGTCGTCCGTCGTCCGTCGTCCGTCGTCCGTCCGTCCGTCCGTCCGTCCGTCCGTCCGTCCGTCGTCGTCGTCGTC
This sequence comes from Prorocentrum cordatum, assembly GCA_963575745.1. Lineage (NCBI taxonomy): Eukaryota > Dinophyceae > Prorocentrales > Prorocentraceae > Prorocentrum > Prorocentrum cordatum. The sequence continues at coordinate 58,475 of CAUYUJ010002138.1, forward strand.
GTCGTCGTCGTCGTCGTCGTCGTCCGTCGCCCGTCGCCCGTCGCCCGAATGAGGAAACCCAGGAGGAATATGATGACGATGCGCGCCATGGCACTACACCCATCAACAAGAACGCACACGCACACACACGGGCACACAAGCACAACCACAAACGCACACACACAATCGCACACGCGCGGACACACACACACACGCGCACGCACGCGCGCACGCACGCACGCACGCGCGCACACACACACACAACCATGCGCTGTAACTCACAAGGCGGGGCCATGGGATAGCGCGCAGTCGGATAGCAACAACGGCGACCCGAACCGCGCGCATCATTTGTATTCGGCGGGCGGTCCGCGCCCGCTTTGAATATGATTCTCGGCTAATGGCCGCATTCATGATTATACGTCCTCGGCCAAAGGCCCGAGGGCGCCCTGACAAACCATAGCGGTGTCCTCTCCGCGGTGTCGACGAAATGCCTTAACACCGTCGGACCGCGTACTTCAGCGGTCTACACAACCAAGCAGAGCAGTTTGCAAACATAAAAGATGACGGTTCTCTGGGTTCGCGCTCACATTTGCATTGGCATTTCCACGTGAGCACACGGCGCGGTCCCATCCATGGCCGCTGTCGCTGCGCTTTGTAGGATGGAAATATGAGGCGCGGTTGCAGACCGCGCGCCGTTTCCGCGCCAGATGATAAAAAAACGGAAAGCGCGCTTGCTTCCGTGCCTTGCGAGGCACTCGACGGACGCATCGAATGCGATGACGACGTATAGAATCGCTCGCGCCGTTCAGTTCTCCGCTTCAAATTTCAATTCGCTCGAACTCAACAGCGCCGATGTCGATAACGTGTGCTGCGCTTGCAAAAAACAAACGCGATGGGCTGCGCCCGACATGTAAAAACAAGCTTAAAAAATCAGCGCGCGCGGTCGCCGATAAAAAATCAGCTTGGGACCCTCAGGGTGCGCGATCGATTCTGGAAGGTTCTGTCGGCGGAGCGCGGCCCAGCTCCAGCGGTGGCGGCGCCGTTCCAGAGCGCGAGAGGTGCGGGGGATTGCGGCGTCGGCATGCTGTGCCAAGCGGCGATGCCGCCGCTCGATCTCCCCACTGATTGCAGGGGCACCGCCTCGACCCTGTGGGCTGGCACTGGGGGCGGCGCTGGGTCGGGCTACCCGCGGGCCCACGCGTGGTCTCGTTCTTGGGCGAGTTCTGATCCTTGGCATCTCGCGGCCCGCAGAATTAAGTCCGACCGCAGCATGTAAGAGTTTCTCAGTGACCGCGCGACCCTCTGGGGGAAAACGAGGAGTGCTGCGGGTGGCGAGTTTGCAGCGCAGGGGTTCCCCGTTGCGGGGCGGCAGTCGAGGACGGCCGGCCGCGGCGGGACTCGCAAGAGCTGGCCAGAGAGGCGGGGGGGCGGAGCGGTGAGTTGCACGCTCTTGTAGGGGATGACCCAGCGACTCGGGATCGCGCTGATCCGGCGGAGCCGCGCGCGAGCCAGCGCGCGGCCACCGAAGTCTCCGAGCAGGCGGTGGGGGCCCCGCCGCCCGACCACCCCCTTCTCCGCCCGCTGCCGTGGCTCCCTCGTAGGACCCCGCCGAAGTTCGGGAACGGCTTCGGGAATGTCGGCTGCTGCTCCAACGGCCACCCGCTGTTTTTCGGGCGTGGCGCGGCCCGTGCCAGCAATCGCTGTGCCCGCGGGGCCTTTTTTCGGGCCACGAGCCCATTCGGGCCCTCCTTCGGCCCTGCCTCCGCGAGCACGCGCCCGCGGCCCCGAGTGGGCCGCCGAGCCGACTCGACGGCGGTCGCTGGCCCTCGCGCAGGGAGCGTTGGAAGGGCCTTCGCCTTGATCTCCCCGTTTTGGGTGCCTAAGGTTATGCGAGTGCGATTGGTTTCCATTCTGGGGCCTCCATGGGCCCCGCCCCCCAGCGCTGCGGCTCGAGATGCGACGGCGGGGGGCGGGGCGGGGCTGCGGGGCGTTTGGGGCCCCGAGTAGCCGCGCCAAGTGCACGTGGTCTGGGGGGGAACAGCTTCCAGGCATTGCTGCCTTGGGCGGGAGCCCCCTCCAGCGCGCTGCGGACGCCGAGGGTGTCACGAGAATTTTTGGGGGGCCTCTGCCTTGGAGGTCTCTGATTCGGGGCCTGCCTAGACCCCCCGAACTGGCACCAGGCCGCGGACTCATCTCATCACCTCTTTTTCCTCCTCCTCATTTTCCTCCTCCTCCTCCTCCTCTTCCTCCTCCTCCTCTTCCTCCCCCTCCTCCTCCTCCTCCTCCTCCTCCTCCTCCTCCTCACCCTCCTCACCCTCCTCACCCTCCTCCATTTCCTTCTCCTCCTCCTCCTCCTCTTCTTCCTCCTCCTCCTCCTCCTCCTCCTCCTCCTCTTTCTCTTCCTCGTCCTCCTCTCCCTCGTCCTCCCCCCACCTGCATCCTCATCCTCTCCTCCTACTCTCCCTACTCCTACTCCGACTCCGCATCCTCCTCCCCTCCCCTCTTCCATCCTCCTCCTACCTCCTAACCCTCCTCAACCCTCCTTTCACCCCCCCCCCGCTCTTTCTCCACCCCTCCACCCCACATTCCCTCACGCCTCCGCCCCCCCCTGCCCTGGGGGAGGGATGCAAGCGCCGACCAGTTGGAACGCCGACGGGGTGGGCAACTCTCGCCCCCTCCCCCCGAACAGTTCATGTTTGTTCGATGCGCGGCCTCGGGGGCCCCGACCCGTCCCCTGCGGGCATGTCTCCGTCCCGGATCCACTGCCGATGGCCACGGGGCCCGACCGCGGGCCCCAGGGGCCGACGGTCGAGGAAAGAAGGAGGAGGAGGAGGAGGAGGAGGAGAGGAGGGGAGGAGGAGGAGGAGGAGGAGGGGCGAGGAGGAGTGGAGGGAGGAGAGGAAGGGAGGAGGATGGAGGGGGAGGAGGGGGAGGGGGCGAGGGCGGGCAGGCGTTTCCCCGCGCGAGCGCTGGCGGGCCAGCCTGGGGCAACGGCGGGGGTCCAGCGTCTGTAGGGGGGGGCGCCGCTCTTCGGGAGGGGCACGGGGGAGGTTGCGGATGCAGGGGGAGGAGGAGGAGGAGGGGGAGGAGGGGGAGGAGGAGGAAGAGGAGGAGGAGGCGGAGGAGGAGGAGAGGAGGAAGAGGAGGAGGAGGAGGAGGAGGAGGAGGAGGAGGAGGAGGAAGGAGGAGGATGACGAGGGAGAGGACGAGGACGAGGTAACGCGAGGACGAGGACGAGGACTGAGGACGATGGACGACGGCGAGGACGAGGACGAGGAGGAGGAGGAGGAGGAGGAGGAGGAGGAGGAAAAGAAAAACGGCCGCTGGTGGGTGGACGTGACGGTCCGCCACCCGGCCGCCGGGGACGCGGCCGCCGCGCTGGCCGCGGCGCGGCCGGCCAGGGAGGCTTCGCGGCGCGCCGAGCGCGAAAAGCACGGGCGGTACCCCGGCGATCGCCTGATAGCCTGATAGCGTTCGTCGTGGATTCCGCCAGCCGCCTGGGCGCTGAGACGCGCCAGTGGCTGCTCGACCACACGGGCGACCTCCCGGAGAACCATCAGGCGCCGGAGCTGGCGCGCGCCTGCCGTGTGCTCAGCGCCGCGGTGCAGCGCAGCCTGGCGCGGCAGCTACGCCGCGCGGCTGGGTTCCGCTGAGCGCCGCGCGGGCCGCCGTGGCCCGGCGGCGGCGGGCGCGGCGGCGGCGGGCGCGGCGGCGGCGGGCGCGCCAAGGCAGGCGCGGCGGCGGCGGGCCCAGAGCACCGCGCGGCGGCCTGCGCGGCCAGCGCGGGGCCGGCGAGCAGGCGCCGCGCAGGCGCGGCCGGGCGGCGGGCGCGTGGTGGGCTGGCGCCTGGCGGTGGGACCGCGGGGCTTTGGAGAGGCGCCTGGCAGTGGGGCCGCACGGCCCAGGCCGCAGGCCAGGCGGCCGCGCGGTCGCTGGTCCACGTCGTCGTCGCGTTCGCCTTGGCGGCCCCGTGCGTCAGAATCCATAGGCCCCGGCGCGGGTTGGAGGGCTGCGCCCGCTCCGGTTCGCAGCGCTTGGGCGCGCGGACAGACGCGCTCACCGCTAGGAGGAGGAGGAGGAGGCGGAGGAGGAGGAAGATGAGGAACCTTCCCCTCGTCCTGAACTATCCTCCTCCTCGCCCTCCTCCTCCTGCTCATCGTCATCTTTTTCTTCCTCCTCCCCCTCATGAACTATCCTCTTCTTTCCCCTCCTCCTCCTCCTCCTCCTCCTCGTCCTCCTCTTCCTCATCCTGTTCCTCGTCCCCCTCCTCCTCCTCCTCTTCCTCTTCAGCAGCGGCGCCAGCGCTATGAGGGGGGCGCCGATCTTCGGGAAGGGCAGGGGGGCGGCGGCGGAGGGGGGGGCGGAGGAAAAGAGAGGATATTGAGGAGGGAAAGAAGGAAGCTTTTCCTCCTCCTCCTCCTTCTGAGCTATATTCCTCTTCCTCCTGGTCCACCTCCTCCTCCTCTTCTGTCAGCAGCAGGACTGTACTCTTTGCCATCATTATTCGCATCGTCATCATCGTCGCCATCGTCGTCGTCATTGTCATCATGATCACCACGACCGTCATCCGTTTCATCATCATTATTACCATCATCGCCGTCGTCACCATCAGCGTCATAATCGTCGTCGTTGTCATCATCAACGTCATCGTTATCGTCGATGTCGTTATTCGCGTCATCATCATCATCACCAGCGCCACCATCGCCATCGCCGTCACCATCAACATCGTAATCGTCATCGTCATTGCCACCGTCATCATCACCGCTATCGTCATCGTATTCGCCATCCGCGTCGTCATTATCACCACCAGTGTCATTATCATTGTATTTATCATCATCACAACCTTTGTTCTCATCATCGCCATCATGATCAACATCAGCATCGTCATCATCATCGTCAACATCATCACCGGTGTCACCGTTATCGTCCTATTCGTCGTCGCCACCATCAGTTCCGTTCCGTAATTAAACGTATTATAAGCACTACCACGATCCTCATCGTAATTTTCTTCATGAGCAGCGCCGTCATCATCCTCGTCATCAACATCGTCATCAACGTCAGCATCATCGCCATCGCCATCGCCGTCGTCATCATCATCATCGTCCGCGTCATTGTCGTCGTGATCGCCATCGTCATCGCCGTCACCATCGCCATCGCCATCGCCATCGCCATCGCCATCTGGATGACCACCGTCATCGTCAAGCCCATGGCCATGGTCTAGGGGGCCACATGCGAACCCTACCCCTACCCCTACCCCCCCCCCGAACGAAGTGAACCCCACCCTCCCCTCTCAGAAATCGTGGGGGGGGGTAGGGGTAGGGTTTGCATGTGGTCTCCTAATGGTCAGAAAGAGCGTGTTCTACCGCTGCTGGCGGAAAACCGGGGGGGGTCACTACCGGTTCGAACCCCACCCCCCCCCCCCCCCCCCCCCTCTGAAAACCGCCGGGGGGGTCACTACCGGTTCGAACCCTCCCCCCCCCCCCCCCTGCTCATCATGAAAAGGGGGGGAGGGGTCACTACGGTTCGAACCCCTCCCCCCCCCCTCCCCTCCGGATCCGGAAAACCGGGGGGGTCACTACCGGTTCGAAACCCCCCCCTTTCGAAAACCGAGTGGGGGTGCGGACAGTGGCGGGGACTGTGTTGGTGGGGACAGCGGTGAGGGGATAGCGGGACAGTGGTGGGGACAGTGGGACAGTGGGACAGTGGTGGGGACGGTAGTGGTGGGGACAGTGGTGGGGACAATGGTGGGAACAGGGGGGGACAGTGGACAGTGGTGGTGACGGTGGTGGTGGGGACAGTGGTGTGGGGACAATGGGAATGAGGTGGAAACAGTGGGACAGTGGAGGGTACAATGGTGGTGGGGACAGTGGTGAAGGCGGTGGCGAGGACGGCGGTGGGACAATGGGACAGAGGTACAGTGGGGACAGTGGTGGGGACAGTGGGGACAGTGGTGGGAACAGTGGGACAGCTCAGTGGGACAGCGGAGGAGTCAGTGGGACAGTGGGGACAGTGGGGATAGTCGGGCAGTGGTTGGGGCCGTGGAGACAGTGGGGAGAGTGGAACCGTGGTGGGAACAGTTCTGGGGACAGCGGGGACAGTGCGACAGTGGTGGGGCCACTGGTGGGGACAGTAGGGGCGGTGGTGGAACCAGTGGGGACAGCGGTGGTGAGGACAGTGGTGCTGGGAACACCAGTGGGGGATGTGATGCGGACGGTGGTGGGGACCGGGAGTCGTTTGCTGGCGGTGAGTAGGGGGGGGGGGGAAAGGGGAAGGGGGGGTGCGAACCGGTAGTGGCCCCCTCCAGTTTTCCGGATCCGGAGGGTAGGGGGGGGGGTTCGAACCGGTAGTGACCCCCCCGGTTTTCCGGATCCGGAGGGGGGGGGGGGGGGAGGGGTTCGAACCGGTAGGACCCCCCCGGTTTTCGAGGGGGAGGGGGGGGGGGGGAGGGGTTAGGGGGGCGGGGGTTTTGCCGGGGGAGGGGAGGGGGGGGGGGGGAGGGGGGAGGGGTTCCGGCAGGGGGGGGGGGGGATTTTCGGAGGGGGAGGGGGGGGAGACCCCCGGGCTCCGGAGGAAAAGGTTGGCAATTTTCCACAGTAAAGCGGCGGTGGATCACGCTCTCTCAATGGTCATCATCATCACCACCACCACCATCACCCCTCCTCCTTCCCCCCGCCCGGTGGACCACCACCGTCAGCGTCATCACCATCTGGATCACCACCGTCATCGTCATCGTCAAGCCCGTGGCCATGGCCATCACTATCACCGTCACCCCTCGCGCCGCCACGCGGGAAGGAGGAGGAGAAAGAGGAGGACGAGGAGGCGGAGGAGGAGGCGGAGGAGGAGGAGGAGGAGGAGGAGGAGGAGGAGGAGGAGGAGGAGGAGGAGGAGGATCCTCCTTCCCCCCCGCCCGCTGGAGCCTGCCGCGCGCCCGCGGCGCCCCGGCCTTTCTCCCTGGGCGGCGGGCTCGTCGGCCACCATCTCCGGGAGCGCTGCGCGCCGGGTGGTGCGCCCGCGGGCGGCGCTGGAGGGCGGTGAGCGCCTCCCGGCGTCGCGCCCTGTGGCGCGCCGCGCTGCCAGGCCTCGCCTCCTCCTCCTCCTCCTCCTCCCTCCTCCTCCTCCTCCTCCTCCTCCTCCTCATCCTCATCCTCGTCCTCCTCCTCCCCCTCCTCCTCCTCTTCCTCCTCCTCCTCCCCCTCCTGCCAGAAGGGGGTCCGGGCAGACGGGGGTCCTGGCATCGCTCGGGCGTGTGCATTTTTCCTTCGGCGAGGGCCGTCGAGGAGCATCCCTGATCATGTGGCGAGAAAGCCACGCACGATCCCCCCAACAAAAGCACAGGGAATGGACGTCCGAGCGATGGCCAGGGGGTGGAGGGTCGCTCCACCCTCGCCGATGCACAGGCGATGCGACCTGATGTGGAGCGAGGGTTTCTCCAGTGCCGACGTGGCCGATGCATCGCCGATGCATGGGCGATGCCTGGGCAATGCGGCACGAACCCCCGACCCCATCTGCTCGGGCAGGCAGGGCTCTGCGCGCGAAGGCTTAGGCCACGCCGTGGAGAGTGTTTTTCGCTGCCTGGCTGTCTGCACCAGTCCTGGCACACTAAAGTGCGCCGTGTCGGCCATTTTACAAGTTCATTGAGTGGCGCCCATCGCACCCTTCAGCTGGTCATTCCCCTGCCTCCCCTCGAGAAGAAGGAGGGTGAGGGGGAAGGATCGGGGAGGGAGAGAGGAGGGACAACGACAATAAGTAGAAGGATGAGGATGATGGGGATGACGATGGGGATGATGGTGATGATGGTGATGATGGTGATGGTGATGGTGATGGTGATGATGATGATGATGATGATGATGCTGATGCTGATGCTGATGCTGATGATGATGATGATGATGATGATGATGACGATGATGATGATGATGATGATGATGATGATGATGATGATGATGATGACGATGATAATGATGATGATGACGATGATGATGATGATGACGATGAGAATGATGATGCAGGCGATGATGATGGTGATGATGACGGTGGTGATGATGTTGATGATGCTGGTTTGCGATGATGGTGATGTTGGTGGTTATGACGTTGCTATTCGTGTTGATGGCGATTGAGGTTATGGTGATCGTGTTTGTGATGCCTCTCCAGGGGCACGAATACGTGCGTTTTACGTATATTCCTATAGATTTACCCTCTTCAGGAATACGTGTGTTCCCATAGATTGGCCCCATCCAGGGACACGCATGCGTGTTTTTTACGTATATCCCTATAGATGGGCCCTCCCATTACCTACAGATTGGCATCCTCCAGGGGCACGAGCTCGTACGTTTTTGCCTCTATTCCTACAGACTGGCCCCCTGCGGCGGCATCCACCCAGACTCGGCACCCTCCACACGGACGGCGTCTCGGGCGCAGACCTCCCCGCGCAGCTCTCGGCCATGGCCCGCGCGCTCGCCGAGGAGGCGCGCGCGGCGCCCACGGGCCCCCGCGGCGGCAGCGGCGACGGGAGATGCCCAGCGGGCGGCGCCGCGCCGGCAGCAGCCCCGGGAGGCGCCCCAGTGGGCGGCGGTGGCGAGCAGCAGCGTTTCAGCGCCGAACGTCGGAGCGGAGGTCCCCCCAGGCCGAGGCTTTCGGCGCGCTCGGCGGAGACGACGGGGAGCGCGAGCGTCGGCGGTGTCTCCCTTGGCGGTGTCCTCCTTGGCGGCGTTGTCCTCCTCGGCGGCTGCGGCGACGAGGGGCGCAAGCGCGTCAGGGAAGCCCTGGGGGTTCTGCGATCCGTCTAGAGGCCACGCCAGGGGCAACAGGTCAGTTCGGCGCTGGTGGACGGCTCTCACCATCAACGCCGGCGCGCAGGGCAAGGCAGGCCCGAGGCCTTTCTCGACTACGACTCGGTGGCGCGATGCGACGTGATCGCGGTGCAGGAGACCCACCTCTCGCTGGGTAGTCGAAGGCCAGACTGTCAGATTGGATTGGGCCCCAAGGGCCAATCTGGCCCGGCCAAACTGGATGATTCGGGTTTTTCGCCAGACTGGATTCGCGCTGGCTCCCTCGCCAGATTGCCCCCGTTTGCCAGATTGGGCCTGCCAGATTGGCGCCAGATTGGCTTCGACTGCCCAGGTGATGCGATGCGACGTGATCGCGGTGCAGGAGACCCACCTGTCGGCAGAGCGTTGCGAGGAGGTGACGGACAAGCCAGCACGGCAGGGGCGGCGCGCGATATAGCTGCACCCGCCGGCGGGGTCTCGATCGGCCACGCTCTGGCCACGGAGGGCCCCCCTACAGCTCGCGCCCAGAGCCAGCGGCCTCGGCGCTTGCGAAGCAGAGCAGACAGCGGTGATCTCTCAGGAGGGGAAAAACACACAGACACAATCAATCGTCGACCCCCAGGAAAATATGGGAAACTATGGGAAGTGGGGGGGGCAGAAACGCAGAACATATGGGAACATGTTGGGAATGCTTTTATTTGTGTGTATTTATTTGCGTGTCCTGGGGCCCCTTCAATCTCTCCTGGGCGCGCGGCAGTCGCGCATGCGGCAGGCCCCTGTCCTGGCGGGCTCGCCTGGGCCGACGTCTATCTCAAGGTCGGCGAGGGGCTCTCGGCTTTCAGCCTTGGGGCCCTCGACGGCATCGCGAAAGCTGTTCGCGCCATCAACGAGCCGTTTGTGTTCGCGGGCGGTTTCAACCAGGAGCCCCGCGATCTGAACTGCTCAGGCTTCTTCCCCGAGTTTGCGGCAAGGTGGTAATGCCCGACGAGGGCACCATTCGTCCTTCGGGCAAAGTGATCGCTTACTCTGTGGTTTCTCATGTAATAGCGGAGGCGGAGGCGACGGTCAAGCACGGTTGGCTTGTATATGTGCTTGGCCGAATGATATTTTAATAGCGTGTCTCCCATCGTACTGTGACCTTATGCGTGCACAGTGCGTCCTTTAAGAAACATAGGTGTTTCGCAGTGTGTGTTCGGTTAGTTCACGTGTCAGTGCATGCGCGAGCTATCTCCTGCCATGATCCTTGCTGCGCGCGCTCCCCCGAGTAACGTTGGCCCGGGTGTGATCGCAGCATTGTTGCTGGCATCTGTTTGCTAGTTTCGGTGGGCTCTTGCAGGCCTTTGTCGTGTCGCGTGCGTCCTGGGAGTCAGTCTGCCCCGGCATCTGTTTCGACGCGCTTTGGCTCGCGCGCAGGCGTCTCCAATCCGTTGCCGGAATGCTGTCCACAGCCAACACTTACATTGCGATTTGGTGATTGGCCGATCGGTGGCGCCCCTTGGAGGCTCACCTTCTGTTGGGTTTTGAAATGTCTCGTGCTCTTTGGGGCGCCGAAGAAGAGGCAGCGCCCGCCCGCCAGCCCCCGCGCCGCCGCCCGCCCCAGCTGGTCCGGGGCCAGGCCGCGGCAGAGGGCGAGGGAGGCGGGGGGCGCAAGCCCCCTCTCGGGCGAGGGCGAGGCAGGGGGGGGGCGAGAGGTTTCGTGGTCCCCCCAGATCTCGCCGCACGAATTCCCAGAAGGGGTTTTGAAACAACAGAATGCGATCTCAAGCGCACGGCTCTGACTTTGTCCAATGCAGTTTCACCCAGTGATCGCGCGGCAACATCGAGGATTATGAGCGAGGGCGGCGACGACCCGAAACGCCCGTGGATGGTGATGATCCATGGGGTGGCGCAGTTGGCTCCGCGGTCTTCTTCACAAGATACATCGGCTTCTTCCCGCCCCGCCGCGATTGCGTTGTCTCTGTTCATTTGGCGGCCCAGGCTTCTGCCTCGGTAGTTCTGATCAGGTCAGCTTCGTGTTTGTTCCGCATCAATGCATTCGACGATTGCAACAGTTTCGCGCAGAAACCCAATGATAGAAGCTTGTTAGGTGACGGCCCTGTGAACAGACGCTCCGCCGCTAGCATCGCTAAAACATTCAATCGAAGAGGCAGGGACATGTGAATGCCAGTTTTCAATGCACGCGAGCATATCTTCGCCCAGCGATGCCAGGCTTCCCCAGAGGGCAACCTCGCGCGGATCATATCTGGAGCTGACGTTCACTCGCCTGCAGTTGTATTTCCCCAGGCCAATGCTGGCACAATCAGGTCACGACTCAGAAGATGGAGCGTAAACCTTGGTCTTGGAACTGGTGGCGCCATCGGCGGTGGATCGACGGAGCTTCAAGATGCGGTGACCACTGCGCCTTGGCGGACGGTGATTATTTGCAGGGATAATCTGACCACGAACAATGGTGTCGTTTGCATGGGGGAACGATCCGTTGAGGCCGCCAACGGGTCGAGCGCAGAAAGGGGCAACCACGCGGCGCTGCTGGGCATCCGATGCGCCTCTCATTCAGGCGTGCTGTGCCAGAGACCTTTCTTGGAGAGCGTTGGCAAATCCTCCGCGCTTCGCGACTCCCCGCTAGCCCCGCCAACCCAGCGCGAAGAGCGCCGACCATCGCGAGTTGTCGCTCGTTTCCCGCAGCTGCCGCGGTTGAGCGGTTGCCTGTCGTCTTGCGTCTCTTGGAGGCGTCTTGGACCTACCCCGGTGCTTTTTTGGGGCGTGATGGACATGCCAAAGCCATGTTGGGCCCCCCGCGGCGCCGGCTACCTCGGGGGTTCGGGGCGTTCATTGCGCTTTCTTGGGGGGTCTCTGACGGCCACCTCGGTGGCAGTCGATCGACGAAGCAAGGGGAGGGGCGGGGGGGGGGGACTGACTAGAGCTTCGCCGTCGGGGCCACGATCCTGGTGAGGGGCGTCCGACAGGGGGCGCCCCAACGCCTCGCCCCCCCAGACCCCCCTCCCACCCCCCCGCGCCCATGGGGAAGGGAAGTAGGGGCTTGAGAGGTGATGACTACCTCAGCTAAGCCATTCACGCCTAGTGGGTTGATGGGATTAACCTTCCACAATAGTTCGACTTGGACATGTGTTTGAGAGCGGGCGGTCTTCTAGGTAGCATTCAGAATTCATCTGGCAAAGAGCGGGCCGCTTTTTTGTTCATGCAGGAAGTGCGCAGTTTACCCCGTGGAGTTTCATCAGTGGAGGGGCAAGGCTCGTCGGGTTCTTGAATATAGCAGGCCTTCGAGAAACCTGGCCGCCGCTCAAGAGGAAGTGATTTTATGCGGCGACAGCGGCGATTGGGATTGGGACGATGTGACGCGGTATTGTTTGGAGAACGCATGCCCCTTCGGTTGCAGGGGCCCGAAGCACGGCGGGGGCCTTGCTTTGAACCTCATCTCTTTGTCTTTATGCAGTCAACTGGTTGTTGCGCTGGATTGCAGGCGGATGGGGGCTCGACGCGGCAAGCGCGTGGGCTTTCAGAGGTAGACGCCAGCGTCGATTATTAGATCGAGCCTTGGAGAAGACGCCCCCCCCCCCCCCCCCCCCCCCCCCCCGTCGCAAGTGGGCCCCCCCAAGCAGGCGACGCAGCATGCCCGAGCGATCGGCCAAGAGGCGAGCTGGTCGACAAAGAGCAACGCGAGGGGCGGCAACGTCGAAGAGCGAACAGTCTTCGAGTGATGGTTTCATTCAAGAGTAATCATAATTGATGACTACCCTTCCAGTGCCCATGCAGCTTTTCAATTGAAGTGCCCCTTCCAGGGCTCGCACTTGATTTTTCACAAAAAGGAGAGTCTGGGACTCAGATTGCGCCTTCGGCCCCAGGTTTACAACAGCGGCCTGCGCTTGATGCTTTCTCACAAGTTATTCAACGTCGCGCTCGCAACGTCCTCGCATCTTGTGCTGGGATCGCGCTCTCGCGCTGCATTTCCTCGCCATTAGTTGAGGCGCTGCGCCCTCGACACTCAGGAATCGCGCTCTCGTTCTGGACCTCCTCGCGACTTCCTCGGGGATGGCGCTGCCGCTCGGGCGTTTTTTTGCTTCATGCGGGACTGGCGCTTCAGCGACCCGCCCGCCCGACCCGGCCGCCTGGGCCCGCCCGCCCGCCTATCGGGGTCCGCCCGCCCGACCCGCCCTGCTGCTTCAGCCGTTGTTTCTTCTCTTGCTTCTAACCCCCTCATCTCTCCCCCTTCCTTGCCCCCCTGCTCATCTCTCCCCCCGTCTCTCTCTCTCTCTCCTCTCTCTCTCTCTCTCTCTCCTCTCTCTCTCTCTCTCTCTCTCTCTCTCTCTCTCTCGTTTTTCTCATGTTTCTAACCCCCTCCCTCCCCCTGTGCCCCTTCCCCCCCCCCTTCCTCCCCTCCCTTGTTCAGTGACTGTGGCAATCATCCGTGGCAGCTTGAGAAAATGCACCCCCAAGGGGTTAGGATCGGATAAGCATGCTGAATGGCGCGCGAGAAGGCGCGAACGATAAATCTAAACGCGATTATTTTGTTGTTTACGGTGACGACGATAAAGACGATTACGATGATCATGATGATGCTGCTGATGATGGTGTTACTGATAATGATGATGCTGCTGATGATGATGATGGTGGTGGTGATGATGACGATGATGTTGATGCTGATGATGATTATGATGAGGATGGGAGGTTCTCGAACAGCAATCGTATAGCGATGGAGGGCCGCGCGGTCTGCAACCGCCACGGCTCAAGCCTGTTCTGTGAGGGCCTCAGGAGGCCCACGCGCGGGGCGCGTGCATGCGCCCGGTGGCCCACGGCGCGACGCTGGTCGCGATCCACGCCGGCGCCGCCTGGCTTGGGCGCCTGTGGGGAGGCGCTCGCCCGCCGCCGGCTGCGCCGGCCGCTCTGGAGGCGCCGCGGCCGGCGCCCGCTCCCGCGCCGCCAGCGCGGGGCTGCCCGGCGGCCTCGCCGCCGCCCGTCGCGCAGGTCGAGGACTTCTGCGCGGCGATCGCCCAGTGCTCGCCAGCGCTGGCCCAGCCCGCCTGGCACGCCTGCCCCGACCCGTGCCCGGCCTGCCCCGAGCCGGAGCCTGGGCGTTGGTCGTGGGGCGGCGAGCTGGGCTTCGGGCTGCTCGCGTTGTTCTTGTGGGAGGTGATCGCCCATTGCGTGGCCGCGGCTTGCGGCCTGGCGCGCCGCCTCGCTCGCGGCTTCTGGAGCTCGCTGCGGGGGCTGCCCAACGATCGCGGGCCGCCGAGTACCCCGAGGGCGTGGACGAGTGTTGACGCCAGATAAACATCGGCGACGAGGTGCTGGTGGCGCATGCGGTCCCTGGCCCTGTTTTGCTCCATCGCCGCGTGGTGGTGCGGGTTAGCGCTGCGCAGCCCTTGCACGCGGCGGCGGCGGTCTCGCCCGACCACGATCTCTTTCACCGCGGACAACGCGGACATCGCTGCTTGGCATCTCTGTGGGCCTGGAGGAGCTACCCCCGCCGCAGCCATGGGTCAGGCGATCTATGACTTTCAGCCGCCGCTCTCGGTCCACGAGTTCTTCAGCTTCACGGCGGAGGCTGACCGCCTCATCGTGGCCCACGACGCGCAGCTTGGAGCTGCTGGCGGCGCGGCCATTGGAGGTCCCGCGCCCCCTGACGGCGTCGGCGGCGGAGGCGGCCTTGGTGTGGCGGGGGGGCCCGGGGGCGGCCTGGCGGCTCTCCTCGACGGCGGCGCGGCGGAGCGGCTGCGGGAGGAGGCGGCGGCGCGCTGGCTGGGGGAGAAGGCGCCGGGGCTGTGGTGCCTGCAGGCGCGGCTCCCGCAGGAGCCGGCGGCGCTGTGGCGGGCGCTGCCTTGGCGGCCGCGGGCGTCCCGGCGGCGGCCGCGGCGGCTGGCGGGGGAGCGGCGGCAGCTGCTGGGCCCGCGGCGGCAGGCGGCGGGCATGCTGGGCTTGCTGCAGCTCTCGCAGATGGCGATGGAGGAGGTGGCCTTCCTGGACCAGCTGCCGGCGATGGCTTCGACACCTCGGATTGCCGCATGCTGGCAGCGCGCAACGACGCGAATGGCCAGCGCCACAGGTCTTTCGCGGACGCCGTTGCGATCTCGGCCCCAGCTCAGTGGGGTGACTGGCCCGTCCCAGGGCCGCGGACCGCGGCGTGGGTGGATCGCTTCATGTTGGAGAATGGCGGCAGCGCGCTCGGTCATCATGTGCAGTGGAGGTCGAACATCAGGCTCACGTTGGACGATATCACGGTCTCCACGCACCTGGAGTTCAGCAAGATCTTCGAGACCGCGCTGTGCTACGATCAGCTGGACATCAATAATCTCGGAGCGCTGGAGCTGGTGGCCCGCCAGTTGCAATTGCGCGAGGAACGCTACCGCGACAAGATCCTCGGTACCAAGCTCGGCGACGAGGCCCACCGAGACGAGCACTACTACTTCACGGGCATGGCCACCACTCGTGGGCCCATGGTGGCGCCGGAGCTCAGCACCTGGATCAGCGAGCAGATCGCCCGCGAGAACGCGATCGCCAAGGAGCGGAGGAAGGCAAGAGAGGAATGCGCGCTGGCCCGTTCAAAGAAGGGGGCCAAGGGCGGCAAGGAAGGCGAGTAGCCTCCGGCCGCTCGCTCACGGATTCGGCTGCCTGCCGCTCCTTGGCCCCGGGCTAGCGGGCTTTTCTCTTGTCGGCTGCTGCGGGGTGAGTCGCCAGCGCGACGTGTTCCCGCTTCCTATTTCAACTACCTCAGCGCGGAGGTGGCCGCTCTCGGGCAGTCGAACGCCGTGCTCTCCGACGTCTTCGCACGCTCGAGTGGGCGAACGAAGGCACTCACGCTCTCAACTTCCTCTCAGGTCGCGGTGACGTTGCAGCTGGGCCGCCTTCGGTTATGCAGCAGTCCTGCCTCGAGCACTTGGAGCACAGCTACTTTGCCGCAGGAGCCCGCCCAGCTGACGTTCACCCCCGCGGGAGCCTTCGTGAGCTCCGCGGATCCGCCGCGATGTACGGCGAGACTTCAACTACCGTCGTGCCCTACAGCAAGGACCTCGTGTCCTGGCCAGCCGTGGGAGCCGTCCCCGTCGATTTGGGTAGCGCGCCTTCGACTGAGCACTCCTCCTGGCTGAGGGACTTGACGGCGAAGGTGCGAAGACCTCCAGCTGCAGCGGTGGCACTTCGGTCTGAGCTCGGACTCCATCGTCCTTACATGCACCCCGCCTTCCGCCACCAGCGCGTCTACGCCGATTTCGTGCAGGGGTTTCTGGGGCGCGGGATGGTTCGCCTGGTACCTGCCCAGGCTGAGGCCACCGTCGGGCTGTTCTTTGTCGAAGAAGTCGGGGCAGCAGCGGATCATCTCCGACGCGCGGCTGGCCAGCTGCGACTTCGAGCCGCCCCCGACCACGTACTTGCCGTCCGCCTCGGCCTTCGCGAGGCTGGAGACCAGCGAGTGCGACGTGGTCTGGTACTCCGTGGGCGACGTGCAGAACGCGTTCTACGCCATCTCGGTGCCTCCTGAGCTCGGGTCCTGCTTTCGCCTCCCACCCGTCCAGGCTGGGCAGGTTGGGCGGCCGCTGGTGGGCGGAGTGCGACCCTCGGCTGCGGCTTCGCTTACGCCGATCCTGACAGTGCTGCCGATGGGCTGGAGCTGGGCGCTGCACCTCTGCCAGTTGGTCACGGAGGAGGGCCTCGCGCGTGGCGGGCCGGGCGCGGACGCCCTGGTCAAGGACCGCGCAGCCTCGCGGCCCCTTGGGCCAGATCGCCCGCTGGGCGCGGCAGGCTACGTCGACGACTTCATGGCGCAGGGCGCCCCAAAGGAGCGCGTCGCAGCGGCGGGGCGGCAGGTCTCCTCGAGCCTCGATGACCAGGGCATCACCGTGCATGAGGACACCTCCGAGGCAGTCGGCTACACCGACTTCGTTGGCCTGTCTTTCGACGGCCGCGCCCACGCTGTGCGGGTCTCTACGCGGCGCATGCGGCGGCTTCGACTGGCGATCGAGGGGCTTTTGAAGCGCGGGCGTTGGTCGAGCGGGGTCTTGGAGGTGGTGTTGGGCCATGCCACGGGGTTGATGCTGCTGCAGAGGCCTACCTTGTCCATCTTCATCGCGGTCTACCCCTTCGTGAAGAAGCACGAGCGGGAGGTCGCGCCGCTCTGGGACTCGGTGATCGAGGAGCTCAAGCTCGTCAGGGACCTGCTCCCGTTGTTCGTGGCCCACACGGACGCCAAGTGGTTTTCGTCAGTGACGGCCAGTGACGCTTCGCCGTGGGGCTGCGGCGCTTGCGTGCGCCAAGCGGACCTAGAGCTGGTCGCGCGCTGGGGCCGCACGGCGGAGAAGTGGCGCTACAAGCAGGGCGCCGCTGCTGCCAGGAGCCATGCGTTCGCGGCTGACGTCGCGGAGATCGCTTGTGCGGATGACGCTCCCGACAGCCTTCGCCAGGCCGACGAGTTCAAGGAATCGCACGACATGGTCGAGGCACGCTTCACGGACGCTGAGGCTTGGCACGTCGTGGAGCCCTTTCCATGGCGGGGCCCAGCGAACATCCTGCGTCTTGAGGGGCTGGCTCTCTCGAGCGCTCTGCGCCACACTCTTCGGGATCGTCGAGCATTTGGGCATCGCATACTCGCCCTCGCCGACAACATGGGGCTCGCCTTGGCGGTAGGCAAAGGGCCGCTCGGCGGCCCTTCAGCTTCGGGATGTTCTGCGCGAGCTAGCTGCTTTGACCCTCGGGCGCCGTCTCCACATGCATGCTCGCTGGGTCCCGTCCGAAAGGAACCCAGCGGACAATCCGTCCCGAGGCTTGTCCTACATCAAGCGGCAGCAGGAGCTGGACGGGGCCATCGAACACCGCGATGCTGATCGTGATGGTAAACCTGCTGAGCCTCTTCCAGCCGTCCCGAGGTTCCCAGCCCTCGGCCCGCTCAGCCCCTTACCAGATGCGCACCCTGGTGGCGACCCAGGGGCGCTGGCTGGCTGGGCTAGCAGCGCCGTCGGCGGCAGCGGCAGCGGCACGGCGGACCCGGCGCCGCCGATCATCGCAGACATCGGAGCCCCCCCCAGGATTCGTCCCACATGACGTACCTCGAGAGCCTCTCGGTGGCGGACGCTACCCGCAAGGACTACTTCAAGAAGATGAGGTCGTTTCTCGAGTGGGCCCTGGAGGCGGGCCTCGACTGGAACAATGTGAAGGACCTCGACAATGCGCTGGCCCTTTATTTCGACAGGCTATTCTACCTGGGCATGGCAGGCGATGTGGCCAGCAAGACACCAGCTGCGGTGAAGTTCCACTACCCAGAGGTGGGCCGTTATGGAGATCAGAATTTGCCACGCTCGGTCCGAGCGCTCGCTGGATGGGCGAAGGTCGTCCCGCGCAAGACGCGCCTGCCCGTGCCGCGCGTCCTGGTGCTCGCCATCGTGGGCCACCTGCTGTCGCGCCGCCTGGTCGAGCAGGCGGCGGCCGTCCTGCTCTCCTTCAGCGCGCACCTGCGGCCCGGAGAGTGCGACTCGCTGACGGCGCTCCAGCTGGTGCCGCCTGCGGCCGCCGCGGGCCCGCAGGCCCTGTGCTGGGGCCTCCTACCGGGCCCAGTCGAGCTGGAGAAGCCCACCAAGGTCGGCGCCTGGGACGAGAGCGCGGCGCTCGACGACCTCGACTTCCTGCGCCCTTGCCTGAGGAAGCTGAAGGAGAGATGCCGCTCACCAGATCAGCGGATCTGGTCCTTCGAGCCTGGTAACCTCGCGATCAGGATCCTGGAGGCGGCCGAGGCGCTTGGCGCGGCCGCGATCGGCATCACCGCCTACGGCTTGCGGCACGGCGGCGCCTCGCACGACCTGCCGGCAAAGCGTCGGCGCCCGCTGGAGGTCAAGGCGCGCGGCCGCTGGCGGAGCGACGCCATCATGAAGCGGTGCGGCAAGGAGGCCCGCGCGCTTCTGGGGTGGATTTCGAGCAACGTGGTTCCAGCTGTGTGGATGGGGACCCCTTGCTGCACCTGGTCCCAAGCCCACCACGGGCCATCCAGTTCCAGTTGGTGCCGACTGCGTAGTGCCGAGCATGTTTGGGGCCTCCGTAATCAGGACTCCAGGGCCTCCGAAGCGTGTAAGGGAGGGAACGACCAGTTACGTTTTTGTCTTCGGGTGGCTCGAGGCTGCCTCCGCGTTGGCACTCCCGTGGCGCTCGAGAATCCTGGACCCAGTCGGTTGTGGAGGGCCCCCCCGCTCGAGCGCCTGGCCCGTCACCCGACGAGCCAGGCCTGCACCGTAGACTCCTGTGGCTTCGGGGCTCGGCGGCGCAAGAGGACCAGGGTGCAAATCTGGGCTCCCAGCTTTTCCATCCAGCTTCTTATCCCCCCCGTTTCTGTTCGTGTTTTGCCCGGGCTCTGAAACGTAGTATCGACTCAAATCGTTCAGTCCGTCTCCGGCAAATTATATCATAATGCGGCAAATGCCAGAATCCCGTTCGGGGTGTCTAGGGGTCTTCTCTATCTCTCTCTCTTCGTTCGTTTGTGTTGTGTTGTGTGGTGGTTTGTGGTGCCGTGGTGTGTCTGTGTCGTCCGCTCGCCCCTCCTCTCTCGTTCGTTTCATGCCGAGCTCTGCCCGAGTGCCAACCTGTCCTGCTGAACCTGCCTGGCCCGAGACACACAAAAAGGTCTCCTGGCCAGGGTTAGCGTCACGATGATGATGTTGATGATGATGTTGATGCTTGTGATGCTGATGATGATAATGATGTTGATGCTGATGCTGGTGATGCTGATGCTGATGATGATGATGGTGCTGATGCTGATGATGAGGATGATGATTATGATGATGATCGCGATGATGTTGATGATGATGCTGCTGATGAGTAGGGTGATGACGACGATGCTGATGAAGGGATGGCTTCGGAAGAAAGTGTTCGCCGTATGGCAATGTAGGCGTGGCGCTCGCACAGGTAAAAGGCGCCCTCTCCTCGTCATGTTCATATTCATTGCGGTTTCCGTATCGTTTCTCGATGCGGCGCGCTATTCGAACATATCCACGAGTGTTTTGTGAAGGCTCGTCCTTGCAACCTGCCTATCACAAGTGGGTCAGATAATGAGGTAGTGAGGAGGGTATGGATGAGAGAGAAGGGTGCGGAAAACAAGTGGTGTCGACCCAGTGTAGAAGAGATCATCGAGCGATCGTTAGGATCGAGGGGCCCACCCATGCGCCAGCCATTGTGGTGTGGGGGGGGGTGCCAGGGGGGGCTAGGAAGCCTTTTGGCCAGGAGGTCATCGCAAGACCTCTAGCGATTCTCCGAGGGGCCTCGCTGCCAGGTGGTGATCTGTTTGGGTTCCTCCTGGTGCGGGCCAGCCACGTGGTGGCGAACATGTTTGTGCCCTGCTCAACTCAAGGGCGCCTGGGCCCGGCGTGCCTGCTGGGAGCCACACTTGGGACGAGCAAATCTCAGGAGGGAAAAAAACACAGATACAATGAATCGCCGATTCCCCAGATGAGATGGGAAAAGATGTGAAGTGGGGGGGGAAAACAAAAACCCAGAAAATATGTGAACACATGGGGCATCCTGTTATTTGCGTGTATCTATTGCGAAGGCCTTACGGCCGGTGCCGCCGACCCTGAATGGCGACGACGACGACGACGACGACGACGAGCGCTCTTGGGGGCCTCTTGGGGGTAGTTTGTGGGGCCTCTTGGGAAGGTCTTAGGGGCCGCTTGGAAGCCTCGTGGGGGCCTGTCGGGGCTTCCTGGGGGTCTCTTGGAGGGGGCCTGGGACGTCTTGGAACACATGCGGCATCCTGTCATCTGCGTGTCTCTATCTGTGTGCCCCGGGGCCCCTCCGCAATCGTCGGTCGACGATTCCGAAGGCGCCGACGAGTGTTGGTCTCGGGTCGGCGGCTGCCTGGGGTGCCCGTGGCCCAGGGTGCTCCCAGCTTCCCGCCCCGCCTGGGAGCCCTCCTCCCTCCTCCCTCCTCCCTCACGGCCATTTTGGCTCAAGGCATCCATTCAGGCGAACCCAGGGGTTCCGGCGACCGTGGAGGATTCAGTCTCTCTCTCGCCTGAGCACTCCAACCAGATTCCCCTGTTTGGAGAGAGAGAGACCGCACCGCGCGCGCGCACGGGATCAGAATAGGTAGATTTCGTGATCGTCCTGCTCTTAATCTGGTATTGGTATTGTATTCCGCTATGTTTCTCTCGTCTGGAGTTTCTCGTGAAGGTGATTTCATTCATATTTGACGATGTTCGTTGACGACGAGGATCTGGATGCAAAACGTGCTCGCCTGGGCGCCACGTCGGCGTCGTCAGGGCACAACGCAGCTTCTGGAGCTCTTCAGCCACGTACAACCAGTACAACCTGTACACCACGGCCACGAAGCAGTAAATACCGATGGCATGTCCGAGGGAGAGAAACGACTGTTGGCCGCATTGGGAACTCAGACTAGGAATGCAACCTCAGATTCCTTAGCCCCGTTGTCCGCCAAACTAGATTTTGTCCAGCTCAAAGCAGAAACCAACGAGACGAACATCAAAAGAATTGGGGATAGATTTGTTACACTGGTAGCCCGTATCAATAACTTGGAGAATGGGCGTACTGGAGGAGGCACTGGCTCTGCAACAGGTGAAGGCCCAGGTTCAGCCGCAGCTTCAGATATTTCAGGAGTGGCTCCACCTATCCGATTGCCCGTGACGAAGAGAAAGACGATTTGTGTTGGAGGATACGCATACGGAGAAGGTGCCACTATTCAAGGTGAGCTGATTGACGTTCTCAAGTCAATTGGATACACTGTGGAGGGCGGGAACCTGAGTCGCGTATATGCGGTGGGCGCTTACACAGAGAGATGCAAAATCGAGTTCCCTTCAAGTGAGCGCATGTGCAGATTCGTAAAACATATGAAAGGACAAAAATTACCAAGTGTGCATGCCGAATCAAGCCGTCCAGATCATCCAGATAGACCGAATCACAAAAGTTTATGGCATTCTATTGATAAACATCCAGAGGAAATTGCATGGGCTGCCAGATGCCGATATGCACGCAAACTGGTCACATAAGCACTCACGTCGTTCGACAGGGACATCGCTATGGACAAGATCGAACTGGCAGTCGACTCCACAAAGGACACGGGAAGCGTGGTATTATTGCGGAAACATTTTCCAAAGTTTGGCTCAGAGGCACCGCTGCGGTTATACATGCGCTCTTTCCCGACGTATATGTTAAAGGCTGCGCCGAATAGTCAAGCTGTCCTCGATGCTGCAGGTGTACATTTAAAGTTGGAAGAACATTTGACAATGATCAATGATCAGCCGCGTGCATCCTGACAGACACGGTCAGTGGGCATCAGGCCCGCTCGCAATAGATTCGATTCCAGAGCAGACTTGGTGGTTGTGGGTTGGAACGCGCTGGGAGTTCCGAGTCGCCAGGCTGCGAAGTGTTTCGAGATGCTCGAGGAAGAACTCAGATGGAACATCCTGTGCCTGCAAGAGTACACGAATGTACAGCGTGATGCCGCTGCTGAGATTTCAGGTCACGCAATTTTCTGCGGTCCTCCTAGACGGGGGCTCACACGGAGGACTGCGATCGTAATCCACCGTGATTACAGGGCCTGTGTCAGTAGTCTCCCAGTCTTTTCTGATTCAGCAGTTGCGATTTCTTTCCTCTCCTCTGCCCTCGGCCCCCTCTGGCTGATCAGCAGCCGCCTCGAGCCCTCTGATTCTAGAGCGCGTTACTTCAGTGATGGAGATCAGTTGCAGTCTTTGATTGTCCAGACACCCAGGGGTCACGTGGTGCTTTTTTTTTTTTGTTTTAGGACTCGAACGATCCCCTAGGGGTCAAAGGTCGCATCTCCAGGCACGTTGGGCCCTACGTTTCAGGTGATGCGGGGTGGAAAGGACACCTCGCGCGCGAAATCTTGTTTGTGAATGATCTGACTGCGGCGAACACGTGGGGGCAAGGTGGCGCGTGCCAGGCGGCCTGCTTTTACAATCATACGGTGGAGCCGCGCCAGATAGATCATGTCTTTGTGCCTTGCAGCCTGCCGCAATCAGCCTATTCAGTCAGCACTAGAAACACTAGTGCGTCTATAAGTGATCATTCACCGCTTTTGTTTCGGGCTTTCGGAACCCCGAGACCGAAGTTTGTTTTTGAGCCCGTGGTCCAGTCGCAGTTCACGTCGAAACCTTTGGCGTGGATTCAAACGGACTTCACGATGAGTAGGCAGTGCGACGAGGCACTGGGATTTGATGTCCCGAGCCCCTGCACGGCGTCGAGTTTCATATTGTTCTCTGACGGTCATTTCAAAGCAAGAAAGGGTAGAGCCACGCAGTGTGGGCAGGGGTTCGTAGCCTATTCCATCTCCCCTCATGCTCAGTCTACGTGCGAGAAGATATGCTTTCAGGCATGCGGCGCAGTGGTTCTGGACATCACAAATCCCAGGTACCTTGGTGCAATACGGCTAACCAACAACACGGCTGAACTGGCAGGTGCAATAGAGCTGTGCTTGTGGTTACTTGCGCAGGCTCAGGGCGGTGTCCAATCTACTATCCCTCTCGGCGCATGTATCGAGGTTCTCTTTGACTCCACTTATGTTCTCGGTCTCATTGATTCTAAATTCACTCCTAAGCAAGACGTCTTGATGTCTGAAGTGTTATCTTTGCTTTGGGAGCAGGTGAAGCGGTTGTTTGAGGTTCGGGCCGTGTGGGTTAAAGGGCGCCAGGGGGCCGAAGGCAACGAGATCGCTGACAGTCTCGCCAAAGTCGGAGGTGCGCCCAGCGCCAGGAGTAGACACAAGTGGCGCGTGAAACGCCCTTACCTTCTCTGGGGCGACATTCTCTCTACTCTCCCCTCTCGTCTACATGTTCGTGATATGCCGCGGGGGGAATTCTTTTTCCTTGCCGGCGTGGGCCCCAACAGATACCGCGAGGCACGGTCGGCTTGCATGCCTTGGTCTCAGAGCGACATGCTCTTGCGAAACAGCAAGTGGATCTCCGCTTGACGGCTGCGTTTGCGAAGAAGGGGTCGCTCAAAGGAGAGGGGAGTGATGGTGCAGGTGAAGGCGCTGGAGGGGGGGGAGGGTCGACTTACGACGGATCACGACGAAATGCGACGGATGGTACATGCATTCTATACTACTCTATTCACCGACCCAGAACACAAACCAATGCCAGAGTGGATTCATCAGCGGTGGGCGCGGGCGGACCTCGCGAGTCTACCGCCTGTGAACGCCCATCTTTTGCGAGCGCAGTTGCAGCGCATGAGAGATGGGAAGACTTGCTCGAAGGATGATATGCTGGTTGCAGAAATGCTACAGACTTTGAGCGACCAGGCATTAAGTATATTAGCGGAACTATACGTATTGCGCATTTTGAATCATCCGACGGAGGAGGTGGAGCCTTTGTGGGACCGACACCAGGTTATTCTTCTCCAAAAATTCTTCGGGGCGAAAAGAGTGAAGGATTTCAGACCGATTGCGATCCTCTCGGTGTTATTTAAGCTTTACTCTATGGTTTTGGGCGTTTTGTCGGGACTAGCGGACCAGACGTTAACGGAATGCCAGTTTGCCAATAGGAAGCAGTATCAGGTACATGACATTGTAGCGAGTACACGCCTGCTCGTGGAACGAGCACATGAGTTTGCCGAGCCACTGTGCTTGGGGGTGGGGGACCTCCACGCAGCTTTCGATATGGTGGACCACACGGCATGGATTGCCATGCATGGGGTGCGGGACGTTCCGCGCATTGTGACGGCCGCGAGAGCACGTGAAGCGAGGAGAGGGGTGTCCAGCATTTGCATGACAGGACTGGGTCCCACGGACGGAATTGGGCGAACCAGGTCTATACCCCGGGGGGGCCCTGAGGCCCCGAGGGAATGCGCGTGCTATCTTGACGTGGCGGTGGAAATATTCGCGGGGGCATGCAAGAAAAACCAATGTGGGCATCCTCTGGAGGCGGCGGATATTGCGTGTCTTGGGCGGGGGAGTATGAGGGAAGGGGCCAAGAAGAGGAGGGTCCTGCGAGACCTAAAAAGATTGCCAATCATGATATTTGCGGACAATTATTTCTTATACGCCACAAGCTCACGGATGCTGACTCAGATGTTTGAATCCTGGCACGAAGTAGTTAGGAGTTTGAAGTGCGTTGTGCATGTGAAGGACTGCTATTGGATGACAACAGCGGCGGACGATTCTGCCGGCGTAGTCTTGGAGAGTTTTCGGATACCCAGGATATCTCGGAATGAGGGTTTTAGATGTTTGGGAGTTTGGATCACGATGGGCCATAACGCGACGAAATGTGCACAACGCATGTTGTCTAGAGGGTGGGCGGCCTTCACGCGTTACCGAGCTGTTTTGTGTGCCAAGCAGGGGAAGCTGGCACGACGTCTGCAACTGCTGGGGAGTTTTGTGAAAAACGCGGCGTTCTTTTGTGCAGGCAGCCCGTTGTATGCTAGGCGACAGCTTAGACAGTTCAAGGTCATGCGCTGCCGTATGATTTGATAGATGTTGGGGCTTCGGAAAGCCCCCGAAGAAACGGTTCCCGACTTCCAGAGAAGGGCGAACAGGAAAATCCAAGATACTATTGTTCGGCACGAAGTGGTGACTTGGGACAGATTCGTTCTCTTTCAGACTCACAAATGGGCAGGACATGCTGCCAGAATGCGCAGGTACGGCCCGACACGTGTGTTGCCGCAGGCCCTGGCCTACAAGGATGGGTCCTACCTCGACCGCATTGTGCGTGCGACAGGTAATCAAGGGCATGGACGGAAGATCCACGCTTGGAGATGGGAAGACTCTTTCTTTTGTATAATGGGTTACAGTGGAGGGAGGTTTGTGATGATCAGGAGAGGTGGAACGACACGGCGGGTGAACGGGTGGAGTGGAGGTTACATGTGCGGGGTGCCAGGCAGCATAAAAGACAGAGGATTGCGGAAGGAAAATGGATGCATCAGGCGTTCGAGCAGTACGACTTTCTTTGTTCTCTCCCCCCTGACGGCTACGAGTAGACTGTCCTGTTTTTGTGTTCCCCCCCTGCGTGGCCCCCTTAATTTTCTTGTAGGCCCAGGCCCAAAGGCACCGAACTCCGAGAGGCTGTGTCTATCTATCTATCTCCCTCCTCCCTCCTCCCTCCTCCCCCCCCCCTCCTCCCTCCTCCCTCCTCCCTCCCTGGGGGCCCTTCCGGCACCCAGACTGCGGGCCGCGTGCCCGCTCGCGCTGGGCGCCTGCGCAGGAGCCGCGCTCTCTCTCTCTCTCTCTCTCTCTCTCTCTCTCTTCTCTCTCTCTCTCTCTCTCTCTTCTCTCTCTCTCTCTCCTCTCTCTCTCTCTCTCTCTCTCTCTCTCTCTCTCTTTTCCTCTCTCTCTCTCTCTCTCTCTCTCTCTCTCTCTCTGGGGGGGGGGGCCTCGGGGCCTCGTGGGGGGCTCCTCCGGTTGCCGTGGCGGCCGCCGCGGAAGTCCTGGGGGGCGCCGTGGGCCAGGGGGGCACTCGCGCCCCGTGCGGAGAATTCACCTTCACCATGAGCAACATGTCCAACATGTCCTGGGAGCGAGGCTGCTGCAAAGAAGGGACTCGACACAAACAGAATTTCATATGATGAAGGCAATCAAACCGTCGATGAATGAGGCCCGGTCAAGCGCGAGCTTCAAGCAACACTCGCTCGGGAGGCTCCAGCGGCATACTTCAAGAGAACCCAGGGGCGCCCGAGCGCGCTGGCGATTCGGCGTTCCGCGCCCCGGAGGTCCGTGCGACCCCCCTGCCGGTCGCAGCTTCGGGGGCAGCAACACGACCATCGAAATGTGCTCGCGGTTACCACCACGCGAAGTATACCCATCGGTCGTTGAAAGTAGGTATTTTTGGATTCCCAGGTTCCAATCTACTTTCAGCGCCTTCCTCCTTCAAGAGTCGAGTGGTTTTCCCTTTTCTTTCCTCTTCAGGAGGCGTGCGGAAACCCAATATATTTCCAACGCCTTCCTACTTCATGTTTCTACCTACTTCTTCCGACGGATGGGTAGTGGAGATCATGCGGGGGAGGTTCGCGAGCGGGAGACGTTCACCAACGTATGTTCATTATGCTTCGGGCGAGTGTCTGCACAGCTTAAAGCACGCATGTGCGGCCCTCTCAATTGCACGAACCTTGTGGCACTCCACAGCGTGCTCAATGCACAGTGGCGGATGATCCCCGCTGGTGTCAGAACTATCTTTCCTTTCTGGCGGCCCTGGCAGACGTTGCGAAAAATAAATCGCGACGCATCGTGTATATTCACGCCACGTGGGCGTGTAGCCAGGCTCCACTCGTTCCACGATATGGGCCAGGGGGGCGACGATACGAGGGATGGGTGTTCCGAGCTTGCTGCATGCTCGCGCAGGTCGGAGTATCCGTATCCAGCTGCTTGCGGCAAGTCCCGCCACCGGCCAGCTCAGCATTGTGGGTGTTGATTGTTCGAGGGGGGCACGGGAGGCCGTTACGTGTGACACCTCGTATATCGAGGTTTTGGGAGAGTTATGATGATGATTACAAGGATGATGAGGATGACGATGACGACGCTGAGGAGGAGGAGGAGGAGGAGGAGGAGGAGGAGGAGGAGGAGGATTAGGAGGACGAGGGCGGCTGGTGCTATCCCTCGAGTGAGTACACTCCCTCTTCCAGTCACTCTCGCCTCATCTCCCTGCTAGCTCGGGACCTTTCGTCTTCACTTCTTAAGGAGCTCTCATGGAGCTCATATGAGCTCTCTTGTGGCTGTCTTGGCCTCCTGTGGGGCAGTCTTGGGGTCCCTTGAGGCCGTCTTGGGGCTGGCTTGGGCTTTCTTTGGGCCCTGTTGGCCTTATCAGGGGTGTCTTGTGCCGTCGTGAGCCGTCTTGTGCCGTCGAAGAGCCTTCTAAGGCCGTATTGGTTGCTTCCGGACGTTCTCTTGGGCTGTCTTCGGGCCTTTGGATGCTTGCGTGGGATCCTCGAGGCCCTTTTGGGCCGTCGCCGTCTCAGATGCCTCGTGGGTCGTCGTGGAGTCTTCTTGGGCCATCTTGAGGCTCTTGGCGGCCTCTTGAGTTGTCTTGGGGCCTTCTGAATTAACCCCACGCCCACGATAATAATGTTACCCCCCCCTTAAGTCGTTAGAGTTTTTTATCGTCGACCAAAAAGAGTTTGGTCGGGGGCGCGGGGCGCGGAGGCCAAACTTCATTATCACCTCGGAACGTTATGTTGAGATAGCAAGATCAAGTTATGTTGAAATAGCAACATCAAGCGAAGCGATCACACTTTTTTCAGGATGTCTCAAGCGAAACCAAGAATTTTGGGAGGCAGGCTCAAACGAAACGAGCAATGTTTCAAGGATGTCTCAAGCGAAACCAGTAATTCTGTGAGGATGTCTCAAGCGACTCGAGAAGCTTGTCGAGGATGTCTCAAGCGAAACAAGCATATACTCGAGGATGTCTCGAGCGATTCGAGAAGCTTGTCGAGGATATCTCAAGCGAAACAAGCATATACTCGAGGATGTCTCAAGCGAAACAAGCATATACTGAAGGATGTCTCAAGCGAAACGATACGTTTCTTAAGGATGTCTCAAGCGAAAACAACAATTCTGTGAGGATGTCTCAAGCGAACCCAAGAATTTTGGGAGGCAGGCTCAAACGAAACGAGCAATGTTTCAAGGATGTCTCCAGCGAAACCAGCAATTCTAGACGCTTCGCGTATCCCCACCAGCCCGTCCAGAAATGAGTCCCAGGGGAGTGGAGGTTATGAGGGAAGCGGGGGAGCATGCAGAAGAACAAAGGGCGGGGTGAGCCGCCATATGCCCCAAGAGGGGGAGGATGTAGGAGGAGCCGTCGTCGTCGGAGTAGGAGGAGGAAGAGGAGGAGCAGGAGGAGGAGCAGGAGGAGGAGGAGGAGGAGGAATAGAAGGAGGAGGAGATGGAGGACTGCGAGGACGAGGAGGACGAGAAGGAGGAAAAGGAGAAGGAGGAGGAGGAGGAGGAGGAGGAGGAGGGGGAGGGGGAGGAGGGAGGAGGAAGAAAGGAGGAGGAGGAGGAGGAGGAGGAGGACAATTGCGAGCTTGGGGGCCTCTTGGGCCGTCCTTGGGGCCTCTTGGCGGTCCCGGGGGCCTCTTGCGTATCTCGGGGAGCCTCTTGTGGCCTCTTGGGGGTCTCTTGGGGGCCTCTTGGAGGCCTCTTGGGGGCCTCTTGGGGCCTCTTGGGGCCCTCTTGGGGCGCTCTTGGGGCGCTCTTGGGAGCCTTCGAGGCGCTCTTGGGGCCATCTTGGAGGAGATCTATCAAAGAAGGGGGGGGTCCCCAATTAGCGCTGCCCCTCTAGAGTGCCTCGAGTCGCCTCTTGGGCCCCCCCAAGAGGCCAAAATCCTTCCAAAACCTAGGTAAAATCAATGTTTTTTGTTTTCTCGCCTTTTCGCTCTTGGACCCGTCTTGGGAGCCTCTTGGGCCTCTTGGGGGTCTCTTGGGAGCCTTTTGGAGGCCTCTTGGGCGCCTCTTGGGGCCTCTTGGGGCGCTCTCGGGGCGCTCTTGGGGCGCTCTTGGGAGCCTTCGGGGCGCTCTTGGGGCCATCTTGCAGGAGATCGATCAGAGAAGAGGGGGTCCCCAATTAGCGTTGCCCCTCTAGAGTGCCTCGAGTCGCCTCTTGGGCCCCCCAAGAGGCCAAAATCCTTCCAAAACCTAGATAAAATCAATGTTTTCTGTTTTCTCGCCTTTTCGCTCTTGGAGCCGTCTTGGGCCATCTTGGACTCTCTTGGGGCCTCTTGGGGGTCTCTTGGCAGCCTCTTGGAGGCTTCTTGGGGGCCTCTTGGGGTCTCTTGGGGCCCTCTTGGGGCGCTCTTGGGGCGCTCTTGGGAGCCTTCGGGGCGCTCTTTGGGCCATCTTGGAGGAGATCTATCAAAAAAGGGGGGGGTGCTTATTAGCCCCGCCCCTCCAGAGTGCCTCGAGTCGCCTCTTGGGCCCCCCCAAATGCCAAAATCTGTCCAAAACCTAGGTAAAATCAATGTTTTGTGTTTTCTCGCCTGTTCGCTCTTGGAGCTGTCTTGGGCCATTTTGGACGCTCTGACACCTCGCGACCGGCCCCGTCCAGGTCAGTGGGGAGGGGTAAGGGGAGGGGTAAACCCCTCCCCGAAGGGGAAGAAGGGGGTTGGCAGAGGAAATTCCCTAGACCACCTACGCCGTAAAGGGCTGGTGGTGCGAGGATGTCTCAAACGATTCTTGTCGAGGATGTCTCAAACGATTCGAGAAGCTTGTCGAGGATGTCTCAAGCGAAACAAGCATATACTCGAGGATGTCTCAAGTGATTCGAGAAGCTTGTCGAGGATGTCTCAAGCGAAACAAGCATATACTCGAGGATGTCTCAAGCGAAACAAGCATATACTGAAGGATGTCTCAAGCGAAACGATACGTTTCTTAAGGATGTCTCAAGCGAAAACAGCAATTCTGTGAGGATGTGTCAAGCGAAACCAAGAATTTTGGGAGGCAGACTCAAACGAAACGAGCAATGTTTCGAGGATGTCTCAAGCGAAACCAGCAATTCTGTGAGGATGTCTCAAGCGATTCGAGAAGCTTGCCGAGGATGTCTCAAGCGAAACAAGCATAATGTCTCAAGCGAGACAAGCATATACTGAAGGATGTCTCAAGCGAAACGATACGTTTCTTAAGGATGTCTCAAGCGAAAACAGCAATTCTGTGAGGATGTGTCAAGCGATACCAAGAATTGTGGGAGGCGGACTCAAACGAAACGAGCAATGTTTCGAGGATGTCTCAAGCGAAACCAGCAATTCTGAGAGGATGTCTCAAGCGATTCGAGAAGCTTGTCGAGGATGTCTCAAGCGAAACAAGCATATCAAGCGAAACAACTCGAGGATGTCTCAAGCGAAACGATACGTTTCTTAAGGATGTCCCAAGCGAAACAGCAATTCTGTGAGGATGTGTCAAGCGATACCAAGAATTTTGGGAGGCAGACTCAAACGAAACGAGCAATGTTTCGAGGATGTCTCAAGCGAAACCAGCAATTCTGTGAGGATGTTTCAAGCGATTCGAGAGAAGCTTGTCGAGGATGTCTCAAGCGAAACAAGCATATACTCGAGGATGTCTCGAGCGATCCGAGAAGCTTGTCGAGGATGTCTCAAGCGAAACAAGCATATACTCGAGGATGTCTCAAGCGAAACAAGCATATACTGAAGGATGTCTCAAGCGAAACGATGCGTTTCTTAAGGGTGTCTCAAGCGAAAACAGCAATCGCTCGAGGATGTCTCAAGCGAATTGAGAGATTCTGTGAGGATGTCTCAAGCGAAACGAGCGATTCGTCGAGGATGTCTCAAGCGAAACAAGTATACGAGGATGTCTCAAGCAAAGCGGGAGATTTGTCGAGGATGTCTGATGCGAAACGAGAGATTTGTTCGAGGATGTCTCGAGCGGAACGGGCACGTTTTCGAGGATGTCTCCAGCGAAGCGAGCAATTCTCCTGCTCCCGCCCGCGACCGTTCTGGCTCGAGCGTTCGAGCTTTTCGAGTTCTCGAGCCTTCCGAGCTTTCGAGCTTCAGCTTCGCCATGGCGGTGTCCAAGCCCTCGAGCCCGCAGATGACCGAGGACAGCCAAGTCATCGCCCTGCTCGAGCAGAACAACAAGCTCCTCCAAGGAGTTACCAAGCTCCTCGAGGAGCAGAGCAAGCTTGCCGACTTGCAGAACCAGAGCCTCGCGTACATCGCCGAGAAGGCGGGGTGCGCCGAGATGCGCCAATGCCAAGCCAGCGGCGAGGCAACCGACGCTTCGAGAA
Source organism: Prorocentrum cordatum (assembly GCA_963575745.1). Classification (NCBI taxonomy): domain Eukaryota; class Dinophyceae; order Prorocentrales; family Prorocentraceae; genus Prorocentrum; species Prorocentrum cordatum. The sequence goes on from CAUYUJ010002138.1 coordinate 89,898, forward strand.
TGTTGGGGATGTGGTGTCGAGGGAGCCCCGCGCTGTACCACGAGAATATTCGAGGCGCCGCGTTGGCGAGTGCCCTCAAGAACGGAAGCCTCGAGGGGATCAA
>CAUYUJ010002139.1:0-37500 GCA_963575745.1 Prorocentrum cordatum
CTCGACATGGACGTCCTGTCGTCCACGGCGATAATCCATTGCAACAAATACCACAAAGAGCACACGCGCGCGTTCATGTCATAATCCTACCGAACACCGTGTGTTTGCAAGCATTTCAACATAAAAACATCAAAAAGAAAAACAAAAAAAAAAATGTTTTTTTCACAAAAAATCTACAAATTTCCTGCCCGGGCTCTCTTGCTGAAATCATGGGAAAACCATAAGAATCTTAAGAATTCGGTCAAATCCAGCGATTTCACGTCATCGCGCGGTGCACTCGCGATGCTCTGTCATGCACCCAGGCCGCGAATCCTGTGCACAAAATACCACGCGGGCGACATGCGCGCGCGTCGCCGCGAGCGCATGCTCAAATCCTTCTAGAGTCGTCGCCGTCATTGGCACCGTCGCATGGACGTCCTGTTGTCCACGTCGCAAAATGCATGGCAGGAATGGGACGCGGCGCACACCCCGCGCCCGCCCATCCAATCCGTCCCATTCTAATCTGCAAAAGACAATACACAGTTTTTGTTTTTCTTGTCAACATGGTCGTGCTGTCGTCACGTCGCAAAATGCGTGGCAGGAATGGGACGCGGCGCACACCCCGCGCGAAGGGGTGACATGTCGCTCTCGCCTCGGCGCCGCGCACCAACGTTTTTCCTCTCAGCATGGACGTCCTGTCGTCCACGTCGCAAAATGCTTGGCAGGAATGGGATGCGGCGCACACCCCGCGCCCGCCCATCCAACCCCCCCCCTTATAAAAAAAACAATGCAAGTTGGGGCCTTCTGGCTTCCTGCGGTGTACCGGGCCCTTCTCGACTCGTCTGGCAATGCGTGCGCGGCATTCAACACGCGCTCGCCAGTTCCCGTCGGCAACCGCCATCGCGGCCGCATAAGCTGTACCAAACCGGCTGGCCGGTGTGACTTCGGCCCCCAGTTGTGCCAGCTTTGCTTCTTATGTTGTGGGAGGGCGGGTGGGACTGGGCATGCCATGCTTGACTCGCTCGAGCTGGCTAGCTTGACTCCTACACATACTCCTACTCCTACTCGTACTCCTACTCCGACTGCTAGTGCTACTACTTCTAACTATTCTACTATTCTGTTACTACTACACTACTACTACTACTACTACTACTACTACTACTACTACTACTACTACTACTACTACTACTACTACTACTACTACTACTACTACTACTACTACGACTGCTGCTGCTGCTGCTGCTACTACTACTACTACTACTACTACTACTACTACTACTACTACTACTACTACTACTACTACTACTACTACTACGACTACTACGACTACTACGACTACGACTACTACTACTACGACTACGACTACTACTACTACTACTACTACTACTACTACTACTACTACTACTACTACTACTACTACTACTACTACTACTACTACTACTACTGACTACTACGAAATGCGGCCACGCGCATCACATCACCACGGTTCGACCACGTTGAGGCGAGCGCCTTTGCCCAACAATGAAGCATGCGGCAGCGCGCGGCGCAGAGCGACGCGGGGCGCGAACCGCGGGCTGACGAAGCTGCAGCGCGGCAGCCAAGGTGCACCAAGACAGACGTGGCCCAAAGCAAACCGCTGGAAGTGCAGCACGCGGGGCGACCTCAGCACCGCCTGACACAGGTAGCTCTGGAGGCGCCAGGCGACAAGGGCCTACAACGACAACAGGATGGGGCAAGCCAAAGTGGCTGGTCACATAGCAGAAGTACCGCGGGCAACGCGGGCGCAAGGCCAAAGACCTGCAGCCCTCGGGGCGGCCCTAGCACCACAAAGCAGCGCGGAGGCGCGCAAGGGGCGCACTGGCAAAGCCTCAGCAAGCCACGAGCTGGCGCGCCATAATGGCTGCTAAAGTTGGCGCGGCACTGAGGCGGCGCACAGAGCCTGAGCAGGCGGGTAGCACCTCACTCGCATCAGGCATTGAGGCCTTCAGGCCTCGGAGCCACTCGGTCTTGCTTGGGAAGACCTCAGATGGGGGCGCACGGACCCTCCCGCCCCGCTCGCTGCCCCCCACCGTGGGGCCATACAGCTCGGACTCGATTGCTGGCGGGGGGCCCGCAGGCGGCGGCGGCGCCTCCGCGATGGTCAGCGCCGCAGGTGCGGGTGGCGGCGGCGGGCGCCTTTCTCTCGCATCGGCGCCGCCTCCCCCTGCAGCGTCCATCCTCAAGTCCGTCATCGACCCGCCAGCGGAGGGGGCACTCGGGGCGGCCCATGCGCCCCCCCCCCCCCCCCCCCCCCCCCCCCCGCCCAGCAAGGCAGCCGACGGCCAGCTTGCGGCGCTGCTCGTAGTTAAGCAAGGCGATATTAGCCTCGGCGATCTTCTCGCGCTTGCGCTTGGCCCTGGTCTTCTTGCTGTAGCCCGCCCATTCGAGGTCGCTCAGCCCCCGAGCCACCTGCGCGCAGAGGTCGCGCCAGCTAAACTCGGGCAGGTCGCCCCACGAGAGGTTGCCCATCGGCGCCGAGCGCCCCGCCCACTTTTTTATAAAAAAAAAAAAAAACAGGCGCGTGCATCTTCGGCGCCGCGCCGACCGCCAGGGGCTCCACCTTGGGCAGGTGCTGCAGGGGGCCCGTGGAATTGGGCACCGCGATGTTATCCTTCTTGGGCCTGTCCGCGCGCAGAAGGGCCTTCAAGTCTTCGATGTCCTCCTCGGGGAAGTCAGCCTGCAAGTACAACGCCTTCGGCGGGTGGGCTTCGCGGTCGATCATCTCGACGCACGCGCCGTGGGTCGTCTGGCATCGGCCCCCGCAATGGCAGTGCCAGCGCTGGCCACAGCGGCCGGCCGCCTCTTCCAAAAGGGGTAGGAGCTGCGTCCAGCGGTCCGCGCGGATGAAGGCCCCGCAGCCTCCAGGGCGGCCCCAGGTCTTGCTTGCCTGACACTTGTAACACATGTTCATCGCGAACTGGTCGTCCGAGAAGAACTGGTCGGAGTAGTCGCCCATCTGGCGATGGGCGCCTCCTCCTTGAAGGCCCGCTGGTTGCCCGGGTGCGGAGTCACCCTGTCGCGCGCCTCGAGCGGGCCTTTCTTGCCTTCCTCGGCCGTGCACGCAGCGCCCCCCGCTTCGATTTCAGCTCTCACCGCGCGGCGCCCCTCTGCAGCTGCACCCAGCCTCTCGAGCCAGGCCCCCATGCCCTTCGCAAAGCTCACCGCGCGGATCATGCCACTCTTCTTCTCGAGGATGGCTCCGGGGGCGCCCTCCATGTGCGTCCGCAGGGTCTCGTGCCGCACTACGCCGAGCGCCTCGCTATTTTCTTGAGGGTCTTCCTGGAGTAGCCCATCTTTATGAAATATTGGACGTCGGCGACGTCCTCCACCAGCATTGCACCCCGAGCGTTGGGCCCCTCCGACTCGGGGCCGCGGCCCGCCGAGGCCTCGGAGCGCGGCGTCGCCGTCATCTCCCAGTCGACAGCGCCGTCCTCGGCAGGCGGCGGAGCCACGCGGGGCGGCCCCGACGCCTTCGCCGCCGCCATCGGGCGCCCGACCTGCCTTGCGACCGCCTCCGCGGCAGGCGGCACCCGCTTGCTGGGCGGGCCAATGCCCATGTCCATGCCCACAGTGGCGCGCCGCAGGGCCAGCCCTCCATCCTCGGGGAGAGCGCAGCCCACCAGCACATCCAGGTTTTCCTTGAGCAAGTTGAAGGACTTGTAGAACTTGGCCACGCGGTCACGCGAGTGCTGGATTGAGCCGACACCCTTGTTGAGCCTCGCTGCATTCGTGACTGCCTCGCGCTCGTCGGTGCCGTCGTGCTTGGCCGCGCACCTGGGCCCACTTGGAGCAGGCGTAGACGCGCTGGCCTCCCTCCTTGCCCCGCCACAGCGTAAGGCACCTGGGATTCGCCTCCAGCGCCGCCCCCCTAGCGGGCGAGTTCGGTCTTCGGCAGCTCCTCGACGCACTCCGCCTCCATGACCTTCCAGTCGTCGAGGGCAGCGGAGCGACGGCACCAGCCCAGCCGCTAAGGGGGTCCCCAATAGGAACCCAAGCACACCCAGCCCTTGGACTCGTAGTCCTCCCGAGCAAGCGCATCCACGCTCACGAGGGCGTCGGGGCCCCCCTCCGACTTCGTCGGTATCTGGCCGTGCGCCGTCTGGTCGCCACGACGGCGGTTCCGTTTGGAACCCCGCCCCTTCGCGCCGCGCCCGTGGCGGCCACTCTCGGCGCGTTGCTGCCCGCCCCGCTGCACTCCGGGCTCGCATCCGACCATCCTCGCACCGTTGGCTGCGTCTCGCTGCCGTCCGCGGCGCTGGTCGCCCCCCCTGGGTCGCCACGGGCTCCCGGCGCGGGCCTCTTGACGGCCTCCCCCCTCAGCTGCATGGCGCGGAGTGCCATAGTCAGCTTGTCCGGGCCGCTCTTCTGGTCCGCAGAGAGGCCCTCGTACGGCGCCGGGGCGTCTCAGAGGCCTCTTGAAATCTTTTCGGCCAGCTTGAAGCCATCTCGGGGCGTCTCGGGCCGTATTGCGCCGCTTTCGCCACCTATTCCCGCCCCCATGGAAAATTGCGCTGGGCGGCCGGGGCGGGCGGGGGGAGGCCCAGGAGGCTCTGGAAGGGGGGGGGCGGGGGGGGGGGAAGGATAACAAAAAAGAAGCGGAATCCGGGAGGGTGTTCCGGCCATGGGCTTGGGCTCCAGCACTCTGGAATTTGGGGGGCCGTTCGGGCCTTCTCCGCTGCCTCTGGGACTGCCTTGGGGCCGTCTTGGCGCCCTCTGGGTGGTCGCTTGGGCCGTGTTGGGGCGATCGTTTTGGCCCGAGGCGAGGCTCATTTGCCTCCGCGCGGGGCGTGCCTCGACCATGTCTTCCGGGGGCTCAAGAAAATAATGACAGTTGCGCAGTTGCCAACGCTCAGGGATGACGAAGTCTCGTTTGGGCCCCCGTGGGGCTTCGCTCCGCTGGGCCTCCCAGCAGCTGACGAAAGTGGTGACAGTTGCGCAGTGGGCAGAGCTCAAGCAGGCAGGTGTCCCACTCAGGTCCTGCTAAGACGTCGCTCCCATGAGGCTCCGAGTAGTTCACGAACGTGGCGCCTGTTGCGCAGTTGGCAGCACCCAGGCAGGGCGGGGTCCCACGTGGGGCTCCGTAGGACGTCACAGCGCTCGGCCTCTCAGGAGCTCACGAAAGTGGCGATCCGCTGCGCAGGTGGCAGCACCCAGGCAGGGCAGTTGCGCAGTTGGCAGTCCCCAGGGAGGGCGAGGTTCCTTTTCTGGGCTCGCGTGGGACGTCACTCGGCTGGACCTCCCAGGAGCTTACAAAAGCGGCGACATCTGCGGACCTGGCGAGGCCCCTTTCGGGCCCCCGAGGGGAGTCACTCCGCTGGGCCTCCCAGGAACTTACGGAAGTGGTGGACATGTAGGTTGTTACACGTGTTCGTGGCCTCAGAAGCGCGGATCCATGGTTCGTTATTCGGAAACGTGGCATCAATGGCGTTGTATACTTTATGATTTCTTTGGCTAGGGATCGTGGCTTCGGAAGCGCGGACCCATAGTGCTTTATACGTGACCGTGGACCCTGCAACGCAGATGTGTTTTGAGACGAGGCGCCATACTTTGTGATGCGATGGTATGCTATTTTATGCAATGCGATACCATGCGATGCGATGCTATGCTATGCTATGCTACGCCATGCTCTTCTATGCTGTGCTGTGCGATTATATGCAATGCTATGCTCTGCTATGCGACGCAATGCTATGTTGTAGCTCCAGTTGGCCCCCCTTCCTCCCCCCTTCACCACACACCCACACACACACAACCTCCTTATCACCCGAAGGGTGGTCGTACATGTAGGTATGAACTGGCAGGATCTCGCGGCCAGAGACGCAACCCCCTTTCGCAAACTTGCCTGGAATGGGAACGATATGGGAGGAGCGGGGAGGGGTGCGGTGGGGTGTCTTGTGGGCCTCTTGGACTGTCTCAGAGCGCTCTGGGATCCACAGGCGCCTACTGAGGCCGTCTTGGAGGGCTCTGTGGGACGTCTTGGGGCGATCCTGCGGGCTTCTTGGGCCGTCTTGGACGCCTTTTTGGGATGTCTTGCCGCGATCTTGGGGTTATCTCAACGCCTTCGGGCCCTCCGAAAGCCCCCCGAAGGCCCGCAATGAGTCCCGGACCCCGAGGGACACAGTGGGCACCGCGCGGGGAGGGGGGAGTTTTGGAAAAGTGGGCCGCCTCGGGCCCCAGAGGCCTGGTCGCAGGGTCCGCATGGTGATGGGCAACTATGATGAGCGCTTGCGCGCTGCAGTCAGAGCCACCTTGAGCCAAAATGGCTACGGATACTCGTGGAACGTCTTTTGGGGCCCCTTTGGGGCCTCGTGGGGCCTCGAGGGGCCTCTTGGGCTCTGTTGGGGGCCTCTTGGGGCCTCCTGGAAGCCTCTTGGGGTGGAAGGCTCGAATTGTCGGTTCGTGTTCCCCCTCTTGGGCCCCTTGGGGCCGTCTTAAAACTGTCTTGGGAACCTCTTGGGCGATCTTGGGCGCCTCTTGGGCTGGCTTGGGACACTCTTGGGCCGTCTGGGGACTCTCTTGCGCCGTCGTGGCGCACTCTTCGGGTGCCTCTCAGGCCGTCTTGAGCTGATTGCTGGGACGCTGGGACCTCGTGGACCGGCGGAAGCACGAAACAGCGAGAACACAGAGTCAGCAAGAACAACATACTTTTTCGCCTCTTGAATACCTCGTGGGAGTTCTTTTGAGGGCATCTTGGCCGACTTGAAACCCTCTTGGGTACAACGCTCTTGTGCGGTCTTGGGCTCTCCTGGGGTGCTCTTGAGCTATCTTGGCGCCTTCTTGGACGTCTCTCGGCCCCCCTTGACGTTTTGTGGCGCCCCTCGCTGGGCCCGAAACGGCCAGCAGACAAATCAGTGCACTTTGGGGGCCCCAGGACCCCTGCTCATTATGTGCATATAAATGCGTACATTTGCACATATGTATATGCATATACATATATATATATATACACATCGATATAGATGTCACGCAAACTACCGAACAACACAAACTTGCAAATGGCGTGTGCAATTGATCCTCCAGTACGTGCTACGTGATGTTCGCGCATGGTTGCGCTTTCGTGCGATTCCCTATCACAACACGTCGCATTCACGCCGGAGGCATGCCAGCTTCAAGGTTGCTGGAGCTCGAACTGGCTCAACCAAATCAAAAATGATTCGAGTGCCAGACGGCATTGTCGGGGCCTGGCGAACATCCACCGCTGGTTTACGGGTCGCGCGCAGGCTCCAAAAACAAAAAAGTCTAGTGACGGGGGGGCCGATCACCACTGTCGCATGACAACAAGTGGTGATCCAGGATCCCCTGTCAAGAGACTACACGCCATAAGGCTGAATGCAGAGGCCAGTGAACAGACGCCCCCACCCTCGCCCCAGCCCCGTCCTCTCACTGGCGGGGCCTCATGGCACCAAGCGTTCAATGTCCGCAAGACGGACCCAGTGAACTTGAACTTCCGACGGACGCCTCTGTAGGTCAGTCAGGCACCGCCGTAAGACCTGGTTAAATCGTTTTGAACCCTTGCAGATTCAAGCGAAGAGGAGAAGGAGGAGAAGAGCAAAGGAATGGAAGGGTTGGAGGCCGCCAGGAGGTCTGAACTTGATGGACCCCAGAGAATGTGTCAAGAAGGGGTAAAGGCAAATCCGCACAAAAACTGTTCCCAGACCGCCCCCGGGTCCATCTGGTGCAAATTGTCATCCCAGATCTATGTTTGACGGTCTCGGGACCCGAAAACGGCTCCCTGAAGCCGGAGAAGGCAAAAACCTTCTCGAACCCAGGACCTCGAACCTCGACTCCCCCCTTCCTGCTCGCCAGAAACAATGCTAGGCCACCTCAGACCCCCAGCCGACTCCAAAGGAAGGGAGGAAAGGAAAGGGGACGGAGAGCGAGGAGCGCCAAAAGAGTCCCGACCCAGAGCGGCAGTCGACCTGGGATCCCTTCCCATCCGTAGGGCCCCAAACCTCGGGCCCCAATAGGTGAACCGCCGAGGGGAGGAGGAGGAGGAGGAGGAGGAGGAGGAGGAGGACGAGGAGGAGGAGGGCGAGGAGGAGGAGGAGCCAATAAATGAACTGCCTAGAAAAAAAAAGAAAATTAGGAAACCCAGCGCCCAGCGCCGTGTGGTGACGGACCGCGTGGTGACCTCGGAAACCCCAGCGACCTCACCGCGCGGTCCGTCACCGCACGGTCTTGGGACCTGAGGCTCAGGCCGCCCGAGACGTCCTCGGAAAACGACCCGAGTCCCAAAACCGTGCGGCGACCCATAACAGAGCCTTTTTTCCCAACCACCCTGTGGTGTTGGGTCCTCGTCATGAAGAAACAGCGCCGCGCGTCCTCTCACGCCTCCCGCCTTCCTCCCCCTCCTCCCTCCTCCCTCCTCCCCTCCTTGCCTCTGCTCCCAGCATCAGTCTACCATGTCGGCACACCCCTCAGACGTTTTGTGGCCCCATCGGGAGCTCCACCAGAGGCAACAATGGGAAAGCTCGTATGGCACCGCCGCCACATTTCGGCACACACCTCACACGTTTCGTGGTCCCGTTGGGAGCTCCACCGAAGGCCCCAGTGCTAAGGCCCCAGTGGGAAAGTTCACATGGCACCACCGCCCCTTCTCGGCACACCCCTCATACGATTCGCGGCCCCGTAGGGAGATCCACCTGAGGCCACAGTGAGAAAGTTCGCATGGCACCGCCGCCCCACTTCGGCACAGCCCTCACACTTTTCGTGGTCCCATACGGAGCTCCGCCTAAGGCCACAGTGGGAAATGCTACAGGACACCGCCGCCCCATTTCGGCACACCCCTCACCCGCTTCGTGACCCCATAGGGAACACCACCGAATACGAGATTCACAGTTGCGGCACTCACAACTGCACATGGTTGGTTCATTCGCCAAGCTAATTGTCATGCTTCGCGGGAGCGGCCGTTACCGGCCTCGGCCGCCCCCACCCACAGGTAGCGTCACGATCGTGCTGGACTCCTAGACGGCTCGGGAGGGCTCCAAGAAAGCTCCCAGAGAGCATCCCAGCAGTGGCACCCAAGAGGGCCCTTTGGGTGCCCCTTTCAGAAGGCGCTCTTGTCCAAGAAGACCCGAAGATGGCACCCCGACAGTGCCCCCCTCTTGAGTGCCAGTCGGGTGGCCTTTGGGGGGCCCTCCTGGGGTCCTCTTGGGCCCCCTCTGGTCTACTCTCGAGGCCCCGTTGGGCTTCTCTCAGAGCCCTGGTGTGACCGAGAAACTTTCTCAGCCGCCCGTCGGGCCGCTATGATCAACTGCGCGCAGCTGATCTCATAACTGGATATCGTTTAACCGACCCTTATCCCCCACTGGCGTTGCTCTCGTCCCACTGAGCGATTTACCCCCCACACACGGTGGGATGTATGCCGTCTCCCTCGGGTTTCAGGGGCAAATCTTTACCTCGGCGGCGGGAGGAAGGGTAGGTTGGTAGGAGGCTCAATGGGGGTTGGGGTCAGCTAGCCGATACTGATTCACCTCCACCGCTTTCCCTACCCTCCCCCCACCACCCCCGACGTCGCGACTTTTTCCCGACGGCGGCCTGGATGTGTGAACCTCTTCTCCGGGATCAGCTCTATCCAGCTTGAGTATCCTGAGCTGTGCGTTCGCTCCAGAAGACCAATGAGGGATTGTGAAGCCTGAGAACGGCCGAAAACGTTCCGTCGTCGTCGTCGCCCGTGGGGAGGGCCTCATGAATCCAAGTCCCAGAAGCCCTTTTCGGAACCAGAATGGTGGGAATGTCTTGGAGGCTGCTTGCGGCGTTCCGTCGTCGTCGTCGTCGTCGTTGTCGTCGCCTCTTGGGGAGGCCTTTCGAAGGCGCAAGGAATGATGTCCCCGAAGGCTTGTTGGCAAAATGAATGTCGGAAGTGTCTTGGAGGACTGCGTGTGGTGTTCCGTCTTCACCATAGCCTCTTGGGAGCCATGTTTGGGGCCTGATGAATCATGTTCTTGGCAGGCCTTCTGGGAACATGATTTTGGGGCGTACTCCAATCTTGGAGGGCTGCATTGCCGTCGGCCATGCCTGGGGCCTGAATCATGCTCCCACAAGGACTTCTGGGAGCATGATCTTTGGGAATGTCTTCGGGGGCTGCTTGGGCCGGTCCGTCGTCGTCGTCGTCGTCGCCTCTTGAGGAGCCATGTTGGGAACCCGATGAATCATGTTCCCGCAAGGACTGTTGGGAACATGAATTGTGGGAATGTCTTGGGGGGGCCTGCTGGGGGCGTTCCGTCGTCGTCGTCGCCTATGTTGGGGCGTTCCGTCGTCGTCGTCGGCCACCGATTACCGCGCACCTTTTAAAAACTGGGCGGGAAACCTGCGAAAGACCGAAGAGGACGAGGAGGAGCAGGCAACGAGGGGAAGAAGAAGAGCAGGAAAATGGTGCAGTCAGGCGATGTTACAAATATCGTCATCCGATGGGCCCCCTCCTGGTCCCTCCAGGGCCTCCCCCTGGCCGCTCAAATTATCTAGGGGCCTTCGGCCCATCCTGCCTCTTAGAAGCGTTTTCGAAGCCTCTCGGGGCCGGTTTTGTCGGCCTCTTGGGGCCCCTTGGTGGCCTCTTGGGGCTTCTTGGGAGACTCTTGGGGCTTCCTGGGAATGGATTATTCGGGCGGAATCCCGGAATTTTCGGTTCCTTGTCCCCCTCCTGGGCCCCTCTTGGGGCTGCCTTGGGGCTCTCTTGTGCGCCTCTTGGGCCATCTTGGCGCCCCCTTGGGCCGTCTTAGGGGCCTCTTGGGAGCCTCTGGAGCCGTCTTGGGGCTACATTGGGGACCTATTGGGCCGTCGTCAACGCCGTGAAAGCCGAAAAATCGCATTTGCTGAAAATGCACGTTTGCCGTTGGAAAATCCATGATTTTGGGCTCTTGGGGCCCTGGGGTCCTTTTTGGGCGTCTTGGCGGCCTGTAGGGCTGTCCGGGAGGCATCCTGGGCGTCTTGGGGCGATCTGTTGACGAGTGGTTGCCGTCGTGGACCACGCTGGGCACGTCTGGGGGGGATCTTGGCGCGACTCGGAGCCGCCTGGGCAAAACAGGGCTAGGATCGGGATAAATCGCTCCAGAGCGTTCCAGAGCGCTCTCAGAGCGTTCCGGAACGCTCTGCAGCGGCCGCGGCGCCCAATACATCCTCCAAACCCGCCGATTCTCAGAGATTTCGAGTTATCCCGATCCGATTTTGTCCCGATCTTCGCGTCGTTTTACTGGGCCTCCTCCCGAACGGCTCTCGCGAGCTGTGGACCCCATGCGCCGCCGAGGCGCCGGCCACCGAGGCCCCCACCCTGCATATCACGAGCGCGCTCCGCGCGCGCACGGCTGCGCCACGTTCTGCGGCTCTCTGACTACCTACCAGACCACCCCAACCCAACCCGAAGACCCGGATTTCGGGTTGGGGGGGGTAAGGGTTCCACATGTGTTTTTTCGACGTTTCCCGACCCCCCCCCCACTGGAAATGGAGGGCAAATTGAGGCCTTCGGGTTGGGTTGGGGTGGTTTGGTGGGCGGTGACTCTCGTTTTCGCTCGTGTGATCATCGACGACGACGACGACGACGTCGAAGACGACAGGGGCGGCGACGAGTGACGACGAAGACGACGACGACGATGACGACGACGACGACGATCACGACGATGACGACGACGACCGCCACCACCACGACGACGACGACGACGACGACGACATCGACGACCCCTGGAGTGGCCCCGAGGTCCGGACAATTTCCATAGGCCCAGAGTTTCGTCCTAAATGTTTGACGGTCCCGGGGCCCGTTGGGGGGGTCAGGATGCCGAGAATTGTCTGGAAGCTTCGGGATCGGCCAGAGTACCTCAGGGCGTCTGGGGGGCTCTTGGGAGCCTCTTGGGGCCTCCTGGCGGCCCCGTGGGGCCCACTTGGGTTTTTGTTTCCTGGGCTCTTGAAGGTTCCTTGGGGTCTCCGGGGTGCTTTTTGGGGAGGATGACTCGAAATGTCGGGTGGGGTACCCCTCGGGGCTGTGTGGGGAAGCTGTCCTGGGCTCCTCTGGGACCGTTTTGGGAACCCCCTGGACAGTCGAGGGCCCCTCTTGAGCTGTCTTGAAGGCCTCTTGGAACTCTCCTTGGCCGTCTTGGGGCGATCTGGTCGGTTCCTGGGGCCGTCTTCGACGCGGTCGACGCCGAAGCGGCGAACATCGTAAAAATGCCCGTTTTCCGAAAGGGAATGGAGCCATTTTTGTTTCTAGAGGCGCTTTTGGGAATATTCTTGGGGGACTCTTGGGCCGTCGTGGGGCTCCCTGAGGTCGTCTTGGAGCCATCGTCGGCGCGTTGGAGCGACAATTTGGGGATTCTGGGCCCTTGTGGACGTTTGGAGACCTCATGGGACTCTCGGGTGGCGTTTCGGGCCGTGTGGGTCTGTCTCGGGGAGGTGCCCAGAGTCCCCCCGGGGCCGTTTGGGACAGTCTCGGGGGCCTCCTGGACAGTCGAGGGCCCCTCTTAAGCTGTCTTGGGGGCCTCTTGGAACTCTCTTTGGCCGTTTTGGGGCGTTCTTGTCGGCTCTTGGGGCCGTCTTCGACGCGGTCGACGCCGAAGCGGTGAACATCGTAGAAAAAGTACGTTTTCCGAAGGAAATGGGGCCATTTTTGCTTCTGGAGGTTGTGGATCGAGTCCTCCTTTGCATCCGAGTCCTGACCGAACTGATATGGATCTTAAACTCGAGCTGCCTCAGCACATAGTAGCTGCCCCCAGGGCTAATTGACAGGTGAACATGCCAGGAGGACGCGCCGCGGAACGCCCCAAGGGACGCGCCAAACGACGCGCCAAGGGACGTGCCACGAAGACGAACTGCGGGACGTGCGAGGGGACGCGCTACGGAACGTGCCAGTGGACGTGCCACGGGACGTGCAAGGGGACGCGCCGCGCGACGTGCCAGGGGGACTCGCCACGGGACGCGCCACGGAACGTGCCAGGTTGTAATGCTGAGTGTATCGATCTTGATGTACCGTGCCGAGGGCTGTGCTGTGCTGCGCTATGCTGAACTGCGATGTGCCATGCCGCGATTGTGTTGTATTACCTATAAGCCGGAAGCCAGCTAGGTTACATCATCCCGCTAAGAATGCACGCCGGCTGCACGCCCTCTCGCAGACCCTTCCCCCCCGCTCAGGCCCAGTACGGCAAGTCAACGTGGCGCAACATACCGCACTATACCTTCACATCGATGGTGGTGGGGCCTCCAATATGCCATGCACCCTCTCCCAACACCGCTACACCGCCACAAACACAAGTCACGTTACACATCGTACTGTCTCTGCAAGGATGAATAGGTTAGCTCCGTTCTATGGCCCCTCTCCGGGCCCGTTTGTCCCCCGGTGCTGTGTGGTCTGCCGTCCGTGGATATCGGCTAAGACATTGTTCATACAGTAGTTCCCACTGCCCCTGGCACGCCGCGACCCCCTGGAGAAACTCCACAGCCCGCCGCATTGCCATTGTCTCCGCATTCAACGCAGTGTCTCTCTCCCCGAAATACATAGACTCACGATACAGGTCCCTCCACTCCACGGTCGTCCCAGAGCCCCTGCATCGTACGCGCACGTCCATCCCTCCTCCCATTGATCCCTCCCTGCACCCACCGTCCGTCTGCACCCATAATTGTAAAGGAATACACACCACCCGTCGTAACATCACACTCGTCATCATAAACCCTCCCCCCCCCTCTCCGTCGTAACCCTGATGTGGCTAATTCGTCGGCCCTTGCATTGAGTTCCCACGGGATGTGTTCCCCCCACTGTCCGCCCATTCGGGCATTCCTCATGGTTCCGTCGCACCAAATTTGGTACAGTGCTCGCTGCATCTTTTGTACTGCCGATACCCACTTCGAATCATTACACACAGACACACCACAGATCCAGTCCACAAATAACGGAGTATCAGACTATATCCAACATATGGCCTGAAGGTTGGCTGGCAGTGGGAAACCTCGGCCACTCGATCGCCAATCCAGGTCGTTTGTCTCAGCAAAGTGTATTGTTTTCGCACGTTTCGCCGCCCTCTCCGTCGCCACCACCTGCTGCGCAGTGTCGGACCGCTGTTCGTACGCACACCTACGGGCCTGTTGTTGTTGCAGCCGGAGGGCGTGCAATTGCCTACCATGCAAACCGTACTTCTCCAGAGCCGTCTGAATAAATGTCGCCCTCCCCTCCGCCTAACGCGGCCCCAAACGTTGCATCCAGCTCACCCCAAACGCCTGTATTAAAGGATCTTCCGGCGTCGTTCGTTTCTTCCACCCTGCTCGGTGCAATCGCACGGTCGGGTCTAGCTTCCGATACTTGCCGGGGTGTCGCCCGAATGCTCTCTGGTGGGTGACATCATGACGCCACGAGGCCTGGCTGTTGAAACTCCACATATCCCACGCCTGCGTGTGGCACCCTCCCAGGTCGCGTTTGTCGTGTAGGTCCCCAATAAGATCGTAGAACCGCCCCGTGATGATTTCCGTGACTAGCAGATGGCCAGCATTAATGCATGCCGTGCGTGCCGTGCGGTTGGCCCCACGCATGTAACCTTCCATGGTTTGGTGCGGCTTTTTCCGAAAACGGCATAACTTACGTATAATCCCGATCTCGAATTGCTGTAATTTGGTGAGTTCCGTTTGTGACATTGTACCGCATTCCATCCCCCAAGACAAAACAGATTGGACCGTTTCTCGGTAACGCTGAATTTTTTCAGTTCTGGAGAGGAGCTGCCCCTGTAACCCGGGCTCAGCACAATAGCACTTCCACGCTTTACTGATTCTGTGCTCCACCCCCGAACCCGCCGTACCTTCACAATGCACCACGGTTCCCAGCAGTTCCGTCGTAACGCACACGGGCACGTCGTAAGCCTCCACATCCGCGGGTACTGGGTACCCCTCGGTGTTGGGGCACGGGCCCAGCCTCGCTACACCTACACATGCAGGCGGAATCTCGCGACAGCGCGGGTAAGGAAACTGCCACCTGACGCACTGTACCTCATCACTCTGCATTGGGGTTAAGATTTGAAGACTGCTCACTTTCCGAAACAAGCCGTGCTCAACCATCACCCTGGTCACATCCTGAAACATCTCCTGCAGTTGCTGCAAATCCGTCGCACCATATATCCTATTATCGGTCCAAGATGCATGTAAAAATGGCCACCGGCCTGCACCGCAATTCACCCCGAAACCCTTGGCAACCCATGTGGGGATTACCGTTGCGTGTACTTTCTCTGCCAGAGCTTGCCACTTGTAGGTGGCATCAGGGCTCCCTGTCTTCTCGCATGCCGTGTATGGGATGACCGGGGGGTCAAGCAGGTACGGGAAGTTCAGCCGCATGTCGAGTTTGACCCCCTCTTTCAGGAGGCTAGCAATGAGAAGCGGATGCAAACCACGAGACGCCATAGCCTGAGCAGCCTGACTCGAAATGAGGTGGTCATACGCCTGCAAGACATCCCTGACTAGCAAGACCGTTGGTGACACCTCTGGCCACTCGAACCCCCGTGCCAACACAGCCCGCGTCGGTGCAACGACGTGTGAACATGAGACGCCCGGCAACCCCCCAAAAGTACCCGGCCCATCCCGAAATTTCCTAACCCCATCTTTCTGTTGCTCCCATTCTTGCACAAGTTGCATGATACTCATGACGTACCACTTCCCGAACACCGATAACAACGCAGCGCCTCTCTATTCATCCATGTTGGCCGTGCCAGGGATTTTCTGTAAGAATGCCATATTCACAAGTTGCCAAGAGTGCACCTCCTCCGACACGTGCGGGTTTGCCATCCTATACTGAAAACGCTCACACACAGCATAAACACACGCAACACCCAACATCTTGATCATTTCAGCTGTAATTCCGTCCTCCCCGGGGGCCGTCCCAGATTTAAGTTTAGCCCGTGCTTGCAACACATGTGTAATAATAAGTTGCGGCATGCCCTCCCCCCGTCGCTGCATCTCACACGCCTGAGTGTAGTATGCGTGTACGCGCTCTAATTATGTCTCCCGCGTCTCCCCCTCGTCCGTGTACTTTGCTCTACAATACGTAGCCACAATAGTCCCCCATCGTTGTCGATCGTATTCCTTCTCCCCCTCCCCCGTGAGTAAGTGATTGATCTGCACACCCGTACGCTTAGATCTGTGCTTTTTGCCTGGTAGCTGTACCCTAAGTCGCGATTGTGCTCTGTAGCGTTGTGGGTCGAGTCCTCCTTTACATCCGAGTCCTGACCGAACTGATCTGGATCTTAAGCTCGAGCTGCCTCAGCACATAGTAGCTGCCCCCAGAGCTACTTGACAGGGGAACATGCCAGGAGGACGCGCCGCGGAACGTCCCAAGGGACGCGCCAAGCGACGTGCCGGGGGACGTGCCACGGGGACGCACCGCGGGACGTGCCGAGGGGACGCGCTGCGGAACGTGCCAATGAATGTGCCACGGGACGCGCTCCCAAGGCCACGATCCCTCATAAATTACGCTGCGTCCGCGCTCCTAGGGCCACGATCCCTCATAAATTGTATTGGGGTTGCGCTCCCAGGGCCCCGACCCCTTGTAAATTACGCTGCGTCCGCGCTCCCAGGGCCACGATCCCTCGTAAATCAGGCTGCGTCCGAGCCCCCAGGGCCCCGATCCCTCGTATGTTACGCTGCGCCCGCGCTCCAAGGGCTACGATCCCTTGTAAATTATATTGCGTTCGAGCTCCCAAGGCCCCCACCCCTCGTAAATTATGCTGCGCCCGCGCTCCGAGGGCCACGATCCCTTGCAAATTACGCGTTGTCCACGCTCCAAACGCGACGATCCCTCGTAGATTACGCCGCGTCCGCGCTCCCAGGGCCTCCTGGGGCTTGCTGGGGCGTCCAGGTCCCAGTTTTGCAAAACAAGCGTTTCGCTCGAGACGTCCTCGATTTTTTGGCGCGGGGGACGCACCATCCTCGAGCGGGCAAGCAAAAACTCAGCACTTTCACGGAAATCCTCGAAAAACAAGCGAATTAGTCGAGACATCCTCGAAATTCCTGCGCGCGGGACGTGGCACGTGCGAGACATCCTCGGAATTCCTGCGCGCGGGGTGCTTTTCCGCGTCGCGGTCGGGGCTCCATGCAAACCTCGTTTGTTTTACGATTCTGCTAAAAGTGCCCCGCACTTTCTTTTTCACAAAAGAAAACGGAAGTCCGCGGACCCCGTTATTGAGCGAGCAACGACATATGTACATGTACGCCCTCCGCGATCTTGAGTGCACGAACGTCCTCGTTCAAACGCCCTCCAGGGGAAGCTCACCGCGTACGTGTACATATGTTGCTGGCCTCTGAGTTATGTATCGAGGATCCGAGGTGGGGGGTCCACTTTCCTCGAGCGGGCACGCGCGAAACGCATTTTTTCACGCCGAATTGGACTTTACCTCGTTTTCTATCGAGCGAATATATCCCAGCCCTCTTCCGGGGCGGGATAAACCAACTAAAATAGAATCCTGGGCCCGAGCCCTTTCCGGGAAAAAGGAAGAGATATATTGAGCCGTCTTAGACAGCTGCTTTGAACACGTATTGGGCAAACTTCGGTGCATCTTGAGCCGTGTTGTTGTCCTGGGCACCCAAAGCTGAGAAGATGTTGCGAACAAATCATTTTTCGAAGATGCCTCCATGTTTGCAAATCTGGAACCCGGAACCCGGAACCACGAATCCGCATATCCGAACTCGGGGGTCCAATCCGAAACCTGGAACCCGGAACCCGGAACCTGGAATCCGAATATCCGAACTCGGAGATCCAATCAGGAACCTCGAACCCAGAACCCAGAAACCAGACTCCGGATATCCGAATCCGGAGGTCCGATCCGGAACCTGGAACCCAAAACCCCGAATACGCATGTCCGAATTCGGAGGACCAACCCAGAACCTGGAACCCAGAACCCAAACCCAAAATCCGGATATCCGAATTCGGAAGCCCAACCCAAAACCTGGAATCCGGAACCCGGACACGCGAATCCGCTTATCCGCACTGGGAGGTCCAATCCGGAACCTGGAACCCGGAACCCGGAACCCGTATCCGAATTCGGAAGCCCAACCCAAAACCTGAAATCCGGAACCCAAAACCACGAATCCGCACATCCGAATTCGGAGGTCCAATCCGGAACCTGGAACCCGAACCCGGAATCCGGAACTCGACAATCCAATCCGGAACCTGGAACCCGGAACCCCGAATCCGGATAACTATCCGAATTCGGAAATCCAATCCGGAACCTAGAACCCAAAACCCGGAAACCGGATATCCGAATTCGGAAGCCGAATCCGAAACTTCGAGCCCGGAACCCAGAACCTGGAATCCGAATATCCGAACTCGGAGGTCCAATCTGGAACCTCGAAACCGGAACCAAAAACCTGGAATTCGGCTATCCGAACTGGGAGGTCCAATCCAGAACCTGGAACCTGGGAACCCAGAACCCGGATATCCGAATTCAGATTTCCGACTTCCGAATTCGATTTCCGAATTGGACCTCTCCAGCCTGATTCTCCTGACCGCCACTGGGAGAGTGCATGAAGGCAGGAGGGGGAGGGAGGCAAGGGAGGTTCGCAGGGCAAGTCCCAGCCCCCTGGCCGCCTGGGTTCGCGCCAGCGCACCAGGCCGAGCACGGGGCGGCACGCGAGATGGAGCCTCGGGTTCTTGATCTTGCTTTTCCCCACCATCCTCTTCGTGCTCCTCCTCCTCCTCCTCGTCCTCCTCATTTTCCTCCTCCTCCTCCTCCTCCTCCTCCTCCTCCTCCTCCTCCTCCTCCTCCTCCTCCTCCTCCTCCTCCTCCTCATCATCATCATCATCATCATCATCATCATCATCATCATCATCATCATCATCATCATTATCATCATCATCATCATCATCATCATCATCATCATCATCATCATCATCCTGCTCTTCCTCCACCCCCTCTCCCTGTTCCTCCTCCTCATCATCATCATCATCCTGCTCCTGGGCGCAAACTTGCCACGACACTTTTACTGCTACACAAATTGAGTAACTGTTGTACCAATGCATCCCTTTTTCACCCGGTCGCAACGGCATGTTTGACTCCCCCATCTGCAAGGATGGCCGGCGAATGCGGCGGGTGAGAAACTCAAGTATGGCGAACTGGGTAGCAGAAGATTTGAAGACAAGTACGTTAAAACGGGACTTTCACACTGGCCAATCAGAACAAATAAGACGCACCGTGGCTAATCTACATGTGCAAACTACTTGGAGGCAGAAGAGGTGCAGGCAAAACGCGACCATAATTGGGGCATAATGGTACAGGAGGGTCCCTAACACGCGATACGCCGTTCGAACCGCGGCAAAGCACCACATCACGCATAATGGTTAAAAAGTAACCTGAAGAAAATACAGACGAGCACCTGGACTTCAACTCATCCTGAATACAAGTCTCTGCCGAGACGGCACGCGTTCATAACCAGGATATGGTTTAAACGAACATTCCATAGAGGGCGCCAGCTCGCACCGTCCGTTAACAGTTAGCAAACCTTGATGTTAATGACTTATCCTCGTCCTCGCCAGCTCGCAACAGCAATGGCCGCGCGAGCATCGTTCTTTGACGCGATTTGACAATCAATCGCGAAATCTGTGATAATTGTTTGTAGTCCCAACTTTACTGACCCATCCTTCACAATTCCAAAATGCATCGCTTCTCTAAATGAGAAAACCACTACACAACGAATCGAACTCCACGACTCTATAAATTCAACATCCACATCACTATTCCTCCAATTCTTGATGTATGTACCATCTTACACCCAGCATCGCCACTGTCAGTGCAAGCTGTTAACTAACTTGGGCGCCCTTCGTACAAGTACTGATATCCAGCTACTTCCCCAGCTGTCCGGGGCTCTTCGAAGCCCCTCGGGTCGGAGCTGACATAGAGCGCGCAAGCTCCCAAACTGAAAACTGCACGTCCGAACGGTTCTGCGCCGCAGAGTTGGCTCGAGTCAATCATGCTCGGCATTGGTCGACTTCGCGCTTAGATCGGGGCCCCACGCCCTCTTCTTCGCAAGGCTGCTTCTCCCTTGGGTTCTCACGCATCACGTTGCATTGATCCAGTCCCAACTCTTTGACAGATATCCTAGCGCGCCCCTGGGCCACCTCATGCCATGAACCATCTCGGTTCCATCCCACAACTCAGTTGGGAAATCTGATTGACTTCGATTACGTTGGCCCTGGCCCACGTCCGCCCCGAACTTTCACTTCGATTGTGTCTTTGATTTCTCCCTCGAACCAGTCGCGACCCACGCCGCCACACGATGAAGTAAAATCGCCCCCGCGAACTGTTAGCCAGATTCGCCGCGACAGATGTTCGAACGCACATGGGGGCACCTTGCCGCTGTCAAAGCAAATTTCACGCGCAACCATATTACAATATTCCCAGTTCCCGGTGGCGTCCAGAGCGCCGCGCGTTGTTTCTATAATCTCCCACTCATGCCCAGCGCGCGATCTCCTTCGGGCCGCGCGATGGGAATGTCCCATGGCACGCAAGTAGGCCCGTCAAACACCAATGAATCCCAGCTCGAGCCCAGTCTCACGCCCCTCTCGGGCCAGTCCTATTCCCTCAGCAACTGCCATGGGGGGGGCTGTTTCTGAGCTTCCAACGGAGGGGCGGCCGCGACATATCCTCGCACTTGGAAGCGCGCCTAACTTGCCGGGGCGCGAGCATGGATCTGAATTCAGGCTTGGCCTCGTCGCCCTTGTTGATATCGATCCACCTCGCAGCAGCGGGGGGCGTGGCCGCCGACGGCCCACCATCCCTCCTCCTTCGCTGTCAAATGAACCTCATGCCCCCTGGCTTCCTGACTGGCCCGATCCCATCCCCCGAACAAACGTGAGTTCTGGATCGAACTCGCCCCACGGCTGATTGCCCCAAGCGCGCATGCGGCCATCTTCTCGGCGAACCACATGCACGCGCGCCACTTCTGGCAACGGGCCGCACCTCATCAATGCTCCCAAATGCCTCGCGCGTCCCAAAAAGTTTCAACCACCCCTGGCGTCGGCGAACTCCGCAGATACTTTGGCGGAATTAGACGTCGTGAATTCGCTGGCTGCGTTGCGCTCTCCTCCTCTGACCCCCCCCCCGCTTCCCCCCTGCAATCTCGCCGGCCCTCCCGCATCCTCGACTTCCTGACCGGCGTCCAAGTCCCGGGTGAACCTTCGCGGGCGCGCACTCCACTTCGGCCCTGGGCCCCCTGGAGGCACGAGACGCGATGCGCCATGGACCGGATTGGCCCCGGTTATCGCGGGCGCATTTGCATGCTCGTTCGGCCCGCGCCAGATCTTTCAAACGAATGATTTCGCCCGCTTCGCGCCCGCTGGCCCCGGCGCCGCGTTTCCTGGATGCGCACCCCGCGATGTCATCAGCCGTTGTCAGACGCACTGGGCCTTCAAGTATACAGTATAGCTCGACGGAGTCGGTCTGGACAAATATCTGACCCCCTCGCCACGCCCCCCCTCAATTAACCAGAAATGGCGGCGCTGGCTTTGGCATTCCGCGCAGAGGGCTCCTCCAGCACGGAATATTCGCCATGAGCCGCGCGGGCTCCGTCATGAGGCCCTCCTTCATGGGGCCCTCCTTCATAGGGCCCTTCTTCATGGGGCCCTCCTTCAGGTCATAACAGCACAAATCGCCATCGCGCGCCCGCAATTCGTCGCGCCTTAAAACAATTTGCGCGGGCGACGCGGCCTAGCTCGAGGCGCCCACAGGTTGATCGAAGAGAGAACATAACCTGCAATTCCCTGAATCGCAGAGTTCCAACGCGACCCTGAAGTGTTAAACCCAGATGGCAAACATTACCCTTACATGTTCCTACCCATGCCAACCGAATGACACGCTGATAGTCTTGCTGAAACGGCGCACACTGACCTCACTTTTAACAATGGGGCTGCTTCGGCATGGACGATGTGTTTCATGTTCGTCGTATCGCCGCACTATTAAACTACCATCGGCCTCCATGCGCATCGCAAGCAGCGAGGTCCATGGCCACCACGGGTACGAAAACATTTTTCGCTGCCATGCAAGTAACTCGGACTGGCAGGTAGGCCTCAGCGCGCCTGCACAACATGCCGACCCTCGCCGAACAGCCTCACTGCCACCCAAAAGTTTCGCACCTGTTGAACGACGTCCAAGTTGGCGCCGAGTAGCCACTCCACCAGATCCACATCCCAACCTGTAATTTTGAACCCGCCCCGTACCTCCGCGTTCATGTTGTCACTATCCTGCTCGGGCACAGTTTCTTCCAGGTTCTCGTTGCCAGGTTCCTCGCCTCCTCCGACTTCTGGGCTTGCCCATAAATCCCCCGTCACTTATCTGGGCCTCTCCTTGGCTCAATGGTCATCCGCCCGTCTCTCCGCTGACGCTGATCTCGGCGGGATCACGTTAGCTCGCCGCCCATCGCCATCTCCTTCCAGGGGTTACGCAGAATTCGGCCCATCCCGTCCACGGACCTCGTAACTCCCCCCCATTGCTTCCTTCCAATCGTCGGTTACATCGCCCACCTCAATAGTCCGGATAAAAAGTTAAAAAGCGCGTTCGTTTCCCATCGCTCGACTCGCCCCGGCGCTCTACACTCCGCGTCTGTAGGTGCGGCGCGCGCATTTTGGCCACGGTTCCGCGGTGCGTCGACTGGCCAACTCGCCCTTAATAACCCAATGTCTACAAATTGATCCTCCCGGCCCACGCCCTGCCAGGATTGCCGGGCGCCGCCCTCATCAGAGACGCCCCCAATCTGCCTGGCACGTCTGGGCCGTCTCGCCCTCTGCTCTCGACCACATGCACTGCGAGGCTCGCGGGTTGCATCTCATCCGGCTCTAGCCCCGCACCAATTGAGCCCCCGCGAGGGCCCCGCGGCCACGCGCGCCATCATCTCCGCTGCAAGTCCGAGCCACTAACGGCCGGGCGCCTGCAACCAAACCTTGACTGGGCACAGCCATTGGTAAAACAACTCTGGTTTCACCTTCCAATCCACGCGCGTTTGGGCCCAGTTGCCAGGGTAGCCCTCTTTCGTTCTGTAAGCCCCTCCAAAAATCCAATTCGCCTCATCGCCCGCTCCTCGCCTGCCCTCGCGAGACTTGATTGCGCCTTCTGGGGTGCCAATGATGCGCTCTCGGCTAGTTTCATATACTCCAAGAAGCACACCGCTCTCACGCTTGTCTGAGAAGTCGTCGCCGCCCTCCGCAAAAGGAGTCTTCCGGCGCATGGCGCGCATTCCAAGAAGTCGGGCAACGGCGCGTTGGACGTTCGCCCTCGGCTCAATTCACGGGCCGCCCTGCCATCGGCGTCTTTCGCAAACTTGTAAATCAGAGAAGACGCGCGAGCTACCGAACAAGGTATAAAGGACATGCTCTTCACCGAACAGAACATTGCACTTGTCGCACAGAACACTCCTCGATGTTCGAATGTGGCCTTCCGCTGTTCGGATTGACCTTTCGACCTCGCCGTTAACAAGTCCCCGACCAGACTAGCACCTGCTCCTATGACGAGGTCCCACGAAGACTCAACGCCTCCTTTGAACGCTGGAATGGACGGCCCCACATCGCATGCGAAGAGAATTCTTCTGCGGCCAACCAATGGGATCAGATCGCAAAGCAATGGCCGGGTTGGGGCCCAGCCCTTTCGAATCAAACTCCGCTCCACGATAACCTCGCCCCCCCGCAGTGCATGGCGATGATTGGGTTCCCCCTGTCTCCTTCCTCGCCATCTCCATTCTCCCCACTTAACCACATGTAGTAAACTGAGATCACCGGCGCAGCCTGCCCCGGCACCCTTGACGTCTTCTCGCGGCATATCCACCTGGCTTTTCCCTCTGAAGACGGGGGCGCCAGCTTCGATACGGTAAGTGAGTCTCGTCGCGCAACTCAACTTCCACTCTGCTTGATCTTTCATCGCACGCGACCATTTTGGGCGCCTCGGACTCCTGACCGACGAACGCATCTTAACTTGCTGCCTCCATCTCTGCCCCCCCCCCCTCCCCTCCAAATACATGATGGCCGGATCTCGGTCGGGGCTCGCGGGCTCACTCGGACTCAATAAAGAATCCGCCATGAGTTCCTGCCTGGGAAAACCCACGCGTCTCATCCCGTTTGACCTTTCTCACTCCCTCTCGATTCGCATCTCCTTTCGGGATTTGGACGGCGAACTGGAAATTCCCGCTCTTCTCGCGCATCGTCGCCCGATGCCCCGCAGCCTCGTGATCAAGGTGAATGCGAGATCGCCCTATCCTTGTTTCGATCAGAAACTATGCGACCCCCTGCCTCTACCATTTCGCGCGCAGACCTGAATAATTCATTCGCGTTAGCTCCCTGGACGGGCACGCTCGCTGTAGATCCCCTTTTCGTTTCATCCACAATAACTCGTTACCCATGGTTTCTAATAGCTGACCCATGGGCCGCGGCGCAATGCTTGCCGCTCCTCGAAGCCTCCGCGAGTTTAACGGGACTGTGGATTCCCGCGCGCCGAGGTCCAACCGAGTTGTGACCCTCTGACCCCGCGGCAACAACTATTGTCTCCATGCCGCTCTCCTCGTCCCTGACTGGTGCTTGATTCACTGCCTTGTCGGGCCCCTCCAGTTCCACGAACTGCAAGTCGGCGCGTCGTGCGCTCCGTGATTCGGTTGCCCCGAATGGTACCATGGCCGCAATTAGCGCTGCACTCCCCAGACCCCCGACGTCATGAATTTTTCACGACGTCGACCCCCAGCGGTCTGGACCAATTCCCTGGGACCGGCTAGACATCCTGAACCGTTTTTTGACGGCCCCGAGGGCCGGCAAGGGCCCCCAAAGGCGGAAAATGGCGAAACACCCCCCCCGTCGTGATTTTTTCATGACTCGAGGAGGTCTGTGTTACGCGGTGCGCGCCGGTCCCTAGCTTCGCCCCCCTGAATCCACGATTCCTGCGCTCTTTGAACTGGCCCCAGCGCGCGGCCATGCAATTCCACCAGCGCCAGCGGCCTCGCCCACCTCGACGCTGTAGCATCGCAGCCGAGGTAGGGGCCGCCCACAGATTTGGGCGAAGTCCCCCGCGCCCCCTGCACCCCATTGATCTGGAGTGACCTCGTTGGTGTTCCTGGGGCGGCGCGCTGCGATGTGACCCCTTTTCACCGCATTTGCACACCCCCTTTTCTCACGGATCGGCGCAAGCCTTCCTTACCTTCTCCATTCCATCCGGGGTTTGGGATCCCCTGGTAATCTCCCTTGGCGCCACCCTCTGGGTTGCCATTGGCGCTTTGCTGCCCTCCTTTGTATCCTCCTACCCGCGCTCCTCGGTAACGGTAACTCTGCACTCCCCATTGTCCACCTCAATTTTCTTTGGCGGTTCCTTCCGCGGCGCGCTCTCTGGCGACGCGTCCATGCCCCCCCACGCTTGTGTGACATGGGCCCTCTGACCATGCCCGTTCCACCACTGACTTCGCTCTCTTCGCAACCCCAACTCATGTCTTCCCCTTCGTCACAGTGACCGGACTCTTTCACGTTCACGCCCCACTCCCAAGTGTCCTCGTCGTTGACATGGCCGATCTCCATGGAGTCGCTGTTATTCGCGTCCGCGCCCAATTTTTTTTTCCTGGCCCATCCAAACACACTTGATGCTGTTTCTGGTGGGCGTCATGAAACAACCCTGTTGCCATTCGTCAAACCAACCGCCCACGCGGGCCACGATGGCCCTCAAACCAGCGACCCCGACAGACAAAGGTAACGAACATGCGCCCACGGTCTCCTCAAGGGACTCCACCAGCGCACTCCGCTGTTCGAGCTGGGTCGCACCGTCAACTTTGACGGATTGTTGAGGATTCGTGGCCAGGCCCATTTTGCGCGACAGCGTCACACCTGTAACGGCCGAGTACCAGGTACCATTCTTACATATATACATATATATATACATACAGACAGACAGACATACATACATACATACATACATGTCCATACATTTACATTCATCTACATACATATACATACATATACAAACATATACATACATGTACGTACATACATACATACATACATACATACATACATACATATTCGTGTACGCCATTACGCATATCCCTCTGCAAATAATTGAATGTTTTTCGTGGCCCCACCCGTCTCCAATTCGTCATTCTACAGGCGCCGCAAATATTCGCCCAACTTCGCGTAAGCGTCTTCATAGAACTCATATGTTTTAGCGTCACATTCTCGTTTCTTGGCTGTTGACGCTCTGGCATTTTCACTCATGGTCAGAGTGAGGGGGCTGAACCGAAAGGTCATTCAATGTCCCTGGGTGCGTGGCTGAAGTGGAATTCCGCGATGCGGATTATTGTTGTTGCTGTAAATGTTTAGTGTTTGTTGTCTTCGTCCCACCCGCGACCCGCCCCGCGACCCACCCACGACCCAACCCGCGACCCACCCTGCGAGCCACCCGCGACCCACCCCGCGACTCACACGCGACCCCACCCGCGACCCACTCGCGATTTACCCACGACCCACCCGCGATTTACCCTGCGACCCGTCCGTGACCCACTCCGAGACCCCCCCGGCGACCCACCCGCGACCCACCCCGCGACCCACCCGCGACCCACCCCGCGACCCACCCGCGACCCACCGGCGACCCACCCGCGACCCACCGCGACCCACCCGCGACCCACCCACCCCGCGACCCACCCAAATGTTCGGCGCCTGCGGCGTTTTTTGGCATTCGTTCCAGGTGGAACCTGCGATCCAACCGCGACCCAAACCGCGCCCGCGACCCACCCGCGACCCACCGCGACCCACCGCGACCCACCCGCGACCCACCCCGCGACCCACCCAAAATTTTCGGCGCCTGCGGCGGGCTTCTTTTGCATTCGTTCCAGGTGGAGAACCTGCGACCCACCCGCGACCCAAACCGCGCTCAGAGTACAAATCAAAATTTTCGGCGCGTGCGGCGGGCTGTTCTTGAATCATGTCCAAGTGGAAGTGGAGAGCCAGCGACCCACCCGCGATCCAAACCACCTTCACTGAACAAGCCAGAATTTCGGCGCCTGCGGCGGGCGTTTCTTGCATTCATTCCGGGTGGCCCACCAGCGATCCCCCCCACGCTGAACTTGTCTGAGCACGCAAATCGGCGCATGCGGCGGGATTGCTCGCACTGGTTCGGGAAAGCGCCCTCGTGCCATTCCCCCGATCCGGTCCACGCTGACTCTACAACAACACATCGGCGCCTGCGGAGGGGCTGTGTCTGAACTCGTTCAATGACGACGACGACGACGACGACGACGAGTACGAGGACAAAGAGGAGGCAGAAGACGAGTGGGAGGAGGAAAAGGAGGGGGGACGGAGGGTGACGACGAGAAAGGAGGGAGGAGGAGGAGGAGGAGGAGGAGGAGGAGGAGGAGGAGGAGGAGGGGGAGGAGGAGGAGGACGACGATGACGGGAAGGAGGAGTGCAGAGGATCGGGATGGAGGGAGGAGGAGGAGGAGGAGACGGAAGAGGAGGAGGTGGAGGACGACGACGACGATGAGGACGAGGACGCGGACGAGGAAGAGGAGGAGGAGCAGGAGGAGGAGGAGGAGGAGGAGGGTGCCATCGACAGGGAATTGCGGGGCGCTACGTTTAAATCCGGCGAATTATCTATATAAGCTCCTCATTTTCGTCGTCAAGTAGCGCCCCGTCCACGGACTCAAATCTGCTGTTCGAGAATTGCATGCCTTTCGAAGAACCGCGTTTCACTCGGGCGAGCACGATCAACAACTTCTCGACGCGCTCCCCGAGCTTGACCCTGTCGTCCGAAAATATCCTCAACTGTTGAACGGCCTTGTGCTCGCCGACCAGTCTGTTTGCGCCTCCCCCGGCGCTCGCCTTCCCAGCCGACTGCGGGCCCGACTGACGTTCGGTCGACGATGGAACTATTTCCTCATCTGTTACGTCGGGCCGTTCAAAATGTTCATCGAAAGGCGCGCAACGGCGAATGGCAATCATTTTACAGCTCATCTGCAACATCGCGAACGCCTCACCCTCGTCGACCGCCCTCGTGCCCAGGGCGGCACTGCACTCGAATGATCACTATCATCCTGAAGTCTCCGTTCTCGCAACCGGCGACGCGCGGCTCCACGAACCAATTCGCGCCCAGGTTGCACCCAGCCTCTCGGACATCAAGCAAGGCTGCATCGATCTCTGGGTCGGCTGCGCCGGGGTTCGGCGGAGCCGCCGCGGCCGCAGCCGCGGGCGCATCGCGCGGTCAACCGCGCGCGCCGGGAACCGCGGGGCGAAGCGCGGGCCCCGCTGCCTTGAAAATATGATAGGAGCCTTTCTCCTGGAGGAGAACAGCGCTCGAGCCAAACTTGGGCGGGCGTCGGGCACGACATTGTCGCGAAACTTATCTCGCCACACAATGTCTCGCTGCGGAACCAGTGCATTATTCTCACCCGCCCGCGACTGCACGCCCCAACACCTCCCCCTGCAAAATATACAAAAGGATTCAGCGCAGCAAACGCGCTTCTACTGCCGGGAAGCTGGCAACAGGGCGGGCCACTCTTATGGCCTCGGCATTTGCCTTCTGAGAAAGCATGGCAATGATCTCTTCTAGCTGCTCTTTTGCAAGACCTTTGGACAAAGCTCTCGCGCCTATGGGCCCCAGGGTAGTAGGTCCATCTCTGAGGCCCTCCACATTGCCCTTTTCCTTCTTGGTATTGCCCCATTCTCCCCGCATGACCCGCCGCGCATCCCCCCCCCGCGCTCGGCTTCGCCAGTTGCGGAGCGGGGGCTGCCCCGGGCTCCCTATAACTGCGCGGGCACCCCTGCTCCTCCCATGTGCATCGGTCACATTGCAGAACACGCTTGCGCGCGATGTCTTTCTTAATCCGCCCGTCTTCGACCTGGTCCGCAGGCTTGCTCGACGTCTTCTGTGGGCCAACCAGACCTGGAATGGCAAACTTGCCAGGCTTTCCCAATTGGTTGAAGGTCTTCTTCCGACAGCCCACATCCATTTCATCCCGTCCTTGCCCACGCATTTCTGCAACAGCTGCAACAAGCAATCGCGTGTTTGAAGCATGTTCCAACGTTGAAATTGCTAATTTCGTAGAAAGCGATTGCCCACTGCATCTTCGGAGAGATCTTCATCTGTTCGTAGAAATGCTCATGGGTCGCTGCGGCCGCCCCTTGAGATGGCGCGGGACCTCCGTGCAGGTCGCAATAAAGAGAAACTCACTCGTTGTAAAAGTAATCGAATTCATCATCTGGCTCGCTCATATCGAAAACCAACATAAACAAATCCCGCGCGCCCACGTTCCTGAAAAGCTCTATACGAACGGAAAGCCAATGACACGTCACACGTACCATCTCTCGCCGGGCAAGCAAACGGGACTCGTTGTGTGCGTCGTACTCCATTCGCGAGATTTGCAAAATGAGACGCGCCCGCTGCGGGGGGGGGCATTTTTCCTGCTTCGCCGGGGATGGGCACCAGCTTGATCTCCTTTCTTTTCCCCATATGTGGGCAAAATTCGAGAGGATATGCGATGTGCCCCTGAATCGTCTTTATTATTGCCTCCTCCATCCCCACCGCCACCGGGGAGTCGGTCGCGAGCGTTCGGCGCTGGATCAGGCGGCTCATCCGGCGCGCCCGGCGACTTGGCCCCCCGATGGATCGAGAAATTGAGGGTGCGAAAGCGCGCCGCGGAAGCGCTGCTCCACTTGTTCGGGAGAACAGCAATGACTGCCATGTACTTCTGAAGTTTTCTCTCATTCAACTCTCTTTTTAACTTGGCTTGTTTTCTCAATGTCATCGCGCCGTTGTGCCAGTGAATAAGACTAAACATGCGCGCCTGTTCTTCCCACCGTCGGGAACGCCAGCGTTCCTCCCCCCGACGTTTCTGGGGAGCCACCGCCTCGGCCTCCGCCGCGCCGCGAACGGACAGTCTGCGACGTTTAGTCATGGAGTCAATGATTGTCACGACGCGGCTTAGAACATTGAGCGCAATAGATCTTCTTAACGTTTCGGCAAAAACGGCAAATTCCCATATCCCCCGAAACTGCGGAGACACGCAGCCGCGGCTCCCTCCCCAGGGTCTGACACGTTGAGCTTCCCGGCGCTACAGGCTGAGCCTCGAGCGCCAGTCCACTCGACCTACCATTCCACGGACGACGCGCCCCGGCCCGAGTCTCCAGGGCAGATGGGATCGCAGCAATACCACCCTGCACCGCGGATTGAATCCGCAGCGCGGCGCAGATGGCATCGCCCAGCCACTTCGCCCTGTTACACGCTGAGCTTCCCGAAGAAGAATCAAAGTATCATATGCCCGCCTCTGCCTGGCAAGGCCGTCAGCAAGCGCGCTCACTTCTGCTTGCAAATGCATTGCGCGGCCAGCGGCGTCGCGCCCCCAAAGGTTCGCTCACCGCGCAAGCGCAGTCGCCCCTACACTCACACGGCGAACCAAAGCTGCTGCTTGCACCGCCATCTTCTGAATCGCGTTTTGTGCCGATCGAAGGGAACTCCGGGTCTCCACCCACGCTTACTGCGCAAATTGTTGCGCGAATGATTCCTGCACTGCCATGCATCCCACGATTATGTTTCCCGCTTCCATCATCATCTGCCCCGCGGACTCTTCCTGTGTTTTGCGTTTTGCCCTTCGGGCTCATCGGAGACAACTGGGCTGCTTCCGACGCAACCTGCCGGCTCAAGACTCTGTCAATATTCATTTTCCAGAAATGTTCACCCCCCCGCGCATGGACCCGGCGAACTTGCGCCGCCAGCTCTTCGCGAAGTCTTGTTTCGTTGGTCCGCCTATTCCCCGTTTCTTTCTGCGGTCGTTCAGGGAGAGAAAGACGACTGCAGTTGCGCCCGCCCACGTCGACAAATTCCGAGCAAAGCCAACTCGACTTGCAACGCTGGCATGCGACCGAACAACCGGCGCGCGCTGGCCGAGAGCACGGACAATGGGCGTCGTTCGCTTGCCCGGGACATCTATGCACAGATTCCTCCAATGGGTAACGCCACGGTCCCAGGGCCCAACAGCTATCTTTCATCGAGAACCCCCCAGAGCAAAATCCATGCGACCCTTGACTGCTCCTTGACCATGTACGCGATATCGCTGCTAATGGCGATCGAGATACATATCTTTGGATAGCGCTACGTGGAGACAACTTGAGATTCGGGATCCGCACTGGGATTTCTCGAGCGGCTGGGCAATGCTGATCGCCATGCAAACTGTCTGCCGCAGTGAAATCGCGCATAGGAGAGTCACGCCCCATGACCACATCCCCAGGTCCTCTGAGGCGCTTTGCCCCAGGCTTCTCTGCCGAGCTGCGCCTTGCGCGGCCCGCGCGAAGCATGATCGCAGCGTTCCCATACTCGACAAACGAAACTTCATATTCCAAGCTATCATATTCGATGAAGGCTCAGAATTCATGATCCGACTGATCTTCCACTTCCGTCGCTTGGGCCAGCGCCAGATCACTGTCTTCCATCGGCGCAAATGCGTCGCTGATCAAAGAAATGGCGGGAACTCCCGGAGGGACGTTACCTACAGCATCCTGTCGCAGGTTGTTCGGCTGATCTTGCGAGGCCCCCGATGGGACAAGCGCGTGGATGCCAGGCACCGTCGCGGCTCGCGACAGATGACGCATTGGAACTTTCGGCTGGCAACCAGTCAATCGCCAGAAGAACGCGGTCTCCAGCAAAAGTGAAATCCGACGGCGACGTCAACGCATCGATCCTTGCCCATGGCGGGCGCGCAAGACATGCTTCGCGCGACGCAAGAAACAATTAAGCATTTGATCATTGGGCCAATGGAACAAGATAAAGAGGGGAGGGGCGACGACGACGACGCCCCGCACCCCTCGCGCACGCGGGGGCGGGCCCGCGGCGCCCGAACTAAGCGCGCCCTGTCCTGCAAGCGCGACGCAGATGCGGCAGGCGACCGCAGGGCGGCCGGCGGCGGCAAGAAGCGAGCGAGGAGAGGAGGGTAGAATATGTGATCCCATGCTGGCGTCCTCCTCCCCATCGTCAATCACGGTGCTCGTGCGCTTGTTGATCCTCCTCATCACGACCCTCAGCTCCCGTCTACTAGGCGAACTCAGGCCTGCGTCCACGTTGATCGCGGGATCCTCATCAATATCGGACTCGGTCCATCCAGCCCACTGACCTCCAAGAAGGTCGTTGATATTATTGTTCGGTCTTCCCGTTTCTCCTTCACTCCACTTGTCGCTGTACCCCGCAACCCCCCGCCCGCGTCAATGGCGCGAGAAGTGCGCTTACTCTTGAGTTCGTCTCAAGCCACAGGGCAGCCTCCTGAGTTCGTCAAGCCCCTCCTCAAGAAACCTGCGAGGCAACGAAATAACTTCGCCGCGGCGTTCGACGTCGATGCATGCTGTTACTTCCCCTCGCCACCGCTTCGCCCTGCAAATCCACCATCGCATCCAGTGGTGGAGGCGCGTGAAGTCTGGGCGTTTTCTCCGGCATGCTCGGCCGGCCCTCCTCGGGTCGGTAACCCCTGGACTCTTGTTGAAGCTGATCTGCCGCCAGTGCCTCGAGAAGTCGGGGGTCGCCCAGCCCCTCGAGCCGCTCGATAACTCGTTCCCGAAGCTCCTTGGAACAAGGTATATGCGATGCATCACCTCGCGGAATTGCGCGACTTCCACAACGCCCTGGCGTTGGCCCCATCCTGCGGCACTCCTCCTCTCACACTGCAGTTCCTCACGCAGTCAGCGCTTGCGCCTCAACTCCGGCACGCCCCGTCGCTGGCAATGACATAGGTACCAATGCTGGATTGCCAGGCTAGCAGCGCTCGGATCACGTCGCCAGGGCAGCGCCTTCACGTCGGAAATCTCGCCCAGATCCCCGCTCCCCCGCCGCGTCCTCAGCGTCGGAACTCTTGCGCTTCAAGTGCTCCTGCTGGGGTGCCGGCGCTTAACTTCTGGCTCTCGTCGCGAATGCCCAGGTAAATCCAGCCCTGCCACTTCGACCCAAACTTTTCTCGCCGCTTGCGAAGAAGATTCCCGATGTGAATGACGCACTCACCGAATTCGGGCAACGCCTCGTTAAACTCTTCATCGCGGCATCTCCCGCGCGCAATTTCACCGTCAATGCCAACCGTGAACTTTGTTATCTAAGATGAGGCACGCGCCGCCAAGCATGCCACAATAGCGCGGCGTTCATCAAACTCTGTCTTGCAGCGGGCGCCCAACGCACTCTTGAATGCTCCGGCGCGGCCCTGCGCCGCGCGAACAGCTCGGCCAACGTCGCCGTTTGCCGTTAGCCTGCGAGTCGCCGACCGGGCTGAGCCCCGCGCCCATCTCTACGCTACTTGGGGCTTAACTGGCATCTTTGAAAGCGGCACTCGGCGAGTCTCCATCGATTTTGAATCTCACCTGCCTGTGACTGATGAAACCAATCGTGCCACGAGCCGCTTTCTGTCTAAGGGCCCACTATTTTTCTCAATGCGACCTGGCTCCACGTCAGTTCAGAGTCTCTACAGCGCGTCACAAAAGTGAGATTGCCCCCTGCGCCGCCCTGTCCGTGCCCCTTCGTTCATCTAAGCCAAACGTAATCCATGGATGCCACTGGCAATCCTTTTCCTTGCCCTCGTTGCTTTGCACGATGGTCCCGTCCCCCGGCCGTTCCTCCGACGCAGCGGGGGCGCCAGCTGCGGCATGGCTGATGGGTGGTGTCGTGGCTCCCCATTTCCTCTTTACTTGGTCGCAAACTGCACTGAGTAACTCGGCCTCCTCGCCAATAATCACATCTTCGACGTCGCCCAACTCGCTGACCCCACTGTCACTCCCATCGATATCATTAATCGCGCTAGCTCCGTCATGTCTTTGGGTCTTACGGGCGGTAGACCACTTGAGTACATCGACCTCGAAGGCTCCCGGTTTCGTAGAATCCTCTGTCTCAAGAACGTCATGGACCTCTGCGACATCGATTCCGCGACCTCGGTGAATCCGCAACAACTCCTCCGAACACGCCTCAAATATAACTCCGCCCCATCGTTTACAATTTCTTGTTCAGTGACTTGACCGCCCCACAATTATAAAGCCGGACATGTGCTAGAGCGATCACAACTTGTCGCTCCACTATATGAAATTGACTCTGTCGCCGGTAGAAATATTGAGGTTCTAGAGGGCCTGCCGGCTGATGGGCTTGCCGCTGAGGCCTCCGCACTTCCCCCCTCCTTGGTTTACAGGGCGTCGCTCAACTTGGAAATATATCTTACCATGCCTCCGTGCGTATCCGCGTTCGCCGCCATGCTCTCGACTTGTCGGTAAAAACTGCGTGCATCTCGTTCCACTATGTTACGCCGAACGACACATATCAGCACGGCTTTTATTTTCTGCTGCGTCTGTAGCATTTCCAACGCTTCTTGTTGGGTAACTTCCTTGGTGTCCGTGGGGGGGCGGTCGGTAATGAAATCTCGGACTCCTTCATGAGTGGCGCGAACTGCCGTCTTCACGTAGTCGGAGTTACCGTCGATCGCTGCCGTTACGCACATGGCCATGTACCTCTGAGGGTCTAAATGAATCCAAACACCCCTGTCCTCAGGTACACGGAATTCAACCGGAGTCTTGCGGGCCCAGGATAAGGGCCGCCGATACGGACCTTGCCATTGCAACCGACGCTCCGCTACCATGCAACATGCTTAGAAGGAGTCAGTTTAGTAAGCCGCCGCCTTTTGCAATGCCATGCAAAGCGAAAGTCTCTGCCAGGTGATATGAAGCTTGAGCCAAACAGCGTCGGTTATGATACACTCATTGTACCACTATGTTTCCACAGTTGCCACCAGATGTTTGAACACCTCCTCCTCCTCTTCCTCCTCCTCCTCGTCCTATTCCCCCCTTCCTCCGCCATTCCATCCTCCTTCGTATCCGTGTTCCCTCGACCTCCTCCTACCCGTCCCTCTGCCCACCACATCAAGCCGTCTTCTTTCCTAACAGAGCCTCCTCGTCGCTCAACCAGACGTGTTGTTAGGACGGTCCAAGCCTGCTCACTGGAAACATCCTCACAATGATACAACAGCGAGGCTCGAAAATCCAACTACTTCGCTGATTGGGTGCAGGTCGGTTTCAGCTCTCGAATGCGGGCGCATGCAAATTGTACTGTCGTGAAAATTCGCCGGTCCACCGGGCCAGAGGCGTGCCAAGATCACTGGTAATTGGTTAACGATCTATTCCTATTCGCGCGCGCGGGGCGGCTTCTGGGGGCTCCTAGCCGAAAAGTGCCCCAAGCTGGTCCCGGCCAGTGCGGCTCAGAGATGGTTTTCCTCGGCGCTACCGAGCGCTCCAGAAACGCGCCAAAAAAAGGCTCGGAGACGCCCGCGAGACGGTCCAAAGGGCCCCGAGTCCCCGAAAGAATGCTCCAAGACGCCCATGCTGGTCTCCAGACGGCCTTAGACCCCACCGAGAAGCTCCAAGAGAGCCTCATGAGGCCCTCCAATAGGGTCCCAACAACCAAAATCGTTTCATTTCCTTCGGAAAACGTAGATTTCTGGTATGGACGACGTTCGGAGGTTCACAGCGTCCAAGACTGCCCAAGAGTCCCCCAAGATCGCCCCAAGATGGCCCAACATGCCCCCAAGATGCGCCCAAGAAGGCCCAAGAGGGCTCCAAGACGGCCCAAGATGGCTCCAAGACGGCTCAAGACGCCCCCAGAGAGGGAACTCGAAATGACATTTGAAGCTTGTCGACCCCAGGGGCCCCTCCGAGACCGCCAGCAGGCTCCCAAGAAGCACCCAGAAGTCCCAAGAAGCCCCCGGGAGGCCAAAAATCAGGCCCCCAAGGCGCCCAAACGGCCCTGACGGGGCCTCAAGAAGCTTCAAAACTGCCTCCAAAAGGCTTCCGCGACACCTGCCAGGAGACCAACACCGCCGCATCAAATGTCCCCTGCGCCCCCTCGACAAGCCCCAGAGTGAGCATCCACGACCAGCAAACCCCCACGAAGGCACCCGAAGACCAACGAAAAAACACCACACAACTAGCCGCCTCGTGAAAACCGCCCGATTCCCCTGACAACTCCCAAGAAATCCAGACGAATCGCCCCAGGAAAACAGCCGACGCCCCTGCAGCTCAAAACCGCCAACGACCACTCGGGCAGTCGACGCAGCAGTGCCCAAAAATGGGCCGGAGGAGTGAGCGAAGCGATTGAATACATACAACGGCTACGTGTCAGTGTCGCTGAAGCCTTCCTCCAGTGTTGTGGTCATGCATATTGTGAGTTCCTACTGCTGTGCAAATAGAGGGCGGGTCGTCTTCCATATGTGGTTATCGCCTGACCATCCTGAGCACTTGGCTCGGAAGATCCAATCCCCGAAACAGCAATGCGATTCGGTTCGAAGCCGACTTGAAGCATGTCACATATCACTTAGCAGATGCATGGGGATATCCAGCAGCTACACATTGAGGGGCCTCACGTTCGGCGTCGCTCTCCCGCTCGAGAAAACATTACAGGGCGGTGCCTTTTCAATGTCGTAGTCTTGCTTCTGCGCCGCACAGATGTGCTCAAGTAGTATGTTGCCCGCTACCTGAATGGACTGCAGTTCCACTATCGATTCGAATGCGCTGCGCGACACGATGCAGTCCAGTGTAAGTCTGGTCGCTGATGGTGAGCAGTCCATGTCCTGCCACTTCCTACTGCATGGCCATGAAGGGATCTGCCGCTCCCAGCCATCCCAAAATCCCAATTTCTCGAGGTGCCATGGAGGCTGACCGCTCAAGCCATCTGATCTCAAGAAGTTGGGGCAAGCCCACAAGACCTCCATTCCTTCTCCTTATAAATAACTTCTCCCTGCCGCACCCCGAGGCCTGGGACTTCCTCACCGTTTATGATTATGAAGATTGGGAATTGGCAACAACTCTCGCCTTAGAGCCGCGCACACTCGTTTCAAAGATTTGCGAGAGTTTCACGGATTGAGGGCGGCTGGTTTTCAAACTGTGGCTTTCGCCCTAGCGCGGCACACATTCGATTGGCAACTTTGGAAGATGTTCACGGATTGAGGGCGGGTGGTTTTCAACATGAGGCTCTCGCCGTAGCGCGGCGCACATTCATTTTGCAAGAGCTTCACGGATTGAGGGCGGGTGGTTTTCTATATGTGGCTCTCGTTTGAAAAATTGCAAGGACTTCACAGATTTAAGGCGGCTGGTTTTCAATGTGGCTCTCGCTTTAGCGCGGCGCACACTCATTGTAAGAATGCAAGAGCTTCACGGATTGAAGGCGGGTCGTTTCCAAAATGTGGATCTCGCTTTAGCGCCGCGCACATTCGTTTACGTAATTCTCGAAAGTTTCCCGGGTTCCGATCATCAACGTACCATAATGGTGGTTTGGTATGGCGTTATGGCACGATTCAGGATCGTCAAGACGCAACAATCAGGTTGACCTGTGGCGTTCGAATCCCGAGAACCATGTGTTGGCATGCTTCAGGGTCTTCGAACGGGTGTCTTCCACGGAGGCAGTCCCATCAATGGAAATAAACCCTTGCACGGGCCAGTAAAGAGGGAGCCTGGAGGGACGGTTTACTGCAGTATCGCTGATGACCCTCTTGGGCTTACACTGGTCCTCCTCCTCCTCCTCCTCCTGATCC
>CAUYUJ010002139.1:40000-42500 GCA_963575745.1 Prorocentrum cordatum
TACTACTCCTGCTACTACTACGACTACGACTACGATTACGACGA
Source organism: Prorocentrum cordatum (assembly GCA_963575745.1). Taxonomy (NCBI): domain Eukaryota; class Dinophyceae; order Prorocentrales; family Prorocentraceae; genus Prorocentrum; species Prorocentrum cordatum. Next base: position 40,045 of record CAUYUJ010002139.1, read on the forward strand.
CGACTGCCACCACGACTAGTAGTAGTAGTACCACTACTACTACTACTACTACTACTACTACTACTACTACTACTACTACTACTACCACTACTACTGCTACTACAACTACTACTACTACCTCTTACGACTACTACGAGTAAAACTAATATGGCTACTACTACTACTACTACTACGACTCCTACTACTACGACCACTGCTACCACTACTACTACTACTACTACTACTACTACTACTACTACGACCGCGAGTATGACTACGACTATGACTGCGACTACGACTACAATTGCTGCTGCTGCGACTGCTACTTCTACTATACTACTGGTCCTACTCCTACTGATACTACTACGACTACTACTACTACAACTACTACTACTACTACTACTACTACTACTACTACTACTACTGCTGCTACTACTACTACTACGACTACTACTCTTGCGACTGCTACTACTAATAGTACTAGTACAGCAACAACTACTACGACTGCTACTGCTACTGCTACTCTATTACTACTACTACTACCACCACTACGACTACTACTGCTACTACTACAAATACTACTACTACTACTACTACTACTACTACTACTACTACTGCTGTTACTACTACTACTACTACTACTACTACTACTACTACTGCTACTACTACTCCTACTTCTACTACTACTACTACTACTACTACTACTGCTACTACTACTACTACTACTACGATTACTACTGCTACTAGTACGACGGATACGACTACGACTAGGACTACGACTACTACTGTTACTATGAAAACTACTACCCTTACTACTACCACTATCACTACTACGACTACTGCAAGTTCAATGACTACCCCTAATACGAGTGCAGATACTACTACTACTACTACTACGACTACTACTACTACTACTATTACTACTACTACTACTACTACTACTACTACTACTACGGCTACAACTACTACGACTACAACGACTACAACGACTACTACCATCACTACAAGTATGACTACTACTACTACTACTACTACTACTACTACTACTACTACTACGACTACGACTACGACTACTACCACTACTACTACTACGACTACTACAATTACTACTACTACTACTACTATTACTACTACTACTACTACGACTACTACTACTGATACTACTACGACTACAACTGTTCAAACTACGACTATTACTTCTTCTATTACTACTACTACTATTACTACTACTACTACTACTACTACTACTACTACTACTACTACTACTACTACTAGTACGACTACTATTGCTACGGCTGCTACTGCTGCTACTACTACCCCACGACTACGACTACTACTACTGATTCTGCGAATGCTGCTGCGACGATTACCACTGCTACGAATACGACTACGCCGACTACTGCTGATACAACTACTTCTACTCCTTCCACTACCTCTACGGCTAAGACTACGACCACCACTACCACTAGAACTACTACTCCTACTACGGCTACGACTATTACTACTACTGGTACTACTACTACTACTACTACTACTACGACTGCTACTGCTGCTACTACTACTACTACTACTACTACTACTACTACTACTATTACTACGCCTAAGACGACTACGACCAAGACTAATACTACGACTACCGCGGCTACTACTACTACTACGACGACCACTACTACTACTACTACTACTACTACTACTACTACTACTACTACTACTACCAATACTACAATTACTACTACTATACTACAATTACTACTACTACTACTACTACTACTACTACTACTGATACTACTACTGATACTACTACGACTACTACGGCTACTACTACTCCTACTACTACTACGACTACTACTACTACTACGACTACGACTACTACTACTACTACTACTACTACTACTACTACTACTACTACTACTACTACTACTAGTACCACTACTACGACTATTACTACTACTACTACTACTACTACTACTACTACTACTACTACTACTACTACGGCTACTGCTACGTCGGCTACTATTACTCCTACTACTGCTGCCACTGATACTACTACTACTACTACTACTACTGCTGCTACTGCTGCTACTATTGCTACTACTGCTGCGGCTACTGCCTCTTCTTGTACGACCACGACTAATACTACTACGACTACGACCACGGCTACGACGACGACAACAACTACGTCTGCAATTACTACTACTACTACTACTACTACTACTACTACTACGACTACTACTTCTACATCTACTACTACTACTACTACGATTGCTACTACTACGACTACTACTACTACTACGACTGCAGCTGCTACTACTACTACTACTACTACTACTTCCTACTACTAACACGACTAATATAGCTAATTACCCGACTACGACGACTACTACTACTACGACTACTACTACTACGACGACTACGACTACTACTACTACTACTACTACGACTACTACTACCACTACTACGACTACTACTACTACTAC
>CAUYUJ010002139.1:45000-55000 GCA_963575745.1 Prorocentrum cordatum
AAAATCATCATCATGGCCCATGGCCATCATCGTAATCGTCGTCGTCCTCATCCGCATCACCATCGTCATCATCTGCATACTCTCCACCATCATCATCACCACCACCATCACAATCATCAGCATCATCATCAGCAGCAGCAACATCACCATCATCCTCATCAGCATCATCAGCAGCCGTCGTCACCAGACCAGCATCATCCTCCTCATCATCATCATCATCATCATCCTCAGCATCATCAGCATTATAATCAACAACAGCATCAACATCATCGTCTACATCATCATCAGCATCATCAGCATCATCAGCATCATCAGCAGCATCGTCAGCATCAGAATCATCATCAGCATCATAATCATCATCATTTGAGTCATCATTATCATTAGCATCATCAACATGGTCATCATCAGCATCATCATCATTAAGCTCATCATCATGATGGCCATCATCGGCACCAGTACTACCATCCGTATCACAACCATGACAATGATAGGCATCATATGCGTCCTCCTTCTCATCGTCATAATCACCATAAACACCATCACCACCAACACCACCATCATTATAACGATCCTTATCACCCCGTCCTCCGCACCCGTCCTCCTCGTTTTCTCCGTCGTCATCATTATGCTCTCCCCTTCCTCCGCGTCCTGACTTCGCAGCGTGGAGCAAGAAGCCGAGCGGGCAGGTACACCTGGCAAAAGCTAACACAGCATTAAATACTACACTTGCGTATGTGGCCACAGCCCAGATCCACAAGAACGAACCGTCGTCCACGAGACCTCGGGGCACCACAAAATCGAACTCCCTTTTGAGTCTCTAAGGGGCCGAAACAACAGGACGGGTGTTATGCCGTCAGGTAGTCATGGAGCTGCCGACGGACTCCACACTCATGAAATTGAGGTCGTCTGCAGGCGAGCTTGTAGGAGCTGGCGATGCCTCGCGTCGCTCACTGCTTACACCTGCACGCAAAAAGACAGGCTGGGTTCTCGCTCGGCGCGCACCCAGAGAGCTGGCGGCAGCCAGCTGGGCGCTGGAGGCGCACCGCCGGCTGAGGAGCCGTGCGGCAGCAACGCAGTGCCGGGCGCGCGCGGGCGCGCGCGCCGGCAAGGGGTGGGCCAGGCGCTGTAGCAGCAGCGCCGGCCTGCAGCACGCAGCGGCTGGCAGCGTGGCGCGCGGGGCGCCAGCGGCCAGCAGGGCGCCGGAGGCAGGCGGCAGGGCAGCTGCCCCTCCCGGCGCCAGCGCACGCCCGCCTGGCGCCAGGCGCGAACTGGCGGGTGAGGGCAGGGGAGCGGCGAGGGCCTCTGCGAGTGGCAGAAGCGCGGAGAACCGGCCATGCGGCCGGCAAGCCTGTGGCAAAACAGGGGTCAGGGTCATCATCATCTGACCGCCCACTGCCACCGCCTCTCCTGTCCTCCTCCTCCTTGAGCGCCGGGGGGTGGGTTCAAGTCTCTATCTATCCTGAGCTGCTGGCGTGGTTGGCCCCGGGGCGTTTGGGGAGCCTCTTGGGCCATCTTGAAGGCACTTCGGGGGGGCCACGGCAGTTTGAAGGGGGCTGGGAGGCCCCGCCAACAGCTTCGCCTCAGGCGAAGCCAAGCTCCAGCTCGGCTGTATCGTAGTAGCGATAGTCACAATGCAAGAGGGGATGCCATGTCAAGTAAAAAGGGATGCCTTTAGTATCAATAGCGATAGTGTGCCTCGCGGTTAGGCACAGTCAAATATGGGCGGCCGGCCGCTTTGATCCAAGGCGGCCGCGGGCGCACGCTCGCTTCCACTCCTTACGTCCCCCAGATCGCTTTAGAGTCGGGGGGGAGGGGGACGAAGCGTGCGTCCATCACCCGCATTACAGAAACAGTTCAGCAGTTAACCTTCATAAAGACAGGAAAAGAAACCGGCCCAAAGGAGTTGGACCCGTCAGCAAGTTGCCTCGCATATATAATGTGCTCCTCAGGCGGCCTCAGAACTTCTTGTCTGCCCGGCCCGATATGGAATGTGTCTTTTTAGGTCAGGTTTGAAAGTCTGTATACCTCACATGACTTGTAGGAGCATCTCTCTGTCGATGCTCCCCTTGGTGTGTCCATCCGCAGTCATGTCGCGGGTATCACACCACTGAATGCTATGCACCATTCCGGGCTCCATCATCTGTCGTATCCAAGTTGTGTGTCCTAACAGGGTACACTCAGTCGGCTTCTTCAAGTCTCTGCTTGACAAGGACTTAAAGACAGACTCAGCATCGATGGTCAAGGTGACCTTGATGCTCAGCTCTTCCCCTTCCCATGGCCGGCTGTCTGCTGTGTTCGACTTCTGGCTGTTGGAACGTTGGCGACGCTTGCTGGTCTGAGCCGTGTCCGACATACTCTGCGACGCCTTCCAATGTGTTCCGCACTTGCTGCAATTAATCTGTTTGAGCCAGTTCTGCTGCCCGCATTTGCACTTCCATGTCGCTGCCCATTGTGCCATCTGAGTGGGCGCCCTTCTGTTGGACTGCCCGGGCTGGGATAAAACAAAACAAACTGGAAGTGGCCGAAATGACTGCGGTGCACCTCCTTGGACAATTGAATGTCCCTACGAGGGGAGTGGATCGTGCGAGAAATAAAATTTGGCTCGGGGGCCTCGGTTCTCCTGAACCACCTCGAGAATGGTTTACTTGAGCCTTGAGCAAAAATGGCTACGGCCCCTCCTCCTCCTCCTCCTCCTCCTCCTCTTTCTCCTGCTCCCTCTCCTCCTCCTCCTCCTCCTCTCCTCTCTCTTCCTCCTCCTCCTCCTCCTCTCCTCCTCCTCCTCCTCCTCCTCCCTCCTCCTCCTCCCCTCCTCCTCCTCCTCCTCCTCCTCCTCCCCTCCCCCTCCTCCTCCTCCTCCTCCTCCTCCTCCTCCCTCCTCCTCCTCCTCCTCCTCGTCTCGTCCTCCTCCTCCTCCTCCTCCTCTTTTTCCTCCTCCTCCTCTTTTTTCCTCCTCCTCCTCCTTTTTTCCTCCTCCTCCTCCTCCTCCTCCTCCTCCTCCTCCTCCTCCTCCTCCTCCTCCTGCAACCTCTGGCACAGGACAGAGGGGTCGACGGGGCCGCCGCTCCCCGTGGCCACAGGCTGCCCGTCCAGCAGCTCCGCGGCGGCCGCGGCGTCCTCCTCGCTGGGGTAGCGCAGGGTCACGGACTGTTCCTGGAGAGGAAGGCGAGGCGAGTCTGGGGCCCCAAAGCTAACCACAGCTAGCCCCAGCTAGCCTCAGCTAGCACCAGCTAGCCCAGGTCCCAGCTAGTTCCAGCTAGCCCCAGCTAGCCCCAGCTAGCCCCAGCTGGCCACAGCTAGCCTCAGATAGCCCCAGCTAGCCCCAGCTAGGCGTAGCTAGCCCCAGCTAGCCTCAGCTAGCAGCGAGGGACGGTGTGGCGACCTCGAAATCCCCAAAGATCTCAGGGCCCGGTCCGTCACCGCACGGCTTTGGGACCCTGGAAGCCCCAGTCGCCCCAGGCGTCCTCGGGAAGCGACCCGAGCGAGTCCCAGAACCATGCGGTGACTCTGTATCCCCTCTGACTCACCCCGCGGTGTGGTCACCACACCGTTTGGGGCCACCCGAACGGAGCGAGGGCCGATGCCGCTCCGCGCGTGCGCCTGCGACGCCTCCTAAGGAGATCGGCGGCGAAGCCGTAGCCACTCCTGGAAGAGACGGGGTAGTGGGGAGGACCGTCTCGTGGCCATGTTTAAAAATCAGCCTACCCCTTGTGGGTCTCCAGGGTTGGAGATTTTTCCCCCCTACAATCACCCCCAAGGGCCCCAAATGTGGAATTTGACCCCCCCATAGCCTGGGACGACCCCCTCGGGAACTCATCCGGAGGGAGGTCCGGTCCTCCCCGGGACCCCCGTGTGCGGACGCAAGGCCCTGAGAGCCCCAGGCCGGCCCAAAAGAGTCCAAACAAAGCGCCAGCATGGTCCATCAGAGCGCCGAGACGCCCAACGAAGCCACCAAAACGACTCAAAAGTGCCCCCAGAGGACCGACGAAAACGGCCCCAAATGCAAAAATCGTCGCATCCCGTGTGGAAAACATATACATTTTAGCAAGACTCGTCACCTTTGTCTTGACAGCCTCTCAGAGACAAAGTGATTGATTCGATTTGAAAACCACAAAACGAAATTCAGTATGCAAACCGCCTACAAAAAGGATCACACAAGAAAGTTGCGCAACTTAGCCTGGCGAAGAACCCAACCATATGCAGTTGTGAACACCGCAGTTGAAGGTTATCGTTTTCGGCGGAGCCCCTTAATAGGGCCACGAAACGCTGTAGCGGGCGGGGGAGACGCATGCGGGCTGCGACACTGGCACCTTCGGAGAAGCTCCCCATGGGGCCACGAAGCGCTGTTCTCGCTGGGGGAAACACATGCGGGCTGCGCCCCTGGGAATGTCAGTGGAGCTCCCTATGGGGCCACGAAACGCTGTACGGGGTGGGGGAGGCGCATGCGGGCTGCGACACTGAGACCTTCGGTGGAGCTCCCTCTGGGACCACGAAACGCTGTACGGGTGGGGGAGGCGCATGCGGGCTGCGCCCCTGGGACAGTCGGTGTAGCTCCCTACGGGGCCACGTAACGCTGTGCTGGGTGGGGGAGACGCATGCGGGCTGCGCCCCTGGGACTTTCGGCGGAACTCCCTACGAGGCCACGAAACGCTGCACTGGGTGGGAGACGCATGCGGGCTGCGCCCGTGGGACCTTCGATGGAGCTCCCTATGGGGCCACGAACCGCCCCATGTGTGCGTGTGTACGTGTGTGCGTGTGTGCGTGTGTGCGTGTGTGCGTGGGTGCGTGTGTGCGCGTGAACATGTATGCGTGTGTGCGTGTGTGCGTGTTTGCGCGTGTGCGTGTGTGCGTGTGTGCGTGTGTGCATGTGCGCGTGTGTGCGCGGGTGCGTGTGTGCGTCTGTGAGCGTGTGCGCGCTCGCGTGCGTGCGTGTGTGCGCATGTGCGCGTGCGCGCGTGTGCGTGTGCGCGTGTGTGCGCGTGTGCGTGTGTGCGCGTGTGCGCGCTTGTGCATGTGTGCGCGTGTGCATGGGAGCGTGTGTGCATGTGCGCGCGCGTGCGCGCGTGCGAATGTGCGTGTTTGCGTGTGCGTGTGCGCGTGTGTGCATGTGTGCGCGTGTGCGTGCGTGCGTGCGTTCGTGTGCGCGTGTGTGCGTGCGTGTGGGTGTGTGCGTGCGTGCGTGCGTGCGCGTGTGCGTGTGCGCGTGTGCACGTGCGTGCGTTCGTGCGTGCGCGCGTGTGGGCGTGTGGGCGTGTGTGCGTGTGCGCGCGTGCGTGCGTGCGCGTGTGCGTGTGCGCGTGTGTGTGTGTGCGGTTGTGCGTGCGTGCGCGTGTGCGCGTGTGCGCGTGTGCGTGCGTGCGTACGTGCGTGCGTGTGTGTGCGTGAGTGCGTGAATGCGTGAGTGCGTGCGTGCGTCGGCGTGTGCGTGTGGCTGTGTGCGTGTTTGCGTGTGCGCGAACGTGCGCGCGTGCGCGCGTGCGTGCGCGCGTGCGCGCGTGTGTGCGCGCGCATGTGCGCGCGGGCGTGCGTGCGCGCATATGCGCGTGAGCGCGTGCGCGGGCGTGCGCGTGTGCGCGCGCGCACGAGCGCGCGTGCGCGTGCGTTTGTGCGTGCGTGCGCGCGTGCGCGCGCGCGTGTGTGCGTGTGCGCGCGCGCATGTGCGCACGCGTGCGCGCGTGCGTGCGCGCGCGCGGGTGCGCGCGCACGCGTGCGCGTTCTCGCGCGCGCGCGGGCGGGCGCGCGGGCGCGCGGCGCGCGGGCGCGCGCGCGCGCGGGGCGCGCGCGCGCGGGGCGCGGGTTCACTGCGCCCGTCGGCGCTACCCCCCGCGCGCCCTCGGCCCCCGCGCGCGGCGCTCTTGTATTCTTAGTGCCGGGCCCCCTGCCGCCCCGCCCAGGGGCCGCCAGTCCTCGGGCGCCCACGGGCGCAGCGCGCAGCGCTGCTCGCGCCTGTCCCTTCAGGCGGTGGCCGCTGCGCTTGCCTGACCGGCGCGCTGGTCTTGCCGCGCGCCACTCGCTCCCGCGCACTGCCTCCCCGCTCGCGCGCTGGGACTGCCGCCCCGGCGCCTCTGCGCCCGGGGAGACCCCTGCCCCGCCGTTGCATCCCTGCCTCGGCAGGACGGATCGCCAGCCTTATGCAGGGTTCTGGGACAGGCTTCGCCTGTGGCCTCCGCCCTGTCTGCCTGGCCCTCCCGGGTGCTTGGCCGGCCTTGGCCGCCCCCCCCAGCTGGCCACTTTGCCTCGCTTCCAGGCCGGCTCGCGGGCCCCCCGCCGGCTCTGCCCGCTGGCCTTCTCGGCCGCTTCTCCGCCCCCCGGCGGCCCCTGCCCGCGGCGTACCTGGGCCGCCCGCCATCTGGCGCCTCGGAAGTCCATGGATCTCGGCGCTTCTTCTCGCTTCGCATGCTGGGCCCTTCCCAGCTACCCGCTGGCCCCTCCCCTGAGGTGGTCTTCTCTGGCTGCTGTCGCCTGGAAGGTCGGCTCGATCATGCGCACGGCATCCTTGCTGTGCTGCTGGGCCCGTTCCCCCCCGCCCTGCGCGGCGCCCGTGGCCGCCCCCGACCCCCGGCTGCTCCGCGGCCGCCGCCCCGCTGCCCTGGCGCCGCCCCTGCCGCGACCTGGCCCCGCTTTGAGCGGGCCCAATTTCCGCCCCCCCCCCGCCCGCGCCGGGCCCTCCTCCCCCTCCCCCGCCCCCCCACGTGCATCGCGGCTTATTGACAATGATACGCCCTACTTTTGCCCTATCCGCCAGTGCAGTGACTCTGCCTAGCCGCCGACGCAAAATGCGCGGGCGCGGGCGCGGGCGCGGGCGCGGTTGCGGGCGTGGACGCGGTCGCGGGCCTGGGCGGGGGCGCGGGGGTGAGGGTGGGTGCGGGCGCGGGTGCGCGCGTGGGCGCGTGTGGCGCGCGGTGCGTGGCGCGCGGTGCGTGGTGCGTGGTGCGTGGTGCGTGGTGCGTGGTGCGCGGTGCGTGGTGCGTGGTGCGTGGTGCGTGGAGCGCGGTGCGTGGCGCGCGGCGTCCGGCGTGCGCATGGCCGCGCGTTGGTCGGCCGCGCGTCGGGCGCGGCGCGCGGGTCTGAGCGTGGGTGCGGGCGTGGGTGTGCGAGTGGAAGTGAGTGTGGGTGAGGGTGAGGGTGTGGGTGTGGGCGTGGGCGCGGGCGTGGGTGCGCGTGTGCGCGTGCGCGTGAGTCTGCGCGTGCGCGCGCGTGTGCGCGTGCGCGTTCGTGTGCGCGTGCGTGTGCGTGTGCGTGTGCGTGTGCGTGTGCGTGTGCGCGCGCGTGCGCGTGTGCGCGTGCGTGTGCGTGTGCGCGTGCGTGAGCGCGTGCGCGTGCGTGTGCGTGTGCGTGTAAGTGCGCGTGCGCGTGTGTGCGTGCGTGTGCGTGTGCGTGTGCGTGTGCGTGTGCGTGTGCGTGTGCGTGTGCGTGTGCGTGTGCGTGTGCGTGCGTGCGTGCGTGCGTGCGTGCGTGCGTGCGTGCGTGCGTGCGTGTGTGTGTGTGTGTGCGTGCGTGCGCGTGTGCGTGTGCTTGTGCGCGTGCGCGTGCGTGCGCGCGTGCGTTCGCGTGCGCGTGCGCGTGCGCGTCTGTATGCGCGTGCTCGTGCGCGTGCGTGTGCGTGTGCGTGTGTTCGTGCGCGAGCGTGCGCGTGCGCGCGTGCGTGCGCATGGGCGTGCGCGCGCGCGCGCGCGTGCAGGTGTGCGTGCGTGTGCGTGTGCGTGTGCTTGTGTGGTGTGCGTGTGCGCGTGCGTGTGCGCGTGCGCGTGCGCGTGCGTGCGCGCGCGCGCGGGCGTGAGCGCGCGCGCAGCAACCCGGCCGATTACGCAACCCCCAGTCGCCCCGCCTGCTCCTCCGCCCACGCCCACGCGGAGGCGACGCCCGCAAGACTACGGCCCATCCCGCCGACAGCCTCCCAGCGGCTTTGGTAGCCCTAGCTCGGCGGCCACCAGCAGACCGCCCAGGCGCAGGACGCCCCGGCGCGCCTCAACTAGCCGCACCTCCGGCAGCCGCGCGCCATCCCCGCGCAGGCGCCACGCCAGCCCCTGCAGCAGCGACCCTCGGCGCTCCCCCACACCTCCAAGCCGCCACCCCACCCGCCACCTGATCACCATCGCCCAGAAAACCAATCCACCCACGCCCCCGCCGGCCAGGCCCGACCGCACCTGTTTCGGCTGGAAGGACTAAAGGTGGAGCGCTGGAACGACTACTGGCACCGCCACGCGGCCTCCCGCCGGCCTCCTGGACGATCTCCCTGAGGTCGATCCGCCGACCTGTCCCCCCCCAAGGCAAGGGGGATCGCCTCGCTGGAAGCCGTCGGGCGCAACGATCCCGAGCTCGCAGCCAGGGGGGGGCAGGCAACGCCATCGCACGCATCACGGTCGCACACGCCCGCTCCGTGCCCCCCCTGATCGACGAGCGCTGGAGGAACTGACCGTCGGTGCACAGGGCCTCATCATTCCGTTGGTCTGGAAATCGATTGGGGGCGCCCGGCGACCCCAGGGCCTGGCCCGCGGCCTGCTGCCAGCAATTCCTCGCGACCATCTATGGCGACTCCATCCCCCCCCGGGACTCCCCGAAGGTGTCCATTGGGACGGTGGGAGTGCCTCCCCTGCGCTGCCGGTAAGTCACGCGCACCGCAAGAGGCGCCTCGACTCTTCCTGGGGGCCCAGTGGACCCGACGAACGGGATGCGCACCGCCACAAGCACGACCCCCAGGCCAGCATGAGATGACGGGGCCCCGCGCGGCACAGCCAGGAGGCATTGCTTGGATACCTGCCCTCAAGAGACATCTGGAGCCTTCAGGGCCCACAGATCGCCGCGTTTCGGGCAGCTGCTGCACGAAGGAAGCAGACCTTCTCAGCCGCCTACAGCAGCGCCCCCGCTCGCGGCGCCCCCGCGCCCCCCTGGGGCGAGGGCGCGAGGGCGGCCTCCGCCCCCAGCGCCCCCAAAGCGCGAGGCCCACGAGCAGTTCGACTGCAACCCTGCCCCGCCCGCGCGGAGGCCCAGCTCGTCGCCCCGCGAACGCGGCGAAGGCGGGCGCGCGCGGCTGACCGGCGCGCCCAGCAATCCCCCTGGGGCGGCCCGCAAGGACCGCGACAGCAGTTCCCCCAGCCCGCACTCAACGTCGCGCGCTCGCTCCAACTCAGCAGGCTGCGACCGGGGCCCCAGGGAACGACGACCCCCAGACAGCCCAGCCAACCTTGGCAACGACGGGGCGCGGCCCTGTCCGAGCGGCCCCCCGCGGCGAGCCAGAGACACGCCGCCGAAACCTAGCCGCCAAGCGGACAGGCGCAGCCGGCTGAACAATCCGACGGGGGCGCCTCGGGGGGCCACGAGGATGAACCTGCGCGCAAGACACCCCGCGCCGATGAGCAGCGCAGCGCGGGGCCTTCCAGGAGGGATCACGGGGGCGACGTGGCGGGGCGCGCCCCGCCGCGGCGCCGGGCCGACCCCCCCCCGTCGCGCGCCGACCCCCCCTCGCAACTATACCCCCCGCCACGATGCCTCTGACAGCCTGCACCTCAAGCCGCGACGGGAGATTCGGCGGCACCCCCGCTGGAACTACACCGCCAATCGGGAAGAGACTTGGCAGGAGTCGGTCAACCGCCTCAAGAAAGAACGTGGCTCCATGCAGACGGGCGGCTGGAATGCCGCATGCGACCTGGGGCGCGGCCCCTCCACGGACCTCAGACGCCCCCCCCCCCCCGACTTATACCGAGATTTCGTGTCAGAGCTCATCCAGGCCAACTTCGACGCCCGCGCCCTCTGCCGGAAAGAAAAAAAAGCGTCGATTGGGGTGCTTTTTGGGAGCTGGAAAAAGAAAAGAGAAGGCTCAGCGCCCAGGACTCGAAGGGCAAACGGGAGGGCCCTCCCCCCCAGAAGAAAAGCCAGCGCCCGGCCGATCCATCCATGCCCAGCAACGACTCCTCGCGCCGACGGTGGTCTGGGGCTCACAGTCGCCACTGGCGGCGGCATGTCCTGACCTGTTAGACGTCTCTGCTTTCCCTCGTGGACTTTT
>CAUYUJ010002139.1:60000-67500 GCA_963575745.1 Prorocentrum cordatum
ACTTCCATCCGATCAGCCACGTGATATTGTTGGAATCTCTATACCTGATCACTATCAATATGACCAGCCACGAGATACGGGTCACACTCCTGGACTGCCATTGCTTGAAGCTGGTGCTGGCAGGGCAGTGTTCAGAACACGTCCAGCCGCTGCGCCAGCCAGGTGATAACGTGCGATCAGGCTCCGTCCCTCGTCTTTCTAAGTTCCACCTTGTCACTGATTTTCTGGTCTCTCGTCGTATTGTTCCTGGGTCTCCTCAGTATCAGGAGATGATGAGTAGTGATCGGATCTATTGCATGGCGCAGCACTGGCACAATCAGCAGCACAGTAGTAGTAGTAGTAGTAGTAGTAGTAGTAGTAGTAGTAGTAATAGTAGTAGTAGTAGTAGTAGTAGTAGTAGTAGTAGTAGTAGTAGTAGTAGTAGTAGTAGTAGTAGTGCTCGGCTAACAAGACCTGGGACAATCCCAAGGGATGCTGCTCGGTGATCCGTTCGGATAGCTGGACGCAACTGCTCACCTGCGCGCAGGAGGCGGCGGGGGAGTCCGGCCAGCGCTGGTACTGCCATTGTGGCGCACGCTACGCGACCTCCTACGTCGTCTGCATCGAGATGATAGAAGAAGAGCTGAGCCCGCCCCGCGCGTACTACATGCACGCGGACTTCCCTCAGGAGGACATCCGCGACTTGAAGGCCCTGCTGCGTTACGACAAGCTCAAGAGGGAGGGGGTAGCGGTGCTCAGCGCTGTGGACCTCCTGAAGCACCTGCCCAAGGTCGAGCCGCTGGCGGTGGGCACCGTCTTTAAGCGCTACGCTCCGCTGCAGCCGCAGTGGGAGGGCCACTACGTGCTAATGGACGGGCTCTCCTGGGACGACCTGCCTGAGTTCGAGTGGTCCGACATGTACTCGCAGGTTGCTGGGGGCTGAACGATCCAGCCTGAGCGGGCTACAGCAAGAACCAGCGGAAGAAGGCCAAGAAGGAGCGACTGGCGGCCGCGCACGCGGAACTGGAGGCCTATGAGCGCCGCCACAACCTCCGGGAGGGCAGCCTCACGGGCGGCGGGGGCGGTACCGGGGTCGCCCCGCGCGCCACTCCCGTCCGCGCCGCCAGTGCCCCCCCCGCTGGCTCAGCCCGCGGCAGCCAGGTCCCGCCACCGCCGCCTGCTGGAGCCCCGCAGGCGGCCATCACGGCCCCGCCGCCGCCGCCGCTGACGGCGCCCCCTGCGGCGCCGCCGCTTCCGGCTGGCCCGCCCCCGCAGCAGATCCCCAATGCCGCCGTCCTGAACGTGGCCCTCGGTGAGGAGCTCGAGCGCCAGATCTTTGGGCCCCCAGGGCAGGCTGGCGGCAGCGGTGATCTCGGGGGAGAGGCGCAGGCGCCGCCGTCGCAGGTCTTCGCAGCCATTGCGCAGGGGACAGGCCAGTCCGCCTGAGCGCTGAGACTCTGCAGGCCCCCAGCATCGTTTACTTCTGAGCCCCCGATGGGGGGCCACGTGAGCTCCTGGGTTAAGATTCCGAGCCTGCCACCCCCTATGACGCTGCGCCTGCGTTCTCGCTTACGCTCCAGCTTTAGCGACGCCGCCGTGCCAGCTTGCGCGGGTGCGCCCACAGTGGTGCCCCCCCTCGCGCCGCGGGCCCTGTTGCTTAGTTCTTCGTTCTTCGCACGGTCAACTGTGCGCCTGGCCATTTTGGCTTGCCATCCTGGCCCCTTCTTGCGCCTGCCTGCGCGCGTTGGCCCCGATGGCGGCACTGGGGTCGCCCCGTGTGCTGCTGCGCCGCCGCTGTCGCTTTACTCTGGGCCGTAGGGACCAGATGCCCTCGGACGAGCGCCCGCCGCTGCATGCACGTCAGACCCGCCATTTCACCCAGAAGAGGTGCTCGCTGGATACTGGAAATGAGGCAGCCACAAGGACGCTCATCCCAAGGCGGTTGAGCCGTGGTGATGTGGTGCACGTGTCCGAGTAGTAGTAGTAGTAGTAGTAGTAGTAGTAGTAGTAGTAGTAGTAGTAGTAGTAGTAGTAGTAGTAATAGTAGTAGTAGTAATAGTAGTAGTAGTAGTAATAGTAGTAGTAGTAGCAGTAGTAGTAGTATTAGTAATAGTAGTAATAGTAGTAGTCGTAGGTAGTTGTAGGTAGTAATAGGTAGTAGTAGGTAGTAAAGGGTAGTAGTAGGTAGTAGTAGGTAGTCGTAGTAGGGGTAGTAGCAGTAGTAGTAGTAGTGGAAGAAGTAGTAGTAGTAGTAGTATAGTAGTAGTAGTAGTAGTAGTAGTAGTAGTAGTAGTAGTAGTAGTAGTAGTAGTAATAGTAGTAGTAGTAGTAGTAATATAGTAATAATAGTAGTACTACTAGTACTATTAGTAGTAGCAGTAGTAGTAGTAGTAGTAGTAGCGGGAAATTCATGGAGTTGTTGCTGAAAAACCATCGGGCTATGTATCGGGGCTTGCTTCGCCTCAAACAGCTTGTCTGCCTCTGCTGTTCTCGCCCGCTGTTCGGGTCTCAATCTGCCATTGGAATTAACTGGGGCGTCAACGCCCCCCTCGACTTAAGTTCAAGTTCGTTTTTATATTTTTTCTGCAACTTCGCGGCCGCGCGCGACCGGGCGTCTGATTCTTGAACTTGCGCGGCTTTTTTGGCAAGAATTGACGACTTGTGCAGCATGGATGGCGTGGAACCGTCGGGTCGCGCACTCTTTTTCGTTTTGTCGGGCCAGGCACGGTTTTCCAACCTGTGCAACTTTGTTGACCAAGAATTGACGACCTGTGCAGCTTCTAAAAATTGGGAACCGACGAATTGTGCAACTTTTTCGTTTTGTCGGGCCGGGCACGGTTTTCGAAGTTGCGAAGCTTTCTAAACAGAGAATTGACGACTTGTGCAATTTTGTTGGTGAAGAATCGACGACTTGCGCAACCTTTTCCGCTTTGTTGGGCCAGGATCGGATTTCGAACTTGCGCAGCTTTTCTGAAAAAGAATTGTCGGCTTATGCAATTTTTAGATAAGGAATCGACGACTGGTGCAACCTTTTCCGCTTTGTCGGGCCAGGATCGGTTTTCGAACTTGCGCAGCTTTCCTGAGAGAGAGTTAACGACTTGTGCTGCTTTTTGTCTGGGCACCGACGGGTCGCGCAACCTTTTTCGTTTTGTCGGGCCGGCCTCGGTTTTCGAACTTGTGCAGCTTTTTTGACAGAGACTTGAAAACTTGTGCAGCTTCTGAAATTGGGAACCGACGAATTGTGCAACTTTTTTCGTTTTGTCGGGCCGGGCGCGGTTTTCGAAGTTGCACAGCTTTTTAAACAGAGATCTGACAACTTGTGCAACTTTGTTGGTGAAAACTCGACGACTTGCGCAACCTTTTCCGCTTTGTTGGGCCAAGATCGGTTTTCGAACTTGCGCAGCCTTTCTGGAAACGAATTGGCGACTTGTGTAATTTTTTGGATGAAGAATCGAAGAGATGTGTAACATTTCTCCGTTTTGTCGGGCCAGGATCGGTTTTCGAACTTGCGCAGCTTTTCTGAAAGAGAAATGACAACTTGTGCAGCTTCTTGATTGGGCACCGACGGTCTGTGCAACCTTTTTCGTTTTGTCGGGCCGGGCTCGGATTTCGAAGTTGTGCAGTTTAGAGAACTGACGACTTGTGCTGCTTTTTTGATTCGGAACCGACGGGTTGCGCAACCTTTTTCGTTTTGTCGGACCGGGTTCGATTTTCGAACTTGCGCAGCATTTTTGACAGAGAATTGACGACTTGTGCAGCTTTGATGGTGTGGAACCGTGTCGCGCACTCTTTTTCGTTTTGCCGGGCTGGGCTCAAATTTCCAACTAGCGCAACTTTGTTGACCATGCATTGACGACCTGTGCAGCTTCTGAGATTGGGAACCGACGACTTGTGCAACTTTTTTCGCTTTGTCGAACCGGACACGGTTTTCGAAGTTGCGCCACTTTGTAAACAGAGAATTGACGACTTGTGCAATTTTGTCGGCGAGGACTCGACGACTTGTACAACCTTTTCCGCTTCGTTGGGCCAAGATCGGTTTTCGAATTTGCGCAGCTTTTCTGAAAAAGAATTGACGACTTGTGCAATTTCCTGGATGAGGAATCGACGACCTGCGAAACCTTTTCCGTTTTGTCGGGCCAGGATCGGTTTACGAACTTGTGCAGCTTTTCTGAAAGAGACATGACAACTTGTGCAGCTTTTTGATTGGGCACCGACGGTCTGTGCAACCTGTTCCGTTTTGTCCTGCCGGGCTCGGACTTCGAAGTTGCGCAGTTTTCTTGATTGAGAACTGGCGACTTGTGCAACTTTTTTGATTCGGAACCGACGGGTTGTGCAACCTTTTTCGTTTTGTCGGTCCGGGCTCGGTCGTCGAACTCGAGCAGCTTTTTTGACGAAGAAATGACGACTTGTGCAGCATTGATGGCGTGGAACCGTCGGGTCGCACTTTTTTTCTCGTTTTGTCGGGCTGGGCTGGGTTTTCCAACCTGTGCAACTTTGTTGGCCAAGAATTGACGACCTGTGCAGCTTCTGAGATTGGGAACCCACGAATTGTGCAACTTGTTTCGTTTTGTCGGGCCGGGCACGGTCTTCGAAGTTGCGCAGCTTTCTAAACAGAGAATTGACGACTTGTGCAATTCTGTTGGTGAAGAATCGACGACTTGAGCAACCTTCTCCGCTTTGTCGGGCCAGGATCGGTTTTCGAACTTGCGCAGCTCTTCTGAGGGAGAATTAACAACTTGTGCAGCTCATTGATTGGGCACCGACGGTCTGTGCAACTTTTTCGTTTTGTCGTGCCGGGCTCGGATTTCGTAGTTGTGCATCTTTTTGATAGACAACTGACGACTTGTGCAATTTTTTTTGATTCTGAACCGACGGGTTGCGCAACCTTTTTCGTTTTGTCGGGCCAGGCTCGGTTTTCGAACTTGCGCAGCATTTTTGACAGAGAATTGACGACTTGTGCAGCTTTGATGGTGTGGAACCGTCGGGTCGCGCACTCTTTTTCGCTTTGTCAGGCTGGGCTCGGTTTTCCAACCTGTGCAAGTTTGTTGACTAAGAATTGAAGACCTGTGCAACTTTTGAGATTGGGAACCGACGAGTTGTGCAACTTGTTTCGTTGTCGGGCCGGGCACGGTTTTCGAAGTTGTGCAACTTTGTAAACAGAGAATTGACGACTTGTGCAGCCTTTTTGATTGGGAACCCACGGGTCGTGCAACCCTTTTTGTTTTGTCGGACTGGGCTCGATTTCGAAGTAGTGCAGCTTTTTGGTAGTGAACTGACGCCATGTGCAGCTTTTTGGATTGGGAACCGAGGGTTTGAGTAACGTTTTTCCGTTCTGTCGGGCCTAGCTTGGTTTCCGAGTTTGGGGGGCTTCGTTGATAGAGAACTGACTACTTGTGCAACTTTCTTGATTGGGAACAGACGGGTTGTGCAACCTTTTCCGTTTTGCGGGGCCAGAATCGGTTTGCGAACTTGCGCAGCTTTTCTGAAAGAGAAATGACGACTTGTGCAGCTTTTTGACTGGGCACCGACAGTCTGCGCAATCTTTTTCGTTTTGTCGGGCCGGGCTCGGAAACCGAAGTGGTGCACGTTTGTTGATGGAGAATGGACGACTTGTGCAGCTTTCTGGATTGGGTGCCGACGGGTTGTGCAACCTTTTTCGTTGTGTCGGGCCGGGCTCGGTTTTCGAAGTTGCGCAGCTTTTTTTGGCAGAGAATTGACGACTTGTGCAACTTTTTTGATTGGGAACCGACGGGTCGCGCAACCCTTTTTGTTTTGTCAGGCTGGGCTCGGATTTCGATGTTCTGCAGCTTCTTTGACGGAGAACCGACGACTCGCGCAGCTTTTTTATTCAGGAACCGACCGGTTGTGCATTTGTTGTGTTTTGTCGGCCGGCCTGGGTCCTCGAACTCGCGCATTTTTTTTGACGATATATATATATATGAACAAAAAAAGCTGTCAACGTGTGATTTTTCTTTGGGAACCGACCAGTTGTGCAACCTTTTTCGTTTTGCCGGGCCAGGCTCGGTTTTCGAACTTGCGCAACTTGTTCAACGATTTGTGCATTTGTGATTGGGAACCGAAGGGTTGTGCAACCTGTTTCGTTTTGTCGGGTCGGGCTCGGTTGTCGAACTCATGTTTTTTTGGAAGTGAACTGGCGCCATGTGCAGCTTTTTGGATTGGGAAACGACGGTTTGTGTAACCTTTTTTCCGTTTAGCCGGGCCTAGCTCGGTTTCCGAGCTTGGGCAGCTTTGTTGATAGAGAATTGACGACTTGTGCAACTTTTTTGACTGGGAACCGACGGGTCGTGCAACCCTTTTTGTTTTGTCGGGCTGGGCTCGGTTTTCGAACTTGTGCAGCTTTTCTGAAGGAGAATTGACAACTTGTGCAGCTTTCTGGATTGGGAACCTACGGGTTGTGCATGCTTCTTCGTTTTGTCGGGCCGGGTTCGTTTTTCGAACTCGCGCAGCTTTCTGGGAGAGAATTGACGATCGTGCAACTTTTTTGTTCGGGGGCCGACGGGTTGTGCAACCTTGCTCGTTTTTGCCATGCCGGGCTCGGTTTTCTAACTTGTGCAGCTTTTTTAACTGAGAATTGGTAACTTGTGCAGCTTCTTTGATCGGGAACCGTCAAATTGTGCAACTTTCTTCGTTCGGCAGGGCAAGGCTCGAGGCTCGGTTCTCGAAGACGCCCAAAGCGGCCCCAACACGGCCCAAGAGGCCCCCAGACGCCCAAAGAGTCCTCCCGATAGGTACCCGAAACGCAAACATCGTAGATGTTCGTTCCGCTTTTGGAAAAAATTGGCCCGTTCACCTTTCCGGTTTTCGGGCGCTCCCAGGCAGCTCAAGAGGCCCCCAAGACCGCCCCAAGACAAGCCAAGAGGCCCCCAGAACGCCCCGAGACGGCCCAAACGGCAAATTGTGATTTTCGCGGCAAACGGTGTGACCGCCTGTAGGAACGCCGCGGCACGCAGAACTGTACCAGGCTAAGAAGGCCTCCCTTTGACCCCCCCCATCACCCACCCCAGTAGTAGCCAGCAGAGCGGGAACGGGGGGGGCACCGCCCGGGCGCAAACCCACGGGGGGCGCTCGCAAAATGGCGGGGGCGCGCCGTGCCACACCGACCCAAAAACGGTTATGAAGGAAAAAAGGGCGGGACGGGGAGGAGGAGGGGTAGGAGGAGCGCACTGCGGTCAAGCTGGTCCTGCGGCTTTGAGCCTCGACTTTGAGCCAGAGGGGGGGAGGAGGGGGAGGAGGAGGAGGAAGAGGAGGAGGAGGAGGAGGAAGAGGACGACGACGGACGAGGAGGGAGAGGCAAAGTGAGGGGGGCAAAAAAAAGAGGAGGACGGGAAGAAGGAAGACAGGGGAGCAGGAGGAGGAAGGAGGACGGGGGACGGACGGGAAGAGGACACTGCCCCAGGGCCGCCCTGGAGGCATGGCCCCGGGCGAACCGCGGGAAACCAAAGGGCCACTGGAGAGCTCAAGCCGTCAACGCCCCTGCCGCTCGCTGGGATCAGCCAGCAG
>CAUYUJ010002139.1:72500-92827 GCA_963575745.1 Prorocentrum cordatum
CCCTGTCTCCGGCTACGGCGCCCGCCAGGCACCACTCCAGCAGCGCCTCCGCGTCCGTGGTTCGAGGCGGCTTCTCTTGCATCCACCTCATCAGAGGAAACAGCTTCATGCCATTTC
The DNA here is from genome assembly GCA_963575745.1 of Prorocentrum cordatum. NCBI lineage: Eukaryota > Dinophyceae > Prorocentrales > Prorocentraceae > Prorocentrum > Prorocentrum cordatum. The sequence goes on from CAUYUJ010002139.1 coordinate 72,618, forward strand.
GGAACGCCTCGCACAGGAGCCCCATCGGCCCCCTCAGCCAAGGGCCCCCACTCTGCGCGAAGGAAATCGCCAGGAAGCAGCAGCGAAGCCCCAGGAAGGCGTGGGAGGCCAGGATAGAATCGAGACGCGGCGCGCACTACCGCCATGTCAGCCTCGACGTCGATCACGGCTTTGAAATTCATAGCACAAGACACGTCCACGCGTTCTGGTAAACAACCCATGGAATGCAACAACACGTCCAAGATGAAGTGCACCAGTGCATGAGCACTGTCCACCTTGTGCAGCACTGCCCCCATCCGGTCACCCGTCGAGGCGTCTGCCTCTACACCGCCTGTGCGCACGCAGTGCTTGTGAGTGTCCAACAGCACGAAGTGGTCTCCTCCTGGGCCGCGGACCACGCCAAAAGTGTTACCTTGGTGCTCCCTCTCAGGGTTGGGGTCGGCAAGTGGGACCGTCACCAAGAAAGCGGCCGGAGTGGGCGCGTGATGTCTGCGACAAAACATGAACACCAACTTGTTGACCACTTCGTTCGCTCGTGTCTGCGTCACCACCTCGCTCTCCACGTGGACTGGGAAAGGCGCACCCGCAGCAACCTCCCATAGCAGTTTTTCGGTCTCAGCCCCGCGGGCCGCCTCTCCACGAACGTACCACTCCCGTACCCCAGTCTCCATTCTACACAGGACCCGCTCCGAATCCAGAAGAGTTTCTGCAAGCTCACCGAAAACTCCATCCATGGCCCACCTCGCGCATATGAGCGCGCACGCCGAGGACCCCTGGCTTGGAGGCCGGCCAAGCACTACATCGTATTGCGAACGGGACAAGTAACGTGGGTACACGGCTTCGTCCACACGCACGTCCACTAGCAGACGGGTCAATCGCTTGCCGTTTTCAACCGAGGCGCGGCACTCGGTCGTTCTTGAGCCAACATGGGTACGGTGCTTTGCCATTACCCGTGCTCTCCGTGGCCATGCTGACGCTACTGCTTGGTTTCAGGGGCTGGCGGAACGAGGAGGCGGCCGGAAACCACCCACACTCCACGATACGCCCACCCTCTTGCGATTTGGAACCAGCGGGCGGCCAGAATCAAGCCACACTCCTGGGGCCAAGTCGCTCGGTTCACGCCTATAACTGTCCTGGCCGCGTGGCCGATGGACGCTTGGAGGGCCCAACTTAACAGACGTGATAGACAGGAGCTAACCTACTCATGGTTCCACCACAGAATTGAATCATACAAGTGCGACTCGCGAAGCGAGCTTGGATATAATACAAGCGTGTGAAGAATAAATGCGACAGGCTGCCCCCAGAATGCTCTCGGCAATTCGCGCTGCTGTCCGCTGGCGTGCCGGCATCTTGCCACACGCGCCGGCGTGTCTCTTCAGCTCGCGGAGGCATTCAGCCTCGGCCTCAGCCTCAGCCTGCCTTCAGCCTCAGCTTGCATCAGCCTCAGCCTCAGCCTCAGCCTCAGCCTCAGCCTGCCTCAGCATCAGCCTGCCTCAGCCTCAGCCTCAGCCTGCCTCTATCTAAGTCTCAGCCTGCTTCAACCTCAGCATCAGTATGCCTTCAGCCTCGGCCTCAGCCTCCGCCTGCCTCAGCCTCAGCCTGCATGAGCCTCAGCCTCAGCCTCAGCCTGCCTCCGCATCAGCCTGCCTCAGCCTCAGCCTCAGCCTGCCTCAGCCTCAGCCTCAGCATGCTTCAGCCTCAGCCTCAGTCTGCCTTCACCCTCGGACTCAGCCTCAGCCTGCCTCGGCCTCAGCCTGTATCAGCCTCAGCCTCAGCCTCAGCCTCAGCCTGCTTCAGCCTCAGCCTCAGTCTGCCTGCAGCCTCGGACTCAGCCTCAGCCTGCCTCAGCCTGAGCCTGCCTCAGCCTCAGCCTCAGCCTGCATGAGCCTCAGCCTCAGTCTGCCTCAGCATCAGCCTGCCTCAGCGTCAGCCTCAGCCTGCCTCTGCCTCAGCCTGCTTCAGCCTCAGCCTCAGTCTGCCTGCAGCCTCGGCCTCAGCGTCAGCCTGCCTCAGCCTCAGCCTGCATCAGCCTGAGCCTCCAAGATGACCCCAAAAACGGCCAGAAGGCCTCTAAGATGGGCCCAGGACGGCCCAAGAGGTCCCCCAAGACAACCCCGAGAAGGGCCCGGAGACGGCTCAGGAGACCTCCAAAACGGCCCAGATAGCCCCCCTGACGGCGAAGATGGCTCCAACAGAGCCCAAGATGGCCCCAAGAAATCTCCAAGACGGCCCAAGATCCACCCAAAACGGCCCAAGATTCCCTAAGATCCACCCAGAACGGCCCAGACGACATCCAGGGAGGCCAGAAGAGGCCAAACCCATTGATTTCCCGCACATGTTTGAAGTATAATTCCAAGCGTTTGGCCTAGCAAGACCAAGGACTTCCGCGGGCTACGAAGGACCTAGGAAAGCGAGGTTAAAAAAGGACCCAGGGGTAGTCGCGTCGTCGCTGCCGTCGCCGGCGTCGTCGCTGCCGTCGCCGTCGCCGTCGTCGCCGTCGCCGCCCTCCTTCTCTTCCTACCCCCCGTCGTCCTCAAGAGAGGGGGCCCAGACCCCTGTCCTCCCCCTCCTCCGCCTCCTCCCCCTCCTCCTCTTCCTCCTCGTCTTGCCCACCTCCTGGCCGAACCGAGCCGGCGGGCGGGCTGGCCGAGCCGGCGGGCCAGCCGAGCCGAACCGGTGGGCGGAGAGAGAGGGAGAGAGAGAGAGAAAGAAGGAGAAAGAAGAGACAGAGAGAGCACGGCACAACCCAACACCTCTCTTAGGAAGGGGGGGAGGAGGGGGAGGGAAGGGCTATGCTATGCTGCGCTATGATATGCTATGCGATGCTGCGACTTGCTATGATATGCTATGATATGCTATGCGATGCTGCGCTATGCTATGCTAAGCTGAGCTATGAAATGATATGTAATGCTGCGCTATGCTATCCTATGCTAAGCTAAGCTAAGCTAAGCTATGTTGTGATATGAAATGAAATGCTATCAATGTTGCGCTATGCCATGCTGCGCTAAGCTATGATATACTATGATATGCGATGCTATTCTATTCTATGTTATGCTATAACACCTGCTCGGCTTCACTCCCATGCGCGCCCTCCTTCGGACAGTTAACCCGGGAGTCGTGTCCCCGGAGGACAGTTCGCACTTAGAGCGGCCATAGCAAGCAATCAGTCCTTAGACTGGGCCTGGAAAAACAAACGATTGAATGGTGAGCCGCTGACCGCAGCCCTCCAGCCCAGCGCGGCGCGGGGCCACTCACCGGCCCTGCAGCCAAACGGAACGGTGTTTTCGGTCAAACTGGGTCGGTCTCAGCAGCTGAACCTGACGATCGCTTGAACCTGTCGGTCTTCTGCGTTGCACTCCTCGGCGGCTCCTCCAGGATGCCGCGCGCGTCCACCGGGGTGTAGTCCATCCCAGCCAATTCGTCAAGGACGACGTCAAAATCAAGGGCGGGCAGATCATCATCTGCAACTGGAGTGCCCGGGGAGCCCCCCGGCATTTGGCGCCCCAAGGGCGCCGCATCAGCGCCCTGGAAGCCGTGGCGCTGCAGCTCCCGCCGCTTCTTCCATGCAACGACGTGTTCGGCGGTCTCGAGGCTCCACGCCTCTCGTTTGCGAGACGGCGCAGGGGAAGTGCCGTCGTCGCCCACCTGCGCCGCCAGCGCTGACCTCAAGCTCTGCTGATGGATGCGGCGGCGGCGCGCCTGCTCCCACGTCTACACTGCCTCGGCAAGCAGTGGGTGCATCTCAGATCCACTCCTACCGTTCTTGCACAGGTCTTTGGCGTCTGGTCCCTCGGCGACGATGCGCAAGCGGTGTCCGACCGACTCTGGCTCGGTAGAACCACTGGCAGCGTCCATCGGAGACAGGGTCTGGGCAACGGCAGGAGGGCGCCGGCAAGCGGAAGTGAATCGGCGACGCATGGCCAAGGATAGCCAAATCACATATGCGCCGCAAGCGCTTCGGCGCCACGCGCGGGCCACGCGCCGAACGCTCAACTCCAATTGCGGGGGCCCTCCCGCGGTTGCCCGAACTCACCCACCCCCCGAGTCCTGGATGAGGCCCAAGAGGGCGAAATCGCGCTCCACGTTGTATTCTGTCCTTGCATGGTCAACATAATTGCAGCAGCCCTGTAGCAGTCGCAGCACGACGATGAGTCGCAGACGGCGCAATGCCGTTTCCCGTTTCAGTAAAGGCGGCCAGACCGCGACCATCCTCTCATCGAAACTCCGCATGCCTTTTCACCGTCGGGCGCGTCGCAACGCAGCCCTTCCTTGCTCGCATGGCATCCACGTGCGATGCCACGAGCGTGCGAGGCGCCACGCCGAGAAGTTTGCCAATCGATGCTAGTTGCGGGAGCTCTGCTGGCTCGGGCAGATGACTGGCCTCGTGGTCCCAAGCGGCATCGAATATCTCAAAAGCGGAGCTGACCTCGGAGAGAGCGCGCCCGCGGCGAACACAAAGAATGAAGGGGGAAGGGGGGGGGGGGGGGGCGACCCCGCACCCGCCCCCTTCCCACCACCCCGTGGTGGGTGGGTGCGTGGGTATCCGTGGGTGGTGGTGGCGGTGGATGGGTGGTGGGATGGGGTGGTGGGGCGGGCGTGGTAGGTCGGGGTGGGTGCGGTGGGGTGGTTGGTGCGGTGGGTGGCGGGGTGGTGGATAGGTGGGTGGGCGGGTGCGTCGGTGGGTGGGCGTGGGCATGGGCGGCGGCAATGGGCGGGCGCTGCGAATCTCTCAACGCCACCGCCCCATCCGCCCGCGCAGGAGAGGAGACCCGCCAGCCCGTCATCCCAGACCCTGATGCCCCGAGGCCCTTGGACCCCGTGGCCAAAAGCCCATCATATCCAGAAGCCCCTGGACCCCGAGGCCCAAGGGCCCGCGGGCCTTCAGGCCCTGAAGCCCTCAGACCCCCGTAGAAAAATCATACACTGAAGGCCTCGCCCCCCCCCCCCCGCCCCCCCGTCGTGAGTTCGCCGCCAGCGCGCCCCCCATGACCTCGCCGCTTGCGCGTCGTCGCCGCGCGTCTTCCATCGAAGCGCGCGCGAACGCCCGAATGAGCATCAGCGAGTCCTTGAAAATGTCCTCGGCGATGTGCGCCGCCATGTCCCGCGCAATCCCCGCTTGGTCAGTATAGCGGTAAGAGATCTTAACAGACCCGGAACCCTTGACGAGCCGCAGCTTCTGACTGAATGCTTGATACACTCTTGACTTCGCATCTTTTTCCCTTCCCAGGTGGGCGGGGCGCCATTATTCCACCAGGCGACGCACAGGCGGGCAAGGCACGCCCCTTTCTCACCGCCCTCGCTGGAGATGCGGGGCACCATGTCTTCGCACCTAGCTTCAAAATACTTGTTCGCTTCCCGTAGCTCGCCAGGCCCCGCGGGCACCTTTTGCAACATCACGCTGACAGCTCTGCATTGGAGGGGGGCGTCGGTGATGGCGGGAAAAACCAACCAGAACAATGGCGACCGCGTGGTCTCGATGATCCACCGGGACTCTGCGTCAATCTCGCCCGCGAAATACGCAACTATGGCTGGCATGCTGCCCCATGCAAGGCACATGGGTTTGCAGCGGGAGACGAACCTCGATTTCCCCGCGAACATCTTGGCAGGCGAAGACCCATCGCCGTCGCGCACCCAATCCCACAATAGATTCAGCATTGCTTGGGCCTTGGGGCCGTTGTGCAATGTAATGCATACGAGGAGAATCCAAGTGTCCAACGTCTGGAAGACCTCGTGGCGCTTGAACGGGGCTTCAGAAATCAGGTCGTAGATGTGAAGGGGCGCACCATCTGCCCAACATCAGCTCGTTCCCGCCCGTCTTCTCTCGCTTAGCCTCGTTGCAGAGCATCGCTATGTTGGACTTGCCGAAGTACAGCTCCTCCAGGTGGGCCTTGCTCTGCACGCCGTTCACTGTTGCGCCGTCGCCTGTATACGACGTCCACTTCCGCAAGGCATCATTTTCCGTGACAGCGCCGCAACGCGTGAGGCCGCGAAGGAGCAGGGGGTACATGGCCTCGGCTGTAGAGTGCACAATCTTGTGAAGGCACACTAACCTGTTTCGAGGTTTCCAACCATCGCGGCTGAGGACACCGACGCGCTGGTCCAACCAGGAATCCTTGACGTCAGAAGCGACCCCAACACATGGCGAAAATTTCAAATCATCTGCGACGTCACGATCGATGAGGTTCGAGAAGATCACCGACATCTCGGTAGTATTCCCTGGTGTGGTGCGAGCCCGAGTAAACGCAAGCCTTCAGATTTGCGTTCGCATCCATCAGTTTTGTGAATTTGTTACCAGGGATGTGATGCTTAACGCAAAAGTAGACGTACCATGCCGCATTCGTGATTTCCTGTTTGGCCACGTAACTCTGCGCGTCGAAAATCTCCACGAGGGGACCGGCCGAACCGCTCGACCGATCCAACTTCCGCCACATGTGTCTCAAATTGACGTGGTGGTCCCCGTCCCTGGAGGCGACGTGCTGGTCCAACGTGTTCTTGGTCAGAGAGCTGGTGCACGGAAGCGTGCCGAATGCCAACTTGTTGTTGTGCCTGGGATGACGACACCTGTTCTCGGGGCAACACACGATGCAACTCAGAAGCTTGGACTCCGGATTGCATCTGACCCAACACTTGTCGGGCTTCTCCAACCCAGCCTGGCTCTCGTACCTCCCGACCCCAGGTCTCCCCAAGAGTTTCGTTAAATGAAACGGGCATCGGCAAGGATGGGACGCGCAGACCTCGCACTCCGGAGCGGCCATGTCGCTAACAAGCAAAATTGGCCCGTGCCGGCCGCTTGACCCGACTGAGTCATCGAACCGAAACAGCAATCGCCGGGACCGAGGGGCGCGCCTGGAAAGGGCACGGGGGAGCACCAGCGGTCTCCATTATCTTATCGTTCGTCGTCTAGCGTCTTCCACCGAACTGCGAGGCTGAATACAGAGACCAGTAGATCGAAGTACCAAGGCTGACAAAACTGGAATATCGAGGCTGATGAAACTACATACCGAACCAGGTGAACCCACAGAGACGTCTCACGATTCCGAGAAGCATTTATGATGCCTTTGGCCCTTCTGCTCGCCCTCCTCCTCATCATCATCCGCCTTCTTCCCTCCTCGTCCCTCGTCCCACCTCCGTCCTCCCTCATCCCACGTCCCTCCTCCCACCTCTCTCCTCCGTTTCCCCCTCCATCCTCTTCGTCGTCCCCCTCCTCCTCGCTACCCCCTCCTCTCTTCTCCTAGCACTCCAGGATCACCAATTTGCTTGGGCATCTTTTCTGGGCGGGCTGGTGGCGATATGCGAGGCGCCAAGAGTAAAGCAGAATACGGATCCTGATAAAAGTCACGGCGCCGAGACTAATGAACCTGAGTGCTGAGGCATATGATCTGTAAGATCCGACGATGATACAACTTAGCGCTGATGCTAACAAATCTAAGCACCGAAACTCATCAATCTGACTACCAAGACCGAAACATCAAAACGCCAACGCCGATACATGTTCACACCAAGCCTGACGCGACTCGCCAACTCTCATTTAAAAATCGCGCAAATTTGAGTACCGAGCCCGACCCGACTAAACGAAACATGTTGTACAAATCGTAGGTTCCCAATCGGCATGTCGTCAGCTCTCCATCAGTTACACAAGTTCGAGAGCCGAGCCTGGCCCGACAAAATCGACAAACATTGCACGACTCGTCGGGTCCCTGCCGGAAAAAAACTGCACAAGTCGTGAACTCTCAATCTAAAAAGTAACTAACCGATGTTCGCCAACCGAACCCCGACCCGTCAAAACAAAACAAATTGCACGACTCGTCAGCTCCCCACCAAAGCTGCGCAAATTGTCAACCCTCGTTTTCGAAGAAGTTGCACAAATTCGACAACCGAGCCCGACCCAACAAAACGAAAAAGGTTGCACGACTCGTCCGTTCCCGATCAGAAAAAGCTGCATGCGTCAATTATCCACCAAAAAGTTGCACAAGCTCGAAAACCGAGCCCGACCCGACAAAGCGACGAAGGTTGCACAACTCGTCGGTTCCCAATCAAAAAAGCTGCGCAAGTCGTCAATTCTCTTTCAAAAAAGCTGCACAAATTCGAAAACCGAGCCCGGCCAGACAAAACGGAAAAGGTTGCGCAACTCTTCGGTTCCCGATCACAAACGCTGCACAAGTCATCCATTCTCGATCGACAAATCAGCACAAATTCGACAGCCGACCCTGGCCCGACAAAACGAACCAGGTTGCCCAGCTCGTCGATTCCCAATCAAAAAAAGCTGCACAAGTCGTCAATTCTCTTTCCAAAAAAATGCACAAGTTCGAAAACCGAACCCGGCCCGACAAAACGAAAAAGGTTGCACAACCCATCAGTTCCACTCGAAAAAAACACGCAAGTCGACAAACAGCTGCGCAAATTCGAAAAACGAGCCAGGACCGATAACACAACAAAAAAATGCATGACCCATCGAAATGCATGATCCATCGACTCCCGACCAAAAAGCTGCTCAAGTCGTCGATTCTCTTTCAACACAGCTGCACACCTTCGGAAGCCGAGCCCGACCCGACAAAACGAAAAATGTTGCACGACTCGTCGGTTCCCAATTAAGGAATTGCACAAGTCGTCGATCCTTTGGCAAAACATGCACAAGTTTGACCATCGAACCCGGCCCGACAAAACGAAAAAGGTTGCACAACCCGTCAACTCCAAATAAAAAACTTGCAGAAATCGTCAATTCTCTTTCAGAAAAATTGCACAACTTCGAAAACCAAGCCCAGCCCGACAAAAAACGGAACATGTTGCACAACCCGTCAGTTCCCACCCAAAACAGCTGCAGAAATCATCAATTCACTCTCAAAAGAATTGCGCACGTTCGAAAACCGAGACCGACCCGACAAAACGAAAACAGTTGCCCAAGTCGTACGCTCCCAATCAGAAAAGGCTGCGCAAGTCGTCAGCTCTCTATCAAAAACGCTGCACAACTTCGAAAATCTAGCCCAGCCCGACAAAAGGAAACAGGTTGCACAACCCGTCGGTTACCAATCAAAAAGCTGCTGAAAACGTCAATTGTCTTTCAGAAAAACTGCACAACGTCGAAAAATGATCCTGGCCCGACAAAACGGAAAAAGGTTGCCCAAGTCGTCGCTTCCTCATCAAAGAAATTGCACAGTCGTCAATTCTCTGTCAAAAAAGTTGCACAACTTCGAGAACCGAGCCCGGCCCGACAAAACGAAAAATATTGTACAAACCGTCGGTGCACAATCAAAGAAGCTGCACAAGTCGGCCAATTCTCTTTCAAAATCACTGCACAAGTTCGAAAATCGAGCGCGGCCCGACAAAAGGAAACAGGTTGCACAGCCCGTGGGTTCCCAAGCAAAAAAACTGCATAACTCACCAATTCTCTCTCAAAAAAAAACTGCACAAATTCGAAAACCGAGCCCGGCCCGACCAAACTAAATCGCACAACCCGTCGGTTCCCAATCAAAAAAGCTGCACAAGTCGTCAATTCTCTTTCAAAAAAATTGCAGAACTTCGAAAACTGAGCCCCGCCCGACTAAACGAAAAAGGTTACGCAACTGGTCGGTTGCCAAAGAAAAAAACTGCACAAGTCGTCAATTCTCTATCCAAAAAAATTGCGCAAATTCGAAAACCAAGCCCGACCCGACAAAACGGAAATGGTTGCACAATCTGTCGGGTCCCAATCAAACAAGCTGCACATGTCGTCAACTCCATCGAAAAACTTGCACAAGTTCGAACACCGAGACCGACCTGACAAAACGAAAAAAGTTGCACAACCCGTCGGTCCCGCATCAAAAAGCAGCACAAGTCGTCAACTGTCTTTCAGAAAAGCTGCACAGCGTCGAAAAATGATCCTGGCCCGACAAAACGGAAAAAGGCTGCACGAGTCGTCGCTTCCTCATCAAAGAAAATGCACAAGTCGTCAATTCACTGTCAAAAAAGCTGCGCAACTTCGAAAACCGAACCCGGCCCGACAAAACGAGAAATATCGCACAAACCGACGGTTTACAATCAAAGAAGCTGCGCAGTCCGGCCAATTCTCTTTCAAAAACATTGCGCAAGTTCGAAAATCAAGCGCGGCCCGACAAAACGAAACAGGTTGCACAGCCCGGGGGTTCCCGAGCAAAAGAAAGCTGCATAACTCATCAATTATCTTTCAAAGAAACTACACAAATTCGGAAACCGAGCCCCGCCCGACCAAACTAAATCGCACAACCCGTCGGTTCCCACTCAAAAAAGCTGCACAAGTCGTCAATTCTCTTTAAAAACTGCACAACTTCGAAAAACGAACCCCGCCCGACAAAACGAAAAAGGTTGCACACCTGGTCGGTCCCCACAGGAAAAGAGCTGCACAAGTCGTCAATTCTCTTTCCAAAAAAGCCGCGCAACTTCGAAAACCGAGCACGACCCGACAAAACGGAAAAGGTTGTACAACCTGTCGGGCCCCAATCACACAAGCTGCACATGTCGTCAATTCCCCGGACAAAAAACTTGCACAAATTCGAAAACCGAGACCGACCCGACAAAATGGAAAAAGTGGTACAACCCGTCGGTTCCCCATCAAAAAGCAGCACAAGTCGTCAATTGTCTTTCAGAAAAGCTGCACCACGTCGAAAAATGATCCTGGCCCGACAAAATGGAAAAAGGTTCCCCAAGTCGTCGCTTCCTCATCAAAGAAATTGCACAAGTCGTCAATTCTCTGTCAAAAAAGCTGCACAACTTCGAAAACCGAGCCCGGCCCGACAAAACGAAAAATATTGCACAAACCGTCGGTGCACAATCAAAGAAGCTGCACAAGTCGGCCAATTCTCTTTCAAAATCATTGCACAACTTCGAAAATCGAGCGCGGCCCGACAAAACGAAACAGGTTGCACAGCCCGTGGGCTCCCAAGCAAAAAAGCTGCAGAAGTCATCATTTCTCTCTCAAAAAAACTGCACAAATTCGAAAACCGAGCCCGGCCCGACCAAACTAAATCGCACAACCCGTCGGTTCCCAATCAAAAAAGCTGCACAAGTCGTCAATTCTCTTTGAAAAAATTGCAGAACTTCGAAAACCGAGCCCCGCCCGACAAAACGAAAAAGGTTGCACAACTGGTCGGTTCCCAAGGAAAAAAAATTGCACAAGTCGTCAATTCTCTATCCAAAAAAATTGCGCAAATTCGAAAACCGAGCCCGACCAGACAAAACGGAAAAGGTTGCACAACCTGTCGGGTCCCAATCAAACAAGCTGCCCATGTCGTCAATTCTCCATCAAAAAAAAACTGCACAACTTCGAAATCCGAGCCCGGTCACACAAAACAAAAAAGGTTGCACAGACCGTCGGTGCCCAATCAACAACTTGCACAAGTCGCCAATTCTATTTCAAGATAACTGCACAACTTCGAAAACCGAGCCCGGCCCGACAAAACATCGGTTCCACAGGAAAAAGGCTGCGCAGGTCGTCAGTCCTCATCCAAAAAAGTTGCACAAGTTCGGAAACCGAGCGCAGCCCGACAAAAGAAAAAAAAAAAAACGCGTTGTTTCGAAAATACCCGCCATTTCATCTGATTTCATATACGGTCAACGGTTGATCTCGTTGACATGCATAGGTTCTTACTTCTGCCGTCTGGATCGTAAGTCTAAGTTCATAAATTTAGAACTTATTGTTAACACCACAGCTTTCAAAAAAAAACTGCACAAGTTCGGAAACCGAGCCCGGCCCGACCAAACTAAATCACACAACCCGTCGGTTCCCAATCAAAAAAGCTGCACAAGTCGTAAATTCTCTTTGAAAAAATTGCAGAACTTCGAAAACCGAGCCCCGCCCGACAAAACGAAAAAGGTTGCGCAACTGGTCGGTTCCCAAGGAAAAAAAACTGCACAAGTCGTCAAGTCTCTTTCCAAAAAAATGCGCAAGTTCGAAAACCGAGCCCGACCCGACAAAACGGAAAAGGTTGCACAACCTGTCGGGTCCCAATCAAACAAGCTGCACATGTCGTCAATTCTCCATCGAAAAACTTGCACAAGCTCGAAAACCGAGACCGACCTGACAAAACGAAAAAGGTTGCACAACCCGTCGGTCCCCCATCAAAAAGCAGCACAAGTCGTCAATTGTCTTTCAGAAAAGCTGCACCACGTCGAAAAATGATCCTGGCCCGACAAAATGGAAAAAGGTTCCCCAAGTCGTCGCTTCCTCATCAAAGAAATTGCACAAGTCGTCAATTCTTTGCCAAAAGGCTCCACAACTTCGAAAACCGAGCCCGGCCCGACAAAACGAAAAATATTGCACAAACCGTCGGTTCACAATCAAAGAAGCTGCACAAGTCGCCAATTTTCTTTCAAAATTATTGCAGCACAAGTTCGAAAATCGAGCGCGGCCCGAAAAAACGAAACAGGTTGCACAGCCCGTGGGCTCCCAAGCAAAAAAGCTGCAGAAGTCATCAGTTCTCTCAAAAAAAACTGCACAAGTTCGAAAACCGAGCCCAGCCCGACCAAACTGAATCGCACAGACCGTCTGTTCCCAATCAAAAAAGCTACACAAGTCCTCAATTCTCTTTGAAAAAATTGCAGAACTTCGAAAACCGAGCCCCGCCCGACAAAACGAAAAAGGTTGCACAACTGGTCGGTTCCCAAGGAACAAAAAACTGCACAAGTCGTCAATTCTCTTTCCAAGAAATTGCACAACTTCGAAAACCGAACCCGACCCGACAAAACGGAAAAGGTTGCACAACCTGTCGGGTCCCAATCAAACAAGCTGCCCATGTCGTCAATTCTCCATCAAAAAAACTGCACAATTTCGAAATCAGAGCCCGGTCACACAAAACAAAAAAGGTTGCACAGACCGTCGGTGCCCAATCAACAGCTTGCACAAGTCGCCAATTCTATTTCAAAATAATTGCACAACTTCGAAAACCGAGCCCGGCCCGACAAAACAAAAACGAAAAAAGTTGCACAACTTGTCGGTTCCCAATTCAAAAAACTGCACAAGTCGTCAATTCTCTTCCAAAAAGCCCGATAAAGCGGGAAAGGTTGCGCAGCTCGTCGGTTCCACAGCAAAAAGGCTGCGCGGGTCGTCAGTCCTCATCCAAAAAAATTGCACACGTTCGGAAACCGAGCGCAGCCCGACAAAAGAAAAAAAACGCGTGGTTTCGAAAATACCCGCCATATCATATGATTGCATATACGGTCAACGGTTGATCTCGTTGGCACGCATAGGTTCTTACTTCTGCCGTCTGGATCGTAAGTCTAAGTTCATAAATTTCGAACTTATTGTTTACACCCCAGGTAAGGAAACGAACTCTATACACCGACGCTTCTTCCAGCCCGCACTGGAACTTGCACAGGAAAGCGGATCCTGGTGCATAGGAGATCCTGGCGTGTACATGCCTAGATTAATCGGAGCCCTCAAGACCGCGAGGTATGGCGGCAGCACAATTCCCCTGAAAGGCTCATGGGCGGCCCTCGTATGGCTCAAGATGGCCGAAGACAGGGCCAAGCTGTCCCCAGGACGGGCCCCAGACGGCTCCGAGTCTGGTCAAGATGGCCCAAGAGGCCGCCAAGACGCCCCAAGAGGGTTCGAAGAACAGCGTTCTCGCCTTTTTGAACTTCCGGCGCTCCAGGACGGCCCCAAAGACCTCTAAGCTCTCCCCAAGATGGCCTAAGAGGCTTCCCAAGAGAGCTCCAAGATGGCCCAATAGGGCCCCAAGAGGCCCCCAAGACGGCCCCAGAGGGCCCCGAGAATGCTCCAAGAGGGGCGCCAGAGGGTGGACGCGAACCGACATTTCTAGTTTCTCGCGCCGAAAAGCCCCCCCAAAACCCCTAACGGGCTCCAAGGTCCCCCTGGAAAGCCCAAACGTCGCCACGGCACGATTCACTGGCGCGCCTCGCGCAGGCCTGCCGACCTTGTCGAATTTGGGGCGTGGCGCCCCCATTTGGAGTCCCAGTGGGCTGAATATGGCCCCCGATTACCACAAAATTGCGTACGACGCCCCGAGATGGCCCCAGGGCGACCCAACATGGCCTCGATATGGCGCTCGACGCCCAAAGACGGCCCAAGCGGGCTGTAAGGGGACGCCCCCGGGGTAGGCCTCCAAGAGGCAAAACCATCGAAGAAGCCCTAAAAAGGCTCCGAAGACGCCACAGGACGGCCCTCACGCCCCCAAGAGAGTCACACGATGCCCCAAAAACCGCCCCGAGAGAAGCCCAACAAGGGGCTCCAGGAGGCCTCAGGCCCCATGATAATTCAACAGTGATGAAGACACGCCAGAGAAACACCAAACGTGCTCCGATAAGTTCGGCGTTTTTGAAGTCTGGCTTTCGACACTCTGCCGAAGGATGGGAGAATAGATGGGTCTATGCCTGGGCTGGTGCGTAGTCGATCTGCTTCAACTAATTCTGGCCGGATCTCTGTACCATTGCCGGAAACCTGAGCAAAACTATCGTTTCGTAAGAATTTGTCGCGTGGCGCGGCCTGGCCGGAAACCAAAATAGCCCCTGCACGAACTGCTCGCCGACAAAACGGAAAAGGTTGCACAACCTGTCGGGTCCCAATCAAACAAGCTGCACATGTCGTCAATTCTCCATCGAAAAACTTGCACAAATTCGAAAACCGAGACCGACCCGACAAAACGAAAAAGGTTGCACAACCCGTCGGTCCCCCATCAAAAAGCAGCACAAGTCGTCAATGATCTTTCAGAAAAGCTGCACAACGTCGAAAAATGATTCTGGCCCGACAAAACGGAAAAAGGTTCCCCAAGTCGTCGCTTCCTCATCAAAGAAATTGCACAAGTCGTCAATTCTCTGTCAGAAAAGGCTCCACAACTTCGAAAACCGAGCACGGCCCGACAAAACGAAAAATATCGCACAAACCGACGGTTTACAATCAAAGAAGCTGCGCAGGTCGGCCAATTCTCTTTCAAAATCATTGCACAAGTTCGAAAATCGAGCGCGGCCCGACAAAACGAAACAGGTTGCACAGCCCGTGGGTTCCCAAGCAAAAAAGCTGCAGAACTCATCAATTATCTTTCAAAAAACCTGCACAAGTTCGGAAACCGAGCCCGGCCCGACCAAACTAAATCGCACAACCCGTCGGTTCCCAATCAAAAAAGCTGCACAAGTCGTCAATTATTTTTGAAAAAAATGCACAACTTCGAAAACCGAGCCCCGCCCGACAAAACGAAAAAGGTTGCACACCTGGTCGGTTCCCAAAGGAAAAGAGCTGCACAAGTCGTCAATTCTCTTTCCAAAAAAGCCGCGCAACTTCGAAAACCGAGCCCGACCCGACAAAACGGAAAAGGTTCTACAACCTGTCGGGCCCCAATCAAGCAAGCTGCACATGTCGTCAATTCCCCAAACAAAAAACTTGCACAAATTCGAAAACCGAGACCGACCCGACAAAACGGAAAAAGTGGTACAACCCGTCGGTTCCCCATCAAAAAGCAGCACAAGTCGTCAATTGTCTTTCAGAAAAGCTGCACAACGTCGAAAAATGATTCTGGGCCCGACAAAACGGAAAAAGGTTCCCCAAGTCGTCGCTTCCTCATCAAAGAAATTGCACAAGTCGCCAATTCTCTGTCAGAAAAGGCTCCACAACTTCGAAAACCGAGCACGGCCCGACAAAACGAAAAATATCGCACAAACCGACGGTTTACAATCAAAGAAGCTGCGCAGGTCGGCCAATTCTCTTTCAAAATCATTGCACAAGTTCGAAAATCGAGCGCGGCCCGACAAAACGAAACAGGTTGCACAGCCCGTGGGTTCCCAAGCAAAAAAGCTGCAGAACTCATCAATTATCTTTCAAAAAACCTGCACAAGTTCGGAAACCGAGCCCGGCCCGACCAAACTAAATCGCACAACCCGTCGGTTCCCAATCAAAAAAGCTGCACAAGTCGTCAATTATTTTTGAAAAAAATGCACAACTTCGAAAACCGAGCCCCGCCCGACAAAACGAAAAAGGTTGCACACCTGGTCGGTTCCCAAAGGAAAAGAGCTGCACAAGTCGTCAATTCTCTTTCCAAAAAAGCCGCGCAACTTCGAAAACCGAGCCCGACCCGACAAAACGGAAAAGGTTCTACAACCTGTCGGGCCCCAATCAAGCAAGCTGCACATGTCGTCAATTCCCCAAACAAAAAACTTACACAAATTCGAAAACCGAGACCGACCCGACAAAACGGAAAAAGTGGTACAACCCGTCGGTTCCCCATCAAAAAGCAGCACAAGTCGTCAATTGTCTTTCAGAAAAGCTGCACAACGTCGAAAAATGATTCTGGCCCGACAAAACGGAAAAAGGTTCCCCAAGTCGTCGCTTCCTCATCAAAGAAATTGCACAAGTCGCCAATTCTCTGTCAGAAAAGGCTCCACAACTTCGAAAACCGAGCACGGCCCGACAAAACGAAAAATATCGCACAAACCGACGGTTTACAATCAAAGAAGCTGCGCAGGTCGGCCAATTCTCTTTCAAAATCATTGCACAAGTTCGAAAATCGAGCGCGGCCCGACAAAACGAAACAGGTTGCACAGCCCGTGGGTTCCCAAGCAAAAAAGCTGCAGAACTCATCAATTATCTTTCAAAAAACCTGCACAAGTTCGGAAACCGAGCCCGGCCCGACCAAACTAAATCGCACAACCCGTCGGTTCCCAATCAAAAAAGCTGCACAAGTCGTCAATTATTTTTGAAAAAAATGCACAACTTCGAAAACCGAGCCCCGCCCGACAAAACGAAAAAGGTTGCACACCTGGTCGGTTCCCAAAGGAAAAGAGCTGCACAAGTCGTCAATTCTCTTTCCAAAAAAGCCGCGCAACTTCGAAAACCGAGCCCGACCCGACAAAACGGAAAAGGTTATACAACCTGTCGGGCCCCAATCAAGCAAGCTGCACATGTCGTCAATTCCCCAAACAAAAAACTTGCACAAATTCGAAAACCGAGACCGACCCGACAAAACGGAAAAAGTGGTACAACCCGTCGGTTCCCCATCAAAAAGCAGCACAAGTCGTCAATTGTCTTTCAGAAAAGCTGCACAACGTCGAAAAATGATCCTGGCCCGACAACGGAAAAAAAGGTTGCCCAAGTCGTCGATTCCTCATCAAAGAAATTGCACAGTCGTCAATTCTCTGTCAAAAAAAAACTGCACAACTTCGAAAACCGAGCCCGGCCCGACAAAACGAAAAATATTGCACAAACCGTCGGTTTACAATCAAAGAAGCTGCACAAGTTGGCCAATTCACTGTCAAAATCATTGCACAACTTCGAAAATCGAGCGCGGCCCGGCAAAACGAAACAGGTTGCACAGCCCGTGGGTTCCCAAGCAGAAAAGCTGCATAACTCATCAATTCTCTTTCAAAAATCTGCACAAGTTCGGAAACCGAGCCCGGCCCGACCAAACTAAATCGCACAACCCGTCGGTTCCCAATCAAAAAAGCTGCACTAATCGATAATTCTTTTTCAAAAAAACTGCGGAACTTCGAAAACCGAGCCCCGCCCGACCAAACGAAAAAGGTTTTGCCACAATCCTGGTCGCGCTTCCCAAAGGAAAAGAGCTGCACCAAGTCGGTCCAATTCTCTTTCCAAAAAAGCCGCGCAACTTTTTTTTTTTTTTCCCCCCCCCGAAAACCGAGCCCGAACCGACAAAACGGAAGAAAAAGGTTCTACAACCTGTCGGGCCCCAATCAAGCAAGCTGCACATGTCGTCAATTCACCAAACAAAAAAACTTACACACACTTCGAAAGACGAGACCGACCCGACCAAAAACGCGAAAAAAAGTGGTATAAAACCCTGGTTCCCATCCGAGAAAAAGGCACAAGTCGTCAATTCTCTTTCAGAAAAGCTGCTCACAACGTCGAAAAAATGATCGGGCCCGACCAAAAACGGAAAAAGGTTCCCCAAGTCTGTCGCTTTCCTCATCAAAGAAAATTGCAAAGTCGCCCAATTCTTGTCAGAAAAGGCCTCACAACTTCGAAAACCGAGCACGGCCCGACAAAACGAAAAATATCGCACAAACCGACGGTTTACAATCAAAGAAGCTGCGCAGGTCGGCCAATTCTCTTTCAAAATCATTGCACAAGTTCGAAAATCGAGCGCGGCCCGACAAAACGAAACAGGTTGCACAGCCCGTGGGTTCCCAAGCAAAAAAGCTGCAGAACTCATCAATTATCTTTCAAAAAACCTGCACAAGTTCGGAAACCGAGCCCGGCCCGACCAAACTAAATCGCACAACCCGTCGGTTCCCAATCAAAAAAGCTGCACAAGTCGTCAATTATTTTTGAAAAAAATTGCAGAACTTCGAAAACCGAGCCCCGCCCGACAAAACGAAAAAGGTTGCACAACTGGTCGGTTCCCAAGCAAAAAAAACTGCACAAGTCGTCAATTCTCTTTCCAAGAAATTGCACAACTTCGAAAACCGAACCCGACCCGACAAAACGGAAAAGGTTGCACTTTCTGTCGGGCCCTAATCAAACAAGCTGCCCATGTCGTCAATTCCCCAAACAAAAAACTTGCACAAATTCGAAAACCGAGACCGACCCGACAAAACGGAAAAAGTGGTACAACCCGTCGGTTCCCCATCAAAAAGCAGCACAAGTCGTCAATTGTCTTTCAGAAAAGCTGCACAACGTCGAAAAATGATTTTGGCCCGACAAAACGGAAAAAGGTTCCCCAAGTCGTCGCTTCCTCATCAAAGAAATTGCACATGTCGCCAATTCTCTGTCAGAAAAGGCTCCACAACTTCGAAAACCGAGCACGGCCCGACAAAACGAAAAATATCGCACAAACCGACGGTTTACAATCAAAGAAGCTGCGCAGGTCGGCCAATTCTCTTTCAAAATCATTGCACAAGTTCGAAAATCGAGCGCGGCCCGACAAAACGAAACAGGTTGCACAGCCCGTGGGTTCCCAAGCAAAAAAGCTGCAGAACTCATCAATTATCTTTCAAAAAACCTGCACAAGTTCGGAAACCGAGCCCGGCCCGACCAAACTAAATCGCACAACCCGTCGGTTCCCAATCAAAAAAGCTGCACAAGTCGTCAATTATTTTTGAAAAAAATGCACAACTTCGAAAACCGAGCCCCGCCCGACAAAACGAAAAAGGTTGCACACCTGGTCGGTTCCCAAAGGAAAAGAGCTGCACAAGTCGTCAATTCTCTTTCCAAAAAAGCCGCGCAACTTCGAAAACCGAACCCGACCCGACAAAACGGAAAAGGTTGCACTTTCTGTCGGGTCCTAATCAAACAAGCTGCCCATGTCGTCAATTCTCAATCAAAAAAAAACTGCACAACTTCGAAATCAGAGCCCGGTCACACAAAACAAAAAAGGTTGCACAGACCGTCGGTGTCCAATCAACAACTTGCACAAGTCGCCAACTCTATTTCAAAATAATTGCACAACTTCGAAAACCGAGCCCGGCCCGACAAAACAAAAACGAAAAAGGTTGCACAACCTGTCGGTTCCCAATTCAAAAAACGGCACAAGTCGTCAATTCTCTTCCAAAAAGCCCGATAAAGCGGGAAAGGTTGCGCAGTTCGTCGGTTCCACAGCAAAAAGGCTGCGCAGGTCGTCAGTCCTCATCACGGTCCTCCCATACGTCGGAGATCGCGGGGATGTCCTCTGGAGCCAAGGAGGCTCCGTAGAGCACGTCCCGTCGCCTCGAGGCCCCAGCCTCTGGGCAAGTTCCTGGCTAGATCAGGCCCGCCGCTCCAGAATCAGAAGCGCAGTGCGGATTGCACGATTATACATGATGATGTTGTTCTAGCTGAATTGAACAGCGCATTCAGCTCTCTCCAGAGACATCGGATGGAGGGTATGGTGATTGTCATGTCATGTCCTTTTCCTCCTCCTCCTCCTCCTCCTCCTCCTCTCCTCCCTCTCCTCCTCCTTCCACAACGCGCTCCCCGAAGGGCTTCCACAACGGCTGGGAGAACACATGATACGAAAACGCGACTGAGCTCTGACAACAACGTTCGGCCACATAGGCGCTTCCAAAAGGCAGAGGGGCGTCGGTGATTCGTTATAGGCGTCTTCGATACTTGTCATGACTCGCCGGTTCTCACGCTTACGTGAAGTCGCGCTCACACGCGCACCATCACCTCTCTCGTGCCCCACTCATACACCTCCGACTCTCTTTCATCCTCGCCAGCCACGCCTGCAGAGATCCAAAAGCCTGGCTGAACTCCGTCGACAGCAGCACGCTG
Source organism: Prorocentrum cordatum (assembly GCA_963575745.1). Taxonomy (NCBI): domain Eukaryota; class Dinophyceae; order Prorocentrales; family Prorocentraceae; genus Prorocentrum; species Prorocentrum cordatum. The sequence continues at coordinate 92,782 of CAUYUJ010002139.1, forward strand.
GAGTCGAGCCCCATGGCCTGGCAAAAAGTATGCGCCGATGTCACTG
>CAUYUJ010002140.1:0-92826 GCA_963575745.1 Prorocentrum cordatum
GCCGGCGGGAAGAGCAGGGGGGGCGGGGCGCGCAGGGGCGGCAGGGGGGTTGCGGGGGCGGAGGGCGCTGACCAGTGTGGGGATGGGTGTGTAAGTGCGACGTCGTCAGTGTGTCCGTGTCTGTGGATTGCGTGTGTGTGTGTGTGTGTGTGCGTATGTGTGTGTGTGCGTGTGTGCGTGTGCGTGTGCGTGTCTGGCAGGTGGTGTGTGTGGGCGCGCGTGTGCGCGTGTGTGTGTGTGTGTGGCTGTGCCTGCGTTTGTTTGTTTGTTTGTGTGTGTGTGTGTGTGTGTGTGCGTGCGTGTGTGTGTGTGACTGTGTGTGTGTGTGTGTGTGTGTGTGTGTGTGTGTGTGTCTGCGTTTGTGTGCGTGTGCGCGCGCGGTGCAGGCGCCGCCCGCGCCCCCCCCCCCCCTCTCCACCCCCCCCCCCTCAGCGCTCCGCGAGGGCGGAGTGGTTGGAGTGGAGGGAGGGCCGGCCCCGACATGGGGCGGTGCCTCCCCCCTCCGGAGCGCCGGCGGGAAGGGGGGGGGCGGGGTGCGCGGGGGCGCGAGGATTTCGCGGGGGAACGAGAGCGCTGAGCAGCGGGGGATCGGTTTGTGAGTGCGAAGGCGTCGGTCCGTCTGTATCTGTAGATGTTTGCGTTTGTGTGTGTTTGTCTGGCAGGCAGGTGTGTGTATGTGTGCGTGTGTGTGGCCGCGTCTGCGTGTTTGTGTGTGTGTGCGTGTGCGTGCGGGTGTGTCTGTGTCTGTGTCTGTGTTCGTGTCTGTATGCGCGCGCGTGTGTGTGTGTGTGTGTGTTTTTGGTGCGTGTGTGTGTGTGTGCTTGTGCGTGTGTGTGTGTGTGCGTGTGTGTGTGTGTGTGCGTGAGGGGGTGCCCGCGCGCGAGTGAGCGCGCGTGGTTGTGGGTGCGTGCGCGCGTGAGATTGTGTATGTATTCGCGTGCGCGCGCATGTGCGTGCGCGCGCTCGTGCCCGGTGCGTTGCCGCGCCTGCTGACGTCGATCGTTTTTTCGCATACTTGTCCATCTGTACATGTCTACATACATGTTCGCTGCCGCGGCAGCATCGCTCTCGTGCGCTGAAAGACGCGCTAAAACTCTTGCATGTGTGTGTCCTTTTTATTATTGGAAATATTTTCACCGTGCGCACTCCAGAGATACGCGTGGACTTATGACACGGGGCTAGGAGCTCTACGAGGTCCCCGGCGGTAACCAGGTTGACGGTTTACCGCCGGCGCCCAGTTAACTCGTAGAGCTTCCCTTAGCAAGTTATTGCTGGAAGCTAAGAGTAATTCCGGCGCGCCCCACAGCTAGTTGGCAAGAAAAATCTCGACGGAACTTTTGACAACTTTTGGTCGGTTGAAAATTTCGTTCTCGGAATTCAACAATTCGTCTGTGCTCTAGTATTTTTTCCCGTGATATTCGATCTTATTCCCGCTCGCCATCTTGATCTCAGCTCGATCGGGTGGATAATACTATCGAAAAGCACTCTGGCGGGACCGGCCGTTCCGAGTCACCTTGATATGCGCTGACGGTTTTCTGAACATAACTCGAGCTTCAGGGCAGCTACAGAGCTGGTAAGCACAGGAAATACATGCAGAATGATCAGGCGCGTTCGCCTATTGAACCCAGAGGTCTAAACTCGGTCTGCTAGCCGAGCTAGGTCCGCAAACCTGTTCGTATTATTCGAGTCATCTTGACAGAAACTCTCAGTTTTCTCCACTTAACTCGAGCTGTAGGACAGCTACAGAGCTGATATTCACAGAAACTGATTCAGAATCATCAGTTGCGTTTGTCTGTCGAATCCGGAGCTCTGAACTCGGTTTGCTGCCCGATCTAGAATCGCGAAACTATTCGTATCGTTGGGGTCGCTTGCGAGATGCTGTCGGTTATCTGGACTTAACTCGGGCTGTAGGAGGCTGCATGGCTGGTAATCACTGGAATCCATTCAAAGACATGAGGCGCGTCCGCCTGTCGAACATAGAGCTCTAAACTCTGTCTGTTGCCCGAACTAGGTCCGCGAAACTATTCCTATGGTTCGAGTCATCCTGAGAGGTGCTGTCGATTTTCTGCACTTAACTCGGGCTGTAGGAGGGCTGCAGGCCAGGTAATGACGGAGTCGATTCGCAGGCATCAGACGCGTCCGTCTGTCGCATTCAGAGGTCAAAAACTATTCACTATAAGTCAGATTGTTGGTAAGTGCTGTTTGTTTTCTCAACTTAAGTCGAGTTTGGAAGCTCTACGAGTCCCGGCGGTAACCAAGGTTGACGGTTTACCGCCGGCGCCCAGTCCGGCGCGCTGGAGAGCTAGTTGGCAAGATGACTTTTGATGACTTTTGCTCGGTTGAAAATTTCGTTCTCGAAATTTGACAATTCGTTAGAGCTCTAGTATTTTTTCCCGTGATATTCGATCTTATTCCCGCTCTCCATCTTGCTCTCAGTTCGATCGGGTAACTTTGAAGGCCAAAAAGCACTCTGGCGGGACCGGCCGTTTCGAGTCATCTTGATATGCGCTGACGGTTTTCTGAACATAACTCGAGCTCTAGGGCAGCTACAGAGCTGGTAAGCACAGCTAACGCATGCAGAATGATCAGGCGCGTTCGCCTGTTGAACCCAGAGGTCTGAACTCGGTCTGTCAGCCGAGCTAGGTCCGCAAACCTGTTTGTATTATTCGAGTCAACTTGATACGCGTTGTCGGTATTTTGAACTGAACTCGAGCTATAGGGCAGCTACAGTGCTGCTAAGCACTCCTATCGCACTCAGTATGATCAGACGCGTTCGTCTGTCGAATCCATAGGTCTCAACTCGGTCTGCTAGCCGAGCTAGGTCCGCAAACCTATTCGTATTATTCGAGTCAACTTGATACGCGTTGTCGATATTTCCTCTTTAACTCGAGCTGTAGGGCAGCTACAGTGCTGGTAAGCACACCTATCGCACAGAATCATCAGGCGCGTTCGCCTGTTGAATCCAGAGCTCTGAACTCGGTCTGTTGCGCGATCCAGAATCACGAAACTGTTCGTATTATTCCAGTCATCTTGAGAGCTACTGTCGGCGTTCTGCACTCAATTCGGGCTGTAGGGAGGCTGCAGGGCGGGTAATCACAGGAATCGATTCGGCGACATCAGACGCGTCCGTCTGTCGCATTGAGAGGTCTGAACTCGGTCTGATACTCGAGTTGGGCTGAAAAACTATTCGTTCTCTGCAATTTTTTCCGACTGTATATGTTGTCAGGAAGCTCTACGAGTCCCCCGGCGGTAACAAAGGTTGACGGTTTACCGCCGGCGCCCAGTGCGGCGTTCCGCGCTTCGCTTCGCTATCCGGGTTTTGGACGCTTACAAATTGAAAGATATTTGACAATTCATTTTGAGAAAGCAAATTTTTACTCCGAGCATTGAGATATAAACTTCGTTTCCTGAGCAGCTCAGCCCTCTAGAGTACCAGTTCACTTGGAGGAACCGACTTCATGTTGACTCTGAAAAATCTTAACTTGAAGTTTTTGTAGAAAAGCTCCAAGAAGCTCCCGCTTTGATGCTGAGCTTTCTCACGGATGCAAGGAGCTCTACGAGGTTCCCGGCGGTGACCAGGTTGACGGTTCACCCACGGCGCCAGTTTGCGCAAAATTTGAAAATTCGTTTTCAGAACAGGTATTCTTCTCTCGTGTAGTAGGTTATGCCGCGACTGCCAGTTAAATTCTTAGGTTCGTAGCTTCAATATTACTATCCAAACACTTGCTGGACCAGACGGCCGTTTCGAGTCATCTTGACGCGCATTTACGGTTTCTGCACTTATCGGGATATAGAACAGCTGAAGAGCCGATGCGTACAGAAACCAATTTGGAATGATGAGGCGCGTTCATCTGTTCGAGCTGTAGCTCTGAACTCGGTCTGCTCCTCGAGCTGGGCCCGCAAACTTATTTGTATTCTTCGAGTTATTTTCACGGATGTTTTCAGTTTTCTGTGCTGAACTCGCGATATCTAGAAAACAAAAATCTTAATGTGTAGTGGGCAGCACGCGCAAGAAAGCTCTACGAGGCTCCCGGTGGTAACCTGGTTGACGGTTTACCGTCGTCTTCAAGTTGGTCGACCCGGCCACAAAGGACAAAGTGGTAACTTTTGGTCGGTTTGGCTAAGATTTGAAAGATATTTGACAATTCATTTTGAGAAAGCAAATTTTCACTCCGAGCATTGACGTGTAAACTTTGTTCCCTGAGCAGCTCAGCCCTCTAGAAGCATTTCCAGTACCAGTTCACTTGGAGCAACCGACTTCATCTTCACTCCGAAAAATCTCAACTTGAAGTTTTTGTAGAAAAGCTCCCAGAAGCTCTCGCTTTGACTGAGCAGTCTCACGGATGCAAGGAGCTATACGAGGTTCCCGGCGGTGACCAGGTTGACGGTTCACCGCCGGCGCCAGTAATTTAATTCCGGCGCACTGCAGAGCTAGTTGGCTCGAAAAAAAATAACTGACATTTTGACAACGTTGGGTCGATTGAAAATTTTGTTCTCGAAATTCATCAATTCGTTTGTGCTCTAGTTTTTTTTCCCGTGATATTCGATCTTATTCCCGCTCGTCATCTTGATCTCAGCTCGATCGGGTATCTTTTACTGCCAAAAAGCACGCTGCCGGGATCGGCTTAACTCGAGCTGTAGGACAGCTACAGAGCTTGTAAGCCCAGCTAATCGATGTAGAATGATTAAGTGCGTTCGCCTGTCGGATTCAGAGCTCTGAACTCGGTTTGCTAGCCGAGCCAGGTCCCCAAACCTATTCGTATTATTCAAGTCATCTTGATTCGCATTGTCGGTATTCTGAACTTAACTCGAGCTATAGGACAGCTACAGAGCTGATGGTTACAGAAACCAATTCAGAATCATCAGTCGCGTTTGTCTGTCGAATCCAGAGCTCTGAACTCGGTCTGTTGCGCGATCCAGGATCACGAAACTGTTCGTGTTCTTCCAGTCATCTTGAGAGCTACTGTCGGCGTTCTGCACTTAACTCGGGCTGTAGGGAGGCTGCAGGGCGGGTAATCACAGGAATCGATTCGAAGACATTAGACGCGTCCGTCTGTCGCATTCAGAGGTCTGAACTCGGTCTGATACTCGAGTTGGGCTGAAAAACTATTTGTTCTCTGCAATTGTTTTCGACATTATATGTTGTCAGGAAACTCTACGAGTCCCCCGGCGGTAACAAAGGTTGACGGTTTACCGCCGGCGCCCAGTGTTACTAGCTTCACCCCGCCCCGAAATTCTCCAGCTCGTCGATGCGGAAGAGCTCTACGAGGTACTAGCTCCATCCCGCGTCAGAATTCCTTTGGCTCACCGAGAACGAAAAGCTCCACGACGTATTCTTAGTACCTCGTAGAGCTCTTCGTCGTCGATGAGCCAGAGGAATAACTCGTAGAGCTTCCCTTAGCAAGTTATTGCTGGAAGCTTAAGAGTAATGCCGCGTAGAGCTCTGTAGCAAAGAGCTAAGAGGAATTCGGGCGCAGGGCAGAGCTAGTAGTTGTTCGGCCCGATCAAAAGAGAGGATGTGGTCACCTGGGTTGGTTTTTTTCACTTTGTGCAAAATGTTGAAATTCGTTTTGAGAACCGGTATTTTTCTCACGTGCAGAAGGTTATGCCGCGTCTGCCAGTAAAATTCTCAGGTCCGTAGCTGCAATATTAATATCAAAAGACTTGAGGGAATCGTCGGCAGGTTTCAGTCAGCTCGACACGTCTTGACGGTTTTATATGTCGTAGAGCTCTTCGTAATCGATAAGCTAGAGAAATTTTGGCGTAGTGGCATATGAACTCTCTCTATGAGAGCAGCTCAGCTCTCTGTATTTGATTATGAGCTGACTCCCAGGAGCTGAGCGTGTGAACATTGAAAAAAAGAGATAAAGATTTGAAATTCGTTTTGCAAATTTGAAATTTTATTCTATGCAGTGAATCATGGCGCTTACGATGGTTCAATCCTTGGGGCTCTAGTTGCATTATATCGATGAAAAGACTGCGGGGCAGCAGTATTGGGTAAGACCGAAAACAAGATTTCATTTATTTTGGCAGCTTGTATTGAGAAGTTTGTCTGCTTTATCTCGGATCGGACTTGTCTATTCAGAGCTCTACGAGGGTCCCGGCGGTAACTGGTTGACGGTTTACCGCCGGATCCCAGTTCCAGAGCGCTGGAGAGCTAGTTGGCTCGAAAAACAGAACTGAACTTTTCACAACTTTTGGTCGGTTGAAAATTTTGTTCTCGAAATTTGACAATTCGTTTGAGCTCTAGTATATTTTCCCGTGATATTCGATCTTATTCCCGCTCGCCATCTTGATCTCAGCTCGATCGGGTACCTTTTACTGCCAAAAAGCACACTGGCGGGATCGGCCGTTTCGAGTCATCTTGATGCACGCTGACGGTTTTCCGAACATAACTCGAGCTGTAGGACAGCTACAGAGCTGGTAGGCACAGCTAATCGATGTAGAATGAAAAGGCGCGTTCGCCTGTTGAATCCAGAGGCCTGAACTCGCTCTGTTAGCCGAGCTAGGTGCGCAAACCTATTCGTATTATTCGAGTCATCTTGACAGGCGCGCTCGGTTTTCTGTACTTAACTCGAGCTGTAGGACAGCTACAGAGATGATATTTACAGGAACTGATTCAGAATCATCAGTTGCGTTCGTCTGTCGAATCCAGAGCTCTGAACTCGGTTTGCTGCCCGATCTAGAATCGCAAAATTATTCGTATTGGTCGAGTCATCTTGAGAAGTGCTATCGGTCTTCTTCACTTAACTCGCGCTGAGGGGGGCTACAGTGCTTGTTGTCACAGGAATCGATTCAAAGAGATCAGGCGTGTCCGCCTGTCGAATCCAGAGCTCGGAACTCGGTCTGCTGCCCGAACTAGGTTCGCATAATTATTCTATTGTTCGAGTCATCCTGAGAGGTGCTGTCGGTTTTCCCCACTTAACTCGGGCTGTAGGGGTGGCAATGAGGAGTCGCTTCGCAGACATCAGACGCGTCCGCCTGTCGCATTCAGAGGTTAAACAAATATTCACTATGAGTCGGAATGTTGGTAGGTGCTGTCGGTTGTCTCAACTGAAGTCGAGCTAGGAAGCTCTACGAGTCCCCCGGCGGTAACCAAGGTTGACGGTTTACCGCCGGCGCCCAGTTGGCCCAGCCGGCCGAGGCGGACAATGTGGCAACTTTTGGGTGGTTTTGCGAATATTTGAAAGATATTTGACAATTCATTTTGAAAAAGCAGATTTTTACGCCGAGCACTGGCATATGAACTCCTCTCTGACAGCAGCTCAGTTCTCTCGATGTATTTTTGCATGAGTTGACTTCCGGGAACTGAGCGAATATGAATATCGAAAAAATCGAATTTCAAGATTTTCGAAAAATCTACATTTTTTGATTCTGTGTCGATTCTCTGCACTCTTACTAGTGAGAGGAGCTCCACGAGGTTCCCGGCGGTGACCAGGTTGACGGTTCACCGCCGGCGCCAGTAATTCCGGGGAGCTGGAGAGCTAGTTGGCAAGAAAAATCTCGACGGACCTTTTGGTGACTTTTGGTCGGTTGAAAATTTTGTTCTCGAAATTCAACATTCGTTTGAGCTCTAGTATTTTTTCCATGATATTCGATCTTATTCCCGCTCGCCATCTTGATCTCAGCTCGATCGGGTAACTTTGAAGGCCAAAAAGCAGGCAGGCGGGAACGGCCGTTTCGAGTCATCTTAATACGCGCTGTCGGTTTTCTCAAGATAACTCGAGCTTCAAAACAACTACAGAGCTGGTCAGCACAGCTAATGCATTCAGAATGCTCAGGCGCGTTCGCCTGTTGAATCCAGAGTTCTGAACTCGGTCTGCTAGCCGAGCTAGGGTCGCAAACCTATTCGTATTATTCGAGTCATTAGAGCAGACGCTCTCGGTTTTTCGTACTTAACTCGATCTGTAGGGCAGCCACAGCGCTGATAATCACAGAAATCGATTGAGAATTATCAGGCGCGTTCGTCTGTTGAATCAAGAGCTCTGAACTCGGCCTGCTTCCCCAGCTAGGTTCGCGAACCTATTGGTATTGTTCGAGTCATCTTGAGAAGTGCTCTCGGTTTTCTGTACTCAAATCGTGCTGGGGGGGGGCTACAGTGCTGCTGGTCACAGGAATCGATTTCAAGACATCAGGCGCGTCCGTTCGTCGAACCGAGAGCTCGGAACTCGGTCTGCTGCTCGAAGGAGATCCGCGAAACTGTTGTATTATTCGAGTCATCCTGAGAGGTACTCTCGGTTTTCTGCACTTAACTCAGGCTGTATGGGGGGCTGCAGAGCTGGTAATCACAGGAATCGATCCGCAGACATCAGACGCGTCCGCCTGTCGCATTCAGAGGTCTGAACTCGGTTTCATACTCGAGCTCGATTGGAAAACTGTTCGTTTGTTTTGTTAGAGTCATCTTGAGAGGTCTATAATCGCTTGGGCTGAAAAACTAGTCGTTCTCTGAAATTCTTTTCCACATTATATATTGTCAGGAAGCTCTACGAGTCCCCCGGCGGTAAGAAAGGTTGACGGTTTACCGCCGGCGCCCAGTTCCGGCGCGGGGTGGAGCTAGCACTTTTACTATCAAAACACTTGACGGAACCAACTTGCCTCGTAAGAGCTCTTCGGCATCGATGAGCTAGAGGAATTCCGGCGCGGGGTGGAGCTAGTTGGCCGACCCGACCAGAAGAGACAATGTGACAACTTTCGGTCGGTTTTGCTAAGATTTGAAAGATATTTGACAATTCATTTTGAGAAAGCATTTTTTTCGCACCTGTGAACGATTATGTGGGCCTCTGCGTCTTAATATGAGCTCTGTAGGCGCACATTTACTATCAAAACACTTGGCGGAACCAATTTCATATCGACATGAAAAAAATCAATTTTGCCTTTTTCGCGAAATGCTTCCAGAAGCTCTTTCTGTCGATTCTAAGCACTCTCACCCGTGGAAGGAGCTCTACGAGCTTCCCGGCGGTACCAGGTTGACGGTTCATCGCCGGCGCCAGTTCTATCGACATGAAAAAATTGAAGATTCAATTTTTCGAGAAATACCTCGAGAAGCTTTCTTTTTCGACTCTTAGCACCCTCACGCGTAAAGAAGCTCTACGAGGTTCCCGGCGGAGACCAGGTTGACGATTCACCGCCGGTGCCAGTTAAGCTTCCAGCAACTAGCTAAGGGAAGCTCTACGAGTTACTAGCTCCACCTGGCGCCCGAATTCCTCTTAGCTCATACATCGTAGAGCTTCGGCATCGATGAGCTAGAGGAATTCCGGCGCGGGGTGGAGCTAGTGACTCGTAGAGCTTCCCTGAGAGCGCAGAGGCGAAGCTTAAGAGTAATTCGAAAACGCTGGTAGGCTAGTTGGCTCGAAAAATCTCGACTGAACTTTTCACAACTTTTGGTCGGTTGAAAATTTTGTTCTCGAAATTCAACAATTCGTTTGAGCTCTAGTATTTTTCCCGTGATATTCGATCTTATCCCCGCTGGCCATCTTGATCTCAGCTCGATCGGGCGAATATTACTATCGAAAAGCACTGTGGCGGGATCGGCCGTTTTGACGCGCTAACGGTTTACTGAATATAACTCGAGCTTTAGGACAGCTACAGAGCTGGTAAGCACAGCTAATCGATGTAGAATGATTAGGCGCGTTCGCCTGTTCAATCGAAGGGCTGAACTTGCTCTGTTAGCCGAGCTATGTCCGGAAACCTATTCGTATTATTCGAGTCATCTGGACAGAAACTCTCGGTTTTCTGTACTTAACTCGAGCTGTAGGACAGCTACAGAGCTGATATTTACAGAAAACAGTTCAGAATTATCAGTTGCGTTTGTCTGTCGAATGCAGAGCTCTGAACTCGGTCTGCTGCCCGATCTAGAATCGCGAAACTATTCGTATTGGTCGAGTGATCTTGAGAAGTGCTCTCGGTTTCAGCGCTGAGAGGGACTACAGTGCTTGTGGTCACAGGAATCGATTTGAAGACATCAGGCGCGTCCGCTTGTGGAATCCAGAGCTCTGAACTCTGTCTGCTGCTCGAACTGGGTCCTGAGAGATGCTGTCGGTTTTCTGCACTTAACTCGGGCTGTAGGGGGGCTGCAGGGCTGGTAATGACAGGAGTTCATTCGCAGACGTCAGACGCGTCCGCCTGTCGCATTCAGAGGTCAAACAATATTCACTATGAGTCGGAATATTGGTAGATGCTGTCGTTTTTCTCAACTTAAGTCGAGCCAGGAAGCTCTACGAGTCTCCCGGCGGTAACCAAGGTTGACGGTTTACCGCCGGCGCCCAGTTGGTCGACCGGGCCAGAAAGGACAAAGTGACTCGTAGAGCTTCCCTGAGAGCGCAGCGGCGAAGCTTAAGAGTAATTCGAAAACGCTGGTAGGTAGTTGGCTCGAAAAATCTCGACTGAACTTTTCACAACTTTTGGTCGGTTGAAAATTTTGTTCTCGAAATTCAACAATTCGTTTGAGCTCTAGTTTTTTTTCCCGTGATATTCGATCTTATTCCCGCTCGCCATCTTGATCTCAGCTCGATCGGGCGAATATTACTATCGAAAAGCACTGTGGCGGGATCGGCCGTTTTGAGTCATCTTGATACGCGCTGACGGTTTTCTGAACATAACTCGAGCTTTAGGACAGCTACAGAGCTGGTAAGCACAGCTAATCGATGTAGAATGATTAGGCGCGTTCGCCTGTTGAAGCCAGAGGTCTGAACTCGGTCTGTTAGCCGAGCTAGATTCGAAAACCTATTCGTATTATTCGAGGCATCTTGACAGAGACTCTCGGTTATATGTACTTAACTCGAGCTGTAGGACAGCTACAGAGCTGATATTTACAGAGCCCGATCCAGAATCATCAGTTGCGTTTGTCTGTCGAATCCAGAGCTCTGAACTCAGTCTGCTGCCCGATCTGGAATCGCAAAACTATTCGTATTGGTCGAATCATCTTGAGAAGTGCTCTCGGTTTTCTTCACTCAACTCGCGCTGAGCGGGGCTACAGTGCTGGTAGTTAGAGGAATCGGTTTTCAAGACATCAGGCGCATCCGTCTGTCGAATCCAGAGCTCTGAACTCGGTCCGCTGCCCGATCTGGAATCGCAGAACTATTCGTATTGGTCGAGTCATCTTGAGAAGTGCTCTCGGTTTTCTTCACTCAACTCGCGCTGAGGGGGGCTACAGTGCTGGTCGTCACAGGAATCGGTTTTCAAGACATCAGGCGCATCCGTCTGTCGAATCCAGAGCTCCGAACTCTGTCTGCTGCCCGGTCTGGAATCGCGAAACTATTCGTATTGTCCGAGTCATCCTGAGAGGTGCTGTCGGTCTTCTGCACTTAACTCGGGCTGTAGGGGGGCTGCAGGGCTGGTAATGACAGGAGTCGATTCGCAGACACTAGACGCGTTCGTCTGTCGCATTCAGAAGTCAAAACATATTCACTATGAGTTGGAATGTTGGAAGGTGCTGTCAGTTTTCTCAACTTAAGTCGAGCTAGGAAGCTCTACGAGTTTCCCGGCGGTAACCAAGGTTGACGGTTTACCGCCGGCGCCCAGTGGTAACTTTTGGGTGGATTTGCAATTTTTTGAAAGATATTTGACAATTCATTTTGAGAAAGCAGATTTTTACTCCGAGCATTGACATATAAACTTCGTTCCCTGAGCAGCTCAGCCCTCTAGAGCCATTTCCAGTACCAGTTCACTTGGAGGAACCGACTTCATGTTGACTCCAAAAAATCTCAACTTGAAGTTTTTGTAGAAAAGCTGCCAGAAGCTGTCGCTTCTATCCTGAGCTTTCTCACAGATGCACGGAGCTCTACGAGGTTCCCGGCGGTGACCAGGTTGACGGTTCACCGCTGGCGCCAGTCTTCCGAGGAGCTCTACGAGGTAGTCTTCCGGCTCTCGGAGAGCTTCCCGGAACTGGGCGCCGGCGGTGAACCGTCAACCTTGGTTACCGCCGGGAGACTCGTAGAGCTTCCTAGCTCGACTTAAGTTGAGAAAACCGACAGCACCTACCAACATTCCGACTCATAGTGAATTTGTTTTGACTTCTGAATGCGACAGGCGGACGCGTCTGATGTCTGCGAGTCGACTCCTGTCATTACCAGCCCTGCAGCTCCCCTACAGCCCGAGTTAAGTGCAGAAAACCGACAGCACCTCTCAGGATTACTCGAACTGGGCGCTGGCGGTAAACCGTCTACCTTTCTTACCGCCGGGGACTTCGTAGAGCTTCCTGACTATATATAATGTAGAGAATAAATTGCAGAGAACGAATAGTTTTTCAGCCCAAGCGATTGCAGACCTCTCGATGCAACAGCCGAACGCCCCCTGATGCTTCTGGATTGTCTTCTGTACGAGCTCTGTAGCTCTGCTACAGCCGGAGTTACGTGCGCTAATCAACAGCACCTCTCAATATAACTGAAACAAAACGAATAGTTTCCTAAACCAAGCTCGAGTATCAGACCGAGTTCAGGCCTCTGAATGCGACAGGCGGACGCGTCTGATGTCTCCGAATCGATTCCTGCGATTACCAGCCCTGCAGCTCCCCTACAGCCCGAGTTAAGTGCAGAAAACCGACAGCATCTTTCAGGATGACTCGAACAATGCGAACAGGTTCGCGGACCGAGTTCAGGCAGCAGGCCGAGTTCCGAGCTCTGGCTTCCACAGGCGGACGCGCCTGACGTCTCCAAATCGATTGCTGTCCCCACCAGCACTGTAGCCCCCTACAGCCCGAGTTAAGTTTAGAAAGCGACAGTACCTCTTCAGATGATTCGAACAATACGAATAGTTTCGCGATTCTAGCTCGGGCAGCAGGGCGAGTTCAGAGCTCTCGATTCAACAGACGAGCGCGCCTGATGATTCCCAATCGATTTCTGTGACCAGGAGCTGTGTAGCTGCCCTACAGCTCGAGTTAAGCACAAAATACCGAGAGCGTCTGTCAAGATGACTCAGATAATACGAATAGGTTTTTGAACCTAGCTCGGCTAGCAGACCGAGTTCAGGCCTCTGCGTTCAAGAAGCGAACGCGCCTCATCATTCTACATCGATTAACTGTGCTTACTGGCCCTGTAGCTGTCCTGAAGCTCGAGTTATCCTCAGAAAACCGACAGCGCGTATCAAGATGACTCGAAACGGCCGATCCCGCCCGTGTGCGTTTTGGCAGTAAAAGGTACCCGATCGAGCTGAGATCAAGATGGCGAGAGGGAATAAGATCGAATATCACGGCAAAAAATACTAGAGCTCTAACGAATGTTCAAATTTCGAGAACAAAGTTTTCAACCGACCAAAAGTCACCAAAAGGTCCGTCGAGATTTTTCTTGCCAACTAGCTCTCCAGCGCCCCGGAATTACTCTTAGCTTCCAGCAATAACTTGCTAAGGGAAGCTCTACGAGTTAAGTTTGCGCAGAACCGATTCCAAGTCACCACAACGTCTGCCATTGTGAGGTCGGGTCGACGAACTAGCTCCACCCTGCCCCGGAATCCCTCTTAGCTCGTCTTGCCGGAGAGCTCTACGAGGTATTACTTGGTAGCGTCCAAAACCCGGAGAGCGAGGAGACCCTGTGGGGACGGGAAATCTTTCCTGGAGAGCGTTGGGGGGCTCCCCTGCAGCGCTGCCGAAGCCCCGGCAGAAACGCTTCCATGCGTGCCTGCACGCGTGCAGGCACGCGTGGAAGCTTGCCGGAGGCTCTCCCAGACCAGTTGCTGGCTCAAAAAAGCCGCTGCGAGGATCGTGGAGCGACGGAAAGGAGCTCCTGGCGGGCACCACCACCGTCCGGCTTCTAATCTTAAGCCCTTTAGCTCTCACCGAGCTCTCCGGGAGCTGGTCAGCATCCAGCAACTAGCTAAGGGAAGCTCTACAAGTGACTAGCTCTCAGCGCGACGGACTTACTACATTGAAGAGCGAGCTCATCGGCGTCGCTGAGCTGGAAAAATACATCGTAGAGCTCTTCGTTATCGATGAGCTGGAAGAATTCCGGCGCGGGGTGGAGCTAGTTGGCCGACCCGACCAGAAAGGACACAGTGGTGACTTTGGGTCGGTTTAAGATTAGAAGCTGGACGGTGGTGGTGCCCGCCAGGAGCTCCTCCACGGCGGTCCACAGGCTCCTCAGATACCCCGGCGGCCCGGCAGGGCGTCCGGGAGAGCTTCCGGCAAGCTTCCACGCGCGCCTGCATGGGTACAGGCACGCATGGAAGCGTTTCTGGCAGCGCTTCCGCAGCGCTCCAGGGGAGCCCCCGCAGTTCTCCAGGAAAGATTTCCCGTCCCCGAGATCCTCTTTGCTCTTCGGGTTTTGGACGCTGCCAAGTCGGTCGGTTTTGCGTAGATAAGGTAGAGCTTCCTTTAGCTATTCGCTGGAAGCTTAAGAGTACCTCGTAGAACTCTTCGGCATCAATGAGCTAGAGGAATTCCAGCGCGGGCCGGAGCTAGTAACTCGTAGAGCTTGCCTTCGCTAGTGACTCCTAGAGCTTCCCTTAGCAAGTTATTGCTGGAAGCTTAGAGTAATTCTGGCGCGCTGGAGAGCTAGTTGGCAAGAAAAATCTCGACGGACCTTTTGGTGACTTTTGGTCGGTTGAAAATTTTGTTTTCGAAATTTAACAGTTCGTTAGAGCTCTAGTATTTTTTCCCGTGATATTCGATCTTATTCCCGCTCGCCATCTTGTTCTCAGCTCGATAGGGTGAATATTACTATCGAAAAGCACTGTGGCGGGATCGGCCGTTTCGAGTCATCTTGATAAGCGCTGGCGGTTTTCTCAAGATAACTCGAGCTTTAGGACAGCTGCAGAGCTGGTAAGCACAGCTTTCCTATGTAGAACGATTAGGCGCGTTCGCCTGTTCAATCCATAGGTCTGAACTCGGTCCATTAGCCGAGTTAGGGCCGCAAACCTATTCGTATTATTCGAGTCATCTTGACAGACCTCTCGGTTTTCTGTACTTAACTCGAGCTGTAGGATAGCTAGAGGGCTCATACTCACAGAAACTGATTCAGAATCATCAGTTGCGTTTGTCTATCGAATCCAGAGCTCTGAACTCGGTCTGCTGCCCGATCTAGAATCGCGAAACAATTCGTATGGTCGAGTCATCTTGAGAAGTGCTCTCGGTTGTCTTCACTGAACTCGCGCTGAGGGAGGCTACAGTGCTGGTGGCCACAGGCATCGATTTGAAGACATCAGGCGCGTCCGCCTGTCGAATCCAGAGCTCGGAACTCGGTCTGCTGCCCGAATTAGGCCTGCAAAACTACTGTATTGTTCGAGTCATCCTGAGAGGTGCTGTCGTTTTCTGCACTTAACTCGGGCTGTAGGGGGTCTGCAGGGCTGGTAATGACAGGAGTCGATCCAAAGACATCAGACGCGTCCGCCTGTCGCATTCAGAGGTCAAAAATATCGACTATGAGTCGCAATGTTAGTAGGTGCTGTCGGTTTTCTCAACGTAAGTCGAGCTAGGAAGCTCTACGAGTGTCCCGGCGGTAACCAAGGTTGACGGTTTACCGCCGGTGCCCAGTTGCTGGAAGCTTACGAGTAATGACTCGTAGAGCTTCCCTTAGCAATCATTGCTGGAAGCTCAAGAGTAACTGGTAGAGCTTCCCGTAGCAAGGTATTGCTGGAAGCTAAGAGTAATTCCGGCGCGCTGAAGAGCTAGTTGGCTCGAAAAATCTCGACAGAACTTTTGGTGACTTTTGGTCGGTCAAAAATTTTGTTCTCGAAATTTGAACATTCGTTAGAGTTCTAGTATTTTTTCCCGTGATATTCGATCTTATTCCCGCTCGCCATCTTGATTTCAGCTCGATCGGGTGAATATTACTATCGAAAAGCAAGCACTGTGGCGGGATCGGCCGTTTTGAGTTATCTTCATACGCGCTGTCGGTTTTCTCAAGATAACTCGAGCTTAAGGACAGCTACAGAGCTGGTAAGCACAGCTAATCGATGTAGAATGATCAGGCGCGTTCGGCTGTTGAACCCAGAGGTCTGAGCTCGGTCTGCTAGCCGAGCTAGGTCCCCAAACCTATTCGTATTATTCGAGTCATCTTGACATGAACTCTCGGTTTTCTGTACTTAACTCGAGCTACAGGACAGCTACAGAGCTGATATTTACAGAAACCGATTTATAATCATCTGTTGCGTTTGTCTGTCGAATCCAGAGCTCTGAACTCGGTCTGCTGCCCGATCTAGAATCGCGAAACTATTCGTATTGTCGAGTCATCTTGAGAAGTGCTCTCGGTTTTCTTCACTGAACTCGCGCCGAGGAGGGCTACAGTGCTGGTGGTCACAGGCATCGATTTGAAGACATCAGGCGCGTCCGCCTGTCGAATCCAGAGCTCGGAACTCGGTCTGCTGCCCAAATTAGGTCTGCGAAACTATTGTATTGTTCGAGTCAGCCTGAGAGGTGCTGTTGGTTTTCTGCACTTAACTCGGGCTGTAGGGGGGCTGCAGGGCTGGTAATGACAGGAGTCGATTCGCAGACATCAGACGCGTTCGTCTGTCGCATTCAGAGGTCTAAAAATATTTACTATCAGTCAGAATGTTGTAGATGCTGTCGGTTTTCTGAACTTAAGTCGAGCTAGGAAGCTCTACGAGTCTCCCGGCGGTAACCAAGGTTACGGTTTACCGCTGGCGCCCAGTTTGAGACGAACGCGCAACGCAATGAGTGCGCCTGCGCGACGAGACCCGTCCGTGCGCGCGTCTCGCGCTTGGCTATCCGGGTTTTGGACAACAACAGGTACCTCGTAGAGCTCCTCTTCATCGATGAGCTAGAGGAATTCGGGCGCGGGGTGGAGCTAGTTGGGCGAACCGGCCCCGACGGACAGCGAACTTTGGCTCGGTTGGACGAACTTTGTAAGAGATTTGAACATTCGTTTGGAGAACCGGTATTTTCCGCACCTGTAGTGGGTTTTTTCGCGTTCGCCAGTCAATTCTCAGGTCAGTATTACTATCTAAACACTTGGCGGAACCGTCTTCGGATAAAAATATAAAAACGTGATTTTTCGAGTTTTGGGGGTCTTGCTTCAAACTCTTCCTGAATCTGCATTGGGGAGCGCGTGCGAGGAAAGAGCTCTACGAGGGCCCCGGCGGTAACCTGGTTGACGGTTTACCGCCGGTTCCCAGTAATAACTCGTAGAGCTTCCCTCAGCAAGTTGTTGCTGGAAGCTTAAGAGTAATTCCCGGAGAGCTCGCTGAGAGCTAAAGGGTTTAAGATTAGAAGCCAGACGGGTGTGGTGCCCGCCAGGAGCTCTTCCACGGCGCTCCACAGGCCTGGCAGCGACTCCGGTGAGCCGGCAACGGGTCTGGGAGAGCTTCCGGCAAGCTTCCACGCGTGCCTGCACGCGTGCAGGCACGCATTGAAGCGTTCCTGGCAGCGCTTCAGCAGCGCTGCAGGAAGGCCCCCGGCGCTCTTCAGAACAGATTCCCGGAGAGCTCGCTGAGAGCTAAAGGGTTTAAGATTAGAAGCCAGACGGTGGTGGTGCCCCCAGGAGCTTCTCCACGGCGGTCCACGTTCCCCGCAGCGCCTCCGGCGGCCCGGCAACTGGTCTGGGAGAGCTTCCGGCAAGCTTCCACGCGTGCCTGCGCGCGTGCAGGCACGCGTGGAAGTGTTTCTGGCAGCGCTTCCGCCGCGCTCCAGGGGGGCCCCTCAAGGCTCTCCAGGAAAGATTTCCCGTCCCCGAGATTCTCTTCGCTCTCCGGGTTTTGGACGCTATCAAGTACCTCGTAGAGCCCTTCGGCATCGATGAGCTGGAGGAATTCCGGCGCGGGGTGGTGCTAGTTGGTCGACCCGGCCAGAAAGGACAAAGTAACTCGTAGAGCTTCCCTTAGCAAGGTATTGCTGGAAGCTAAGAGTAATTCCGGCGCGCTGGAGAGCTAGCTGGCTCGAAAAATCTCGACGGAACTTTTGGTGATTTTGGGTCGCTTGAAAATTTTGTTCTCAAAATTTGAACATTCGTTAGAGCTCTAGTATTTTTTCCCGTGATATTCGATCTCATTCCCGCTCGCCATCTTGATCTCAGCTCGATCGGGTGAATATTACTATCGAAAAGCACTGTGGCGGGATCGGCCGTTTCGCGTCATCACTGAACATAATTCGACTTATAGGACAGCTGATTGCACATCTGTACATAACATCATGTCATCACTGAACACGCGCTGACGGTTTTCTGAACATAACTCGATTTTTAGGACAGCTACAGAGCTGGTAAGCAGCTAATCGATGTAGAATGATTCGGCGCGTTCGCCTGTTGAATCCTGAGGTCTGAACTCGGTCTGTTAGCCGAGCTAGGTCCGCAAACCTATTCGTATTATTCGAGTCATCTTGACAGGAACTCTCGGTTTTCTGTACTTAACTCGAGCTGTAGGACAGCTAAAGAGCTGATGTTTACAGAAACCGATTCAGAATCATCAGTTGCGTTTGTCTGTCGAATCCAGAGCTCTGAACTCGGTCTGCTGCCCGATCTAGAATCGCGAAACTATTCGTATTGGTCGAGTCATCTTCAGAAGTGCTCTCGGTTCACTCAACTCGCGCTGAGGGGGGCTACAGTGCTGGTGGTCACAGCAATCGATTTGAAGACATCAGGCGCGTCCGCCTGTCGAATCCAGAGCTCGGAACTCGGTCTGCTGCCCGAATTAGGTCTGCGAAACTACTGTATTGTTCGAGTCATCCTGAGAGGTGCTGTCGGTTTCCTGCACTTAACTCGGGCTGTAGGGGGGCTGCAGGGCTGGTAATGACAGGAGTCGATTCGCAGACACCAGACGCGTCCGCCTGTCGCATTCAGAGGTCAAAAAAATATTCACTATGAGTTGGAATGTTGGTAGGTGCTGTCGGTTTTCTCAACTTAAGTCGAGCAAGGAAGCTCTACGAGTCTCCCGGCGGTAACCAAGGTTGGTTGCCCAAGGCGTGGTTGCTCAAGGCGTGGTTGCTCTGCGCATCCGACAGGGGTTTTAAACTCTGCCTGGACCTCGCCTCCAGTTTAGAGCCCCTACGCCAGCAAAGTTGTGTTTCGCTTACGTTACGAGGGCATGCACGCATCAAGCCCCTTGGGTAGTGGGCTTCATAGCTTCCCTCTTGCCAGTTTTCAATCAGCTGAATCTTGTTGTGCACTCAGGACGCGTTACAGATAGCAGATTCAACTTGGTTGTGGCAATTTCTTCAGTTGCACTTGTACTTTGTCTCCTTGCCTCGTTCTCTTTCACATTGCAGTTATGGAGGAAATGACAAAAGAAGAGGAGTTGGACATCGAAGGTATGGGAGGGGATGATCTTCAAAGCAAGATCCGTGGGGGTATACCGCCAGGTCTCTTGGATGCAGCAGCGGGAGCAGCAGGTGGACTTTTGGAGGAAGAAAAGGATGCTAAACGTTGTCGTCAGAGTGAGTTGGCACGGCAGCAGCGTGAGCAGGCATTGATTCAACAACAACAGCAGCTGAATCCTCAGTTGGCGGCACCCTCGCAGCTGCTCGATTCGAAGTTTGCCACATAAAAGGAGAATTTTCAGTCTATCATGCAAGGTGAAGTTGCGCCGATCAAACTGAAGTTGAAAGAACACAGTACCGATTTGCAACGCCTCAATGCACAGGTGCAGTCACAGCAGAGACAGTTAGAAGCCCTCCAAAGTAAAACGAATGCCGATGCCTCAACAGTTGCTTCATCACGTGGGACTGGGTCGGGGAATCCTGGCTTCCAGTTCCAGGGTACTCGTGGGGAGTTTGGCTTCAAGGGTCCGAGGCCAACCTTTCAACCAACGATGATAACTATAAAAGGATGGGCACGCACAGCGTCAGAAGAGCGTCATAAAAGATCCAAGGCTTTACTCCCTGGAGCGGTGGCCCAGCGCCTCCTTGCGACTCTGTTTCAAAAAGCGAATTGCTTGGCGCACGTGGATGAGACAAAAACGAATGATGAGAACAGTAAGAACCCCATGTGATGTTATCAGCTCAAGATATGCTTCAAAGCCACGGCGACGAAGGATATGATGTGGGATTTTCGCAAAGCGTTCATTCAATGTTTCGAGCAGAAAGCCATCTTTGAGGATCCACACGACGCGACCACGTATAACCACATCTGTGATGAAAGGATCACGGTTACGGTGGAGGCCTCTCCGTGGCAAGAACCGCACATCAAAGCTGCTGGCAAATTCAAGGCCCTATTTTATAAACATCGTTCGTGTGCCAGCGCCTTTGTAAAGGTGGAAAAATATGGACCCCCAGCCACGTTTCTATGGGCTTACCCGTCCGAGCAGCAGCTGCAAAAGGGACAGTGTGTTGCCTCATGGAAGCCTGATCGTGCAGTGGGTTGGAAGATTGATGAGGATATGATCAAGGAAGTCGGTCCAAACTTCAAACTGGGGGATTTCAAAGCTGATCTCATGAGTTGACGGTGCCCTGGCAAGTGGCACGAACAATTGGCTGAGGTTGATCGCTCAATTTTCAGCTGGAACGTTCGATTGCTAGGGATTGCACAATGCCACGAGATTTTCGCCCAGGTCTTCAATTCAAGCAATGTGATTCTCCTTCAAGAGTGCCAGTTTGTCTCCGATCGTGTTGCTGAGGAACACGGTTGGAATCTTTGGCGCTCCTCTTGTGAGCGAGCTTGCGTGGGCCTCCGAGGTGTTTGGAAGGATGATGTCCAACACGAGGCCAGAGGCGACCGTTGGGTTGCCGTTGTTTGCTCTAATGCCATCTTTCTCTCTCTTTACTTGCCCCATAAGTATTTGCATGGAAAGTCTCGTGAGCAGTTTTTGCGTACGCTTAGTGTATACCAAGAAGTGCTGAGGGATGCAGCGCTCAATGTTGCCAGATTGAAAAAGCAGTTTCGAATTCAGGATGTTGTTTTAGGAACTGATGCTAATGTAGAGGTCGAGCCTCAGGTTTTCCACATGTCTCAGGCTGTCTCGGGTCCTAGTGTTGTAGGTGTGCCTATTGTCCCTCGTACGAGGGATGGCGGATTTCAGAGGCGATCTAAGGAGTTTGCTTTGGAACTCAGTGAGGCTCTTACTTTCACTATTGGCACCCTGGGCCTCCAGTTGGCCAGCACCTTCAACCCTACGAGGCTCCCTACCTGGCGCTCTGCTAAATGGGCTCACTACAGGCACCTACCTCAAGAACAGCAGTACTCTCACGTCTACGACTACATAGGTGTACCTTCGTCTTGGGGAGCTCCTGAGGTCTCCGTCTTGTGGCCACAGCCGGGGGCAGCACATATGTCTGGGAGCTCGGCCTCGAGCTTATGGAGTGATCATGGTCTGTTACACTTGCGTATCCCTGCTCGTGTCTTGCCTCGTCGAGTTGTGCGTCCCAATCCTGTCCGCAACACACGTTGGCACGTTCAGTCTCATCGTGTGCCTCTTTTGCGCTATGCGGTTGATGCAGCCCTGGTGTCTGGCAACAGCCAGACAGAACAGACCGATTGGAGTGGACGTACGGGTCTCTCGCCCACGGAGCTAGGTGACAAGATTCGACAGCCTTGTGAGGAAATCGGCGAGGTCCCCACCAAAGCCGACCTCACCCCGAAAGTTTCTGAGCAGTATGTTGCCGCTCGGGAGGCTGCACTTGAGATGAGGAGGAAGAGAAATAAGGGTGAATGCACGGAGGAGGAGTTCAAGAAGGCGAGGAGGAGGTACAGATATGAGAGGAGGAAGCATGGGAGGAATATCTTGGAGTATGAGTTCCGTCCAGGTCTACAGCATCGAACATACCTTAAGACGCTCAAAGCTGAGGGAGTGCACACTTGGGACAAGTCTAAGTGGGGGAAGGCCCTCAGAGCGCACGGCTTGGCCATGTACACTGATGAACATGAGCGTGCACGCACAAACAGTAAGCTTGAGGAGATGAGGAAGAGGTTGCTGGAGGTGAATATGCAGGAGTACCAGCCTATCGATATCGGCCTGCTCATGCGTGCTAGGTCTCGTCTTCGTTCAGGAAAGGCCGTAGGTGAGGACAACATCAGCGTCTCCATGCTTAAGCACATCCCTTGGTCAGGTTGCCTTTCAAGTCTTGCGGTGCTTTCAGCAGCTGTTTATGCGCGAGTATTGCACACCCACAGCATGGCGCCATATATGTATACAGCTGATGCCGAAGTCTGTGAAGACTTGCGAATTCAATGACACACGAGCTTTATCATTATTATCTTGCCTGTCAAAATGGTATATGTCATGTCTCACCTTGTTGGCCGTGGACCATCTCAAACGGAGTGTTGCCCCCGAGGTCATGCTCTTCGGGTTTGTTGCTGGAAGACGGACACACGAGATTACAGGTGGTTTGAAGAGAGTTGCTCAGCACGCGACGGAATGGGGGAAGTCATATTGTATGCACACGGCGAGCTTAGACGTGTATCGTGCTTTTGATAACGTACAGGTGGCCGACGTTGCTGACTGCCTGGAGGAGTTGAGGTTTCCACCTGAACTTAGTTATGCGCTCATGGAGGGCCTAGCTGAGAACAGGGCCGATTTATCCTTCCAGCAGGTGGACGTCTCGGACATAGCTTGGGATAGTTGTATCCGCACAGGTAGTGTTGAGGCTCCGCTCTTTTGGCTGTGTGAGAGTGTGCTCATGTTCCGTTCTGTGGTCTTGAGTTGGCAGGAGCGGGGGATGGGAGTGCAGTTGACGCAGCAGGCAGGGACTCGTCATCTTACACATGCGATTTGGGCCGACAATGTTCTGTTGTGTGCCAGAGATCAGAGCGAGTTGACGACCATGATTGCGGAGATCAGTGTCCCACTTTATCACAGAAAGTACAGATGGAAACCGAGTAGCTTGCAGTTTATTCGCTTTGGCTATGATGAGCCTGGGACTGAGAGTTTGGATGTCTCTTTTGCGTTGCCGAATTCCCAGGACAAGCGTCAGAGAGTGACTATAACGTTGCAGCAGACTGATCGTTTGGAAAAACTTGGCACGATTCTTGAAAACAGCATGCGACAACATGAGGATTTGAATCATCGGATTTCTCTCGCTCAAAAGGCGTTTTGGCAAGATAAGAAGTATTACATGTGCCAGGGTCTTATGTTGAAGAAAAGATTGCTGCGATACGACTCACGTGTAAGAAGCCGATTATTGTTTGCAGTGGAAGGGATGACAGCTGACAAAAATGCTATTGAATCGATTCATGCGTTTGAAGGCCGCTTACTTTCGAAGATGGTATGGAGACGGAAACGTGACACCGAGAGTTGGCCACAGTTTTTTTTCCAGAGCGTGTACTTGACGGGGCGGAAAGCGCTCAGGACAGCTCAGATGCCGAGTGCGGTTCAGCTCTTTCTTTTCAAACGGTGGAGTTGGGCAAAGGATGTGGCGACGACAACTGCTCAAAACGGGATCCGCCAAGTTGATGACGCCCAGCCTACAATTGATCCAATGGAAATGGGTGGTGCAGTGTCTCTTGATATGGATGGGATGTCTCAGAATGCGGGTGCTACTGCACCGATTACCACGGACTTGATGTCTCAGAATGCGGGCGCGGTCGTACCGATTACCACGGGTTCGATGTCTTTGAATGCGGGTGCTGCTGTACCGATTACCAGAGATCTGAAACGACGGAGGGTGACTGTTATTGTGGCCCCTGTCCTTACTGCCCGAGGGGGCCTCACCGTTGCTCTGCCAGAGGGTCAGGAGAACAGCGCCACGAGTCAGAACCGACGACGGCTCATCTCTCAGGCGTCCCGTGCTGCTGCCAAAAGGAGCAAGACTGCTCCCACATCATCAACGCCATCATCATCATCAGCCCCTACACCAGCGCCAGCAGCCATGCGAAGAAGGTTTCGAAGTGATATGGTGGGGGCGAGTGCGGATGACCCTTTCTTGCAGGCTCGTTACACGATGATGCATGCCGCCAGCCCGTGGACACAGCAGATGGATGCCGTTATTCGCACCTATAACTCGCAGGAAGCACGATCCTTTACACGTCGAAGGGAAGGTGGAAAAACGGTGGGACTTCGTCCGTGGGGCTTGCCATTTGAAACGGTGGGTGGAGATGCTTGGTATGATACTCTTGAGTGGACTCAGGCAGGGTGGAGATGTTTTATCCGTACGTTGCTTTCGGAATGGGACCTACAACATGTTTTAGAATATGCTCACCTGCCTGAACCAAAACCCTGGAGGCCGAAAAACGACGAGGAGGAGGTGGAGGGGACGGAGGAGAGAAATAATGAGATTGCAAAGCGGCTCGCCTTTAACTTCGAGAATGCCAGCGTCTGGAACTACGAGGCTGAAGGGATTCCCGTCGAGCTCTGTGGTGACTCCCAGGTGGTAGTGAACTGGCTGGTGGGACAATATGTATGTACGACGGAAGTGTATTGTGAGACCATTGCACACATTCAAAGTATACTATACAGATTACACTTGAACTACCGCGTGAATCTGAGGCCGCCGTCTTGGGGTTTAGATCCTTGGAAGTGGTTTTATCGTGAGGGAAACGAGCGTGCTGATGCTGAAACTTGGAAGGCCCGCACGGGCCAGAACCACCGTACTTTCGACCCGTGCATTCATACTCTCAGAAGGGAACAAATAAAGGGGATTCGCGGCTACTTCGATGGTGGTCGTTCCTCCCACGGTGTTGGCATTGGTTGGGTTATTGACTTCTTCGTGCTCCCCCTCCCTGCTCTTCAACACTCTCAAGGCTCTTGGCTATTCAACATGGCCTCCGAGGCTGCCGCCATCCCGCCGACCTGCACGGTTAGTCAAGCTGAGCTCTTGGCCAGCAAGCGCCTCGCTGAAGGTGTCGAGCACCTGCTGCTCCTCTGCTGCGGACCTGAATCCTGAGCGGGGGCTCCTTTGTCCCTGTGGGCTCCGAGCAAAAAAACCAAGGTTGACGGTTTACCGCCGGCGCCCAGTGATAACTTTTGGGTGGTTTTGCAATTTTTTGAAAGATATTTCACAATTCATTTTGAGAAAGCAAATTTTTCGCACCTGTAAACGATTATGAGGGCCTCTCTGTCTTAGTATGCGCTCTGTAGGCGCACTTTTACTATCAAAACACCTGGGGAACCATCTTCATGTCAACACGAAATTTTTTTTTTCCCTTTTTCGAGAAGTGCTTCCAGAAGCTCTCTCTTTCGACTCTGAGCACTTTTACGCGTGAAAGGGGCTCTACGAGGTTCCCGGCGGTGACCAGGTTGACGGTTCACCGCCGGCGCCAGTTTCCCGTCCGGAGGGTGTCTTCGCTCTCTGGGTTTTGGACGCTACCAAGTAACTCGTAGAGCTTCCCTTAGCAAGTTATTGCTGGAAGCTTAAGAGTAATACCGGGGCGCTGGAGAGCTAGTTGGCAAGAAAAATCTCGACGGACCTTTCGGTGACTTTTGGTCGGTTGAAAATTTTGTTCTCAAAATTTGAACATTCGTTAGAACTCTAGTATTTTTTACCATGATATTCGATCCCATTCCCGCTCGCCATCTTGATCTCAGCTCGATCGGATACCTTTTACTGCCAAAAAGCAGCGGATCGGCCGTTTCGAGTCATCTTGATACGCGCTGTCGGTTTTATCGAGATAACTCGAGCTTCAAGACAGCTGCAGAGCTGGTGAGCACAGCTAATCGATGCAGAATGATCATGCGTGTTCGCCTGTTGAACCCAGAGGTCTGAACTCGGTCTGCTAGCCGAGCTAGGTCCGCGAAACTATTCGTATTATTCGAGTCATCTTGACAGACGCTCTCCGTTTTCTGTACTTAACTCGAGATACAGGACAGCCAAATAGCTGATACGTACATAATCTGATTCAGAATTATAGTGGCCGTTTTCTGCTGAATCGAGAGCTCTGAACTCGGTCTGCTCTCCGATCTAGAATCGCGAAACTATTCGTATTGTTCGAGTTATCTTGAGAGATGCTGTCGGCTCTCTGTCTGCACTTAACTCGGGCTGTGGGGGGGCTGCATAGCTGGTAATCACTGGAATCGATTTGGAGACATCAGGCGCGTCCGCCTTTCGAATCGAGAGCTCCGAACTCTGTCTGCTGCCCGAACTAGGTCTGCGAAACTATTCGTATTGTTTGAGTCATCCTCAGAGGTGCTATCGGTTTTCTGCATAACTCGGGCTCTAGGTGGGCTGCAGGGCTGGTAATCACATGATTCGATAGGGACATCAGACGCGTCTGCCTGTCCCATGCAGAGCTTCGAACTCGGTCTGATACTCCAGCTAGATTTGCCAAACTATTCGTATTGTTCGAGTCATCTTGAGAGGTGCTGTCGATTTACGGACATCGCTCGGGCTGTAGAATAGCTACAACAGAAGAAAATCCAGAAGCATCTGGGGCGTTCGGCTGTTGCATCCGAGAGGTCTGAAATTGGTTGGGCTGAAAAATCATTTTTTCGGTGTACCTCTTAGAGCTCTTCGGCATCGATGAGCTAGAGGAATTCGGGCGCGGGGGGCAGCTAGTTGGCCGACCTGGCCCCGACGGACAATGTGTGAACTTTGGGTCGGTTGGACGAACTTCGTGAGATATTTGAACATTCGTTTTGAGATCCGGTATTTTTTGCACCTGTAGTGGGTTATTGTGCGTTCGTGACTGGATTCTCAGGTATGTAGGTGCAGTATTGCTGTCAAAACACTTGGCGGAATCGTCTTTGGATAAAAAATAAACGTGATTTTTCGAGTTCTGTGGGGTCTTCTTCCAGACTCCATCTGCATGTGTACCGAGCAGCGCCGTGCGAGAAAAGAGCTCTACGAGGGCCCCGGGCATGAGTTTGCTGTTTCTAGTGCCGTGCCCCTCGTTTGGAGGGATGTGGCCGAGGCCGCGTGGCTCCTCGAAGGAGCTACAGTCACTGAATGTGAATTGTCGGCAGCCGAAGCGCTGCTCAGCGCTGCCCGTGTGCTTCTGCGGGACCGGTCCTCGCCCAGCTGCGCTCAGCTGGGAACGCGAGTCCAAACAAACAAACAAACTTGGTTGACGGTTTACCGCCGGTCCCAGTTCCGGGGCGCTGAAGAGTTAGTTGGCAAGAAAAATCTCGACGGACCTTTTGATGACTTTTGGTCGGTTGAAAATTTTGTTCTCGAAATTCAACTATTCGTTAGAGCTCTAGTATTTTTCCCCATGATATTCGATCTTATTTCCTCTCGCCATCTTAATCTCAGCTCGATCCGGTACCTTTTACTGCCAAAAAGCAGGCAGGCGGGATCGGCCGTTTCGAGTCATCTTGATACGCGCTGTCGGTTTGATCAGATAACTCGAACTTCAAGACAGCTACAGAGCTGGTGAGCACAGCTAATCGATGCAGAATGATCAGGCGCGTTCGCTTGTTGAACCCAGACCTCGGTCTGCTAGCCGAGCTAGGTCCGCGAAGCTATTCGTATTATTCGAGTCATCTTGACAGACGCTCTCCGTTTTCTGTACTTAACTCGAGCTACAGGACAGCCGAATAGCTGATACGTACAGAATCTGATTCAGAATAATAGTGGCCGTTGTCTGGTGAATCGAGAGCTCTGAACTCGGTCTGCTTTCCGATCTAGAATCGCGAAAATATTCGTATTGTTCGAGTCATCTTGAGAGATGCTGTCGGCTCTCTGCACTTAACTCGGGCTGCAGGGGGGCTGCATAGCTGGTAATCACTGGAATCGATTCGGAGACATGAGGCGCGCATAACTCGGGCTCTAGGCGGGCTGCAGGGCTGGTAATCACATGAATCGATTCAGAGACATCAGACGCGTCTGCCTGTCCCATGGAGAGGTTTGAACTCGGTCTGATACTCGAACTAGATTTACAAACTATTCGTATCGGTCGAGTCAGCTTGAGAGGTGCTGTCGATTTACGCACGTAACTCGGGCTGTAGAAGAGCTACAGAGCTCGTACAGAAGACAATCCAGAAGCATCTGGGGCGTTCGGCTGTTGCATCCGAGAGGTCTGAAATTGCTTCGGCTGAAAAACTATTTTTTCCGTGTATTTTTTTCGACATTATATGTTGTCAGAAAGCTCTACGAGTCCCCCGGCGGTAACGAAGGTTGACGGTTTACCGCCGGCGCCCAGTTCCGGGGCGCTGGAGAGCTAGTTGGCAAGAAAAATCTCGACGGACCTTTTGCTGACTTTTAGTCGGTTGAAAATTTTGTTCTCAAAATTCAACCATTCGTTTGAGCTCTAGTATTTTTTCCCGTGATATTCGATCTCATTCCCGCTGTCCGTCTTCATTTCAGCTCGATCGGGTACCTTTTACTGTCAAAAAGCAGGCAGGCGGGATCGGCCATTTCGGATCATCTTGTCACGCGGTGACGGTTTTCTGAACATAACTCGAGCTTTATTTAGGACATCTACAGAGCTGATAAGCACAGCTAATCGATGTAGAATGATCAGGCGCGTTCGCCTGTTGAACCCAGAGGTCTGAACTCGGTCTGCTAGCCGAGCTAGGTCCGCAAACATATTCGTAGTGTTCGTGTCATCTTGACAGACGCTTACGGTTTTCTGTACTTAACTCGAGCTACAGGACAGCTACAGAGCTGATGCGTACAGAATCTGATTCAGAATCATCAGTGGCCGTTGTCTGTCGAATCCAGAGCTCTTAACTCGGTCTGCTGCCCGATCTAGAATCGCGAAACTATTCGTATTGTTCGAGTCATCTTGAGAGATGCTGTCGTTTCTCTGCACTTAACTCGGGCTGTAGGGGGGCTGCATGGCTGGTAATCACTGGAATCGATTTGGAGACATCAGGCGCGTCCGCCTTTCGAATCCAGAGCTCCGAACTCTGTCTGCTGCCCGAAATAGGTCTGCGAAACTATTCGTATTGTTCGAGTCATCCTAAGAGGTGCTGTCGGTTCCCTTCAGTTAACTCGGGCTGTAGGGGGGGCTGCAGGGACGGCAATCACAGGAATCGATTCAGAGACATCAGACGCGTCCGCCTGTCGCATGCAGAGGTCTGAACTCGGTCTGATACTCGAGCTAGGTTTGCCAAACTATTCGTATTGTTCGAAACATCTTGAGAGGTGCTGTCGATTTACACACGTAACTCGGGCTGTAGGAGAGCTACAGAGCTCGTACAGAACAATCCAGAAGCATCGGGGGCGGCTGTTGCATCCGAGAGGTTTGAAATATATTTTTTCTGTGTAATTCTTTTTCGACATTATATGTTGTCAGGAAGCTCTACGAGTCCCCCGGCGGTAACAAAGGTTGACGGTTTACCGCCGGCGCCTAGTTCCGGGGCGCTGGAGAGCTACTTGGCAAGAAAAATCTCGACGGACCTTTTGCTGACTTTTGGTCGGTTGAAAATACCTCGTAGAGCTCTTCGGCATCGATGAGCTAGAGGAATTCGGGCGCGGGGTGCAGCTAGTTGGCCGACCCAGCCCCGACGGACAATGTGCGAATTTTGGGTCGGTTGGACAAACTTTCTGAGAGATTTGAACATTCATTTTGAGAACCCGTATTTTTCGCACCTGTAGTTGGTTATTTCGCGTTTGCCGATCAAATTCTCAGGCCCGTAGGGGCACTATCGCTATCAAAACACTTGGCGGAACCATCTTTGGATGAAAATATAAAACGTGTTTTTTCGAGTCTTTCGGGTCTTGCTCCAGACTCTTCCTCCATATGTGCCGAGGAGCTCCGTGCGAGAAGAGAGCTCTACGAGGACCCCGGCGGTAACCTGGTTGGCTCCCTCCTCAGGGGTCTGGCGGCTGGGGGCTCCCGCTGGGCCCTCGTCTCGAGCGGCATTGTGCCGTGCTGCTTTCCTAGGTTCCCATTACCGTACGCGTTACTGCAGAGTGTATTTTGCCTGAGTACCGTACACACTCATTCTTTGTTTGATTCCTATTCCCGTTCGCGTGCTGCAGAGTGTCTTTTGCCTGAGTACCGTACACACTCTTTGGAGGTCGAGATTGCTGGAGGACACTATCATTCCTTGATTGTCGGAGTACACATCCTTTCTTTTTCATTTGCAAAGACGGCGTGGAATACTCAGAGAAGTCCCTCGTGGGAGAGCAGAAAGCTACCCCCCAGTGTGCTATCAGAATCAGCTGTAGGTGAGTTCCACAGTATCGACGGAGACAGTGCTCTATCTTCCCTTGATTTCCCAGATCTCAGGATGGAGGAGAACACAGCGGCTGGACCCTTCGGCCCCCAGCGGGCACAGCCACCTGTCTCGGGCCTGGTCGACAGCAGGCGAAGAGGTGGGGACCAGAGGAGCCGCAGCGGTGACAGAACGGATGACAAGCCCCCTGCTTGGTGGGCTGGCGCTCAGAGTGCGATGATTGATGCCCAGAGGATACAGCTGAACGAGACCCTCACTGCACGCCTTGCCCCCATGGAGGCGACACTGGCGACGCACACGGCTTCAATTGCCTCAATGAGACGCGAGATTACTGAAAATGCAGCATCCTTGTCAGCACTGAGAACAGAATTCAACACACTTCAAACTAGATCGGAGTCAGGGTCCAGCAATGGGGTGTCATCTCGGATGTCTGGGGCCTTTACTCGTGCGACCTGGAACCCGTCTTTCATTGAAATCAAGGGCTGGGTGACGGACTGGAAAAACTATGAGCAACGAGGCCGCCAGATGCTGACACAATCACAGGTAAATGATATCCTCAATGAGATTGTTCTTTCTCCGATCGTCGCCAGCACTTCGGCGGAAGGCAGGATTGACACACCGCGTACTCAAGCAGAAAATGATGGTCGCACATTCGGATGCAGTCGCATTAGAATCTTTTTCACCATGGGGACCGACTCCAGAATATTGTGGGATATGCGCCAAAGACTCCTCGCGGCAGTGCATAGTGGAACCAGTAAAACACTGACTGATGTGGCCAGACAGGCTACAGAGGCACAGGGTAGTATCAAAGTCATTGTTGAGGCGGCCCCACACAAACAACCACATGTTAATTGCGCGGGTAAGTTTCAGAACATCTTCAGGCGCCATGTCAATGCGGCCCTGGGAGTTATTGTTCGAGCGGAGCTGGGACCACCTACGACACACTTCTGGGGCAAGCTCCCCAACGACACCACAAATGGCAAGGTCATCGCAGTTTTTAACCCAGCAACGAACTATGAGATCCTGCCCGCTCTGGCCGTCTTGGATCCTGCCATCAACACGGCACAGCTCCAAGCTGATCTGAGGGCTGAATGACCTGAGTGGATTGCCAGAGTGGGCACATGGAATATCGAGAGAAGAGGCCCACCGTTTTCCAAAGCTATCCTGGATGCTGCCAACGACAGACGCATTTTCTTGTTGGGACTCCAGGAGGCGCAGTTTTTCACGGACAGTCGAAAGATTCTTGCTGGGGATGGGTGGCACATGGAACGCTCTTCGTGTAAGAAAGCAGCTATTTTGTGGAAGGGCCCATGGAAGGCTCTGCTACGTGACATTGAGCGCGGACCAAGGTTCGTCATTGCATGGTTCAGGCCAGCCGCTAGTGTTTGCTTGTATTTGCCATATGCAGATGATAAGGATGAGGAGGTGAGGGAATTCAGTCAAGTGTTGGAGGAGGTGAAGAGGAGGATCAGAGAGTATCGCAGACGTCCCCCCGAGCAGACAGACATGCTTATCTTGTTTACGGATGCCAACGTTGAGATGGCTCCCAATATTATCGCCAACGGCCGTGCTATCACTGGTATGGGAGTGAAAGAAGAGGTGGAGGTACTATTCAGAGGAGGAAGGGAGGGTGTGAGGAAGAAACAATTGGAGGAGATGAGGTTCCTATTGACAGAATTTTGCAGTGTGCATCGTTTACGGCTGGCAAACACGTTTGGCCCTCGCTGTGCGACTTGGCGAGGTAGGGCAGCGCCCCGAGGGGAGGCGGTGCTCGACTATATCGGCATCAGTGCTTCTGATCAATTCGACTCGGGGACTACTGCTGAGTGGATTCGGGCCCCAGGGAGATCGGCCACAATCCAGGAGATCAGCGACCACAAACTAGTGCATCTTGCGGTTGCTGTGGGAAGGCGGCGACGCTGCAAGAATAGGAAGCGAGCTGCCTTGCATCAATGGGAACCCGTGGACCCTGCTGCGGCTGCCGCCAGCTTCGACCGTGCCCTGTCACGGCAGTTTCAAGATGCAGGCTCTCGGTATCGCCCATTACAGTCTTTGGTTGAAGAGGAGGAGGAGGAGGACATCAAAAGGGACGTGAAACCCGTGAAGGAGGAGGAGGGCGAGCAGAGGAGGCAGGGCAGGGGCACACTCAGCCAGATCATCGCAGATACGGCGGCAAGTATCCCTAGCCGCCAGGTGGCCGCACTTCGTGCACCTGTGAGGCCGGAACGTCTATGGACGCTCGAACGGCTGTTACGGCGTGCTCTTTGGCCCAGAGAACTTCGATGCCAGAATGAAGTCAGGAGTCTTCGGAGATTGATCAAACCACTGCGAAAACAATATGATGCCGACATGCTCGAATACAAACACAAAGTTGAACAGCGTAAATTACGTACACAAGCACAGGCACTTAAAGTCAAAAAGATGACGGGGGAGTGGGAACTTACTTACGATGTCGAGGCCAAACAGGTGGAAATTGGGAGGTACTTGAAAGACAGGGTGGAGGACTACGGGGCGAGGAGGGAGGTGCAGTCTATTCTGGAAGGTCTGGCATCGAAGCTCAACCAGTCCCAGTGCGTGAGCATCACCATGCATGACATCTTGCGAGCGAGGGCTCGCCTCAAGAGTGGGGCGGCTGGACCTGACCAAGTGACACGGGAGATGCTGCAGCTCATCCCCTTTGCCAGCCTCAAGACAATCCGACATCATTTCAGCCTGATCGCCAATCGTCGTCAACAGGTCCCCTCGGATTGGAAGAGGTTTCTGGTAACTCTCATCCCGAAGGCGCCGTCCATCCAGGAGCTTTCAGAGACTAGGGCGATCTGCCTCCTGAGCCTGGTCCAGAAGTGGTACAACCATGTCCTAGTCATTAAAGGGGAACAACATCTGGTGAATATCAAACACTCTCTTAACATGTATGGGTTTGTGCAGTTCAGGAAGGTTTCTGAGGTCACATCGTTTACCAAACATCTTTGCCAACATGCTGCACAATGGGGAAAAGGGGAGAAGCTCTATCTGGCCAGCCTCGATGTACTCCAGGCGTTTGACCACGTTACTATCAAGCTAGCGTTACAAAGTATGGAGAAGCTTGGTTTTGACCCCGCTTTGATTTATGCCCTTCTTTGCCCTATGACCGAAAACACGTGTAAAGCCACCTTCGAAGGGACCCAGAATTTGGATTGGATTGGTTGGGATCGGAGTATCAGGACGGGCGGGGTGGACGGACCATTCATATTCAAAGTGGTGAGTGTGGCCTTGTGGAATGATATCGTCGGGACCTGGCCAGGGCGTGATCTGGGTTACGTAGTCGAGTCCCCCGTCCCCATGCCCACTGGATCGACGATTTCACATGCCCTCTGGGCAGACAATTTGTTGCTGTACGCCAGAGATGAACGGCAGCTCAGGACCATGGTGACTGAGCTCACTCTCCCCCTGCTCCAGGCCGGCCTCAATTGGAAACCATCCTCTCTCAAGCTCATCCCCTTTGGCGTCAATGGCTCGAATGATGTAGTTATTGATATTCAGTTGCCCACGCAGACCCACACGTATCCAGAGTAAGCTACTTTTCGCAATCGAGGGGATGACGATTGACAACATCACGGCACAAAAAATATTCTCCTGGGAAGGAAAGCTATTAGCCATCATCGGAGGAAGGAGGAAAGGAGTGACTGAATATTGGACGGTCTACCAAAAGAGGAGGTTCAAGTATGCACGCGACCAGTTCGCCAACCGTGGATTTCTGTCGGCGGTGGAACTCTTCATTCACAAGAACTGGCTCTGGGCGAAAGATATCGCTTGCTTTGCCAGAGGCTTTGCGTGTCAAAATATCCCGACAGCTGCGCTGCACACGGACAGAGTACATGCTGATCCGACAGCTTCGCTGCACACGTACAGTCAGGCTCATACACATGTCCATTCGTCTTTGCCTGTGCCTCAGTTGTTTGGCCAACGTTCTTTGGAGTCCACGCCCAGCTTTATTCAGACAGCTACGCTGCACACTCGCAGTGATGATACAACACATGCCCATTCTTTGTTGCCTGTGCCGCAGGTTGATGACCGTTCTTTCGACACGTTACCCAGCTATATTCAGACAGCTACGCTGCACACGAACAGTGGAGAGCATACACACCTTCGTTCGATGTCTTCTGTGCCGCAGGCTGAGAGAGGAAGTTCTTTCGATCAGTTGCCTTGTTATATTCCGACAGCTACGCTGCACACACAGTACACACTTTATTCATTCTCATTGTCCGCCTCGTGCTTTGCCTCAGAGTGTTTCGCCGGAGCCCCAGAGACCTGCGGCTATGTTTGGTAGCCGTGGGGAACTGACTGAGCACAACAAAGATTGTCAACGTTCTTCTGGTCGTGTGTCGTCTGCGTCCAGTATAAGAGTTCCTTTGGAGCCGAACAAAAAGGATGCTCATTGCTCTTCTGGTCGTGTGTCGTCTGCGTCCAGAATAAGAGTTCCTTTGAGTGATCCGCTGCAGGTGGCGCATCTGTTTGAGTGCGCCAGGCTCCTGGAAGAAAGGAGCAGGCAGCGCGAATCCCAAGGCACTGTCAGTCCTGCGGCCACAGCCCCCCCAGTCGACGGCGAGAGCGAACCCACGCCCGCGGCCAAGAATCGTCGCAGGCAGATTGTGGAGACCCGTCTGGCCGCCAGGGGAGAGAAGCGGTGCCCTGGCCCGAGTCTCACTGCGAGCCAGGAGGAGCTCGCCAAGCGTGTCAGACAGCCCCAGCGCCCATGCGACAAAAGAGATCGGGATGAAATATGTTCGCCGAGGGGCAGTCAAAAGAGACGGTGTATTGCTCATGTGAATGATGACCCCATCGCTTCCGCCGATAGTCTGTCTGCTGCCCCACAGGGAAGTAAGCGACCACGGGACCCTCCCTCTTCTAATCATGATAGTGAGCCGCGAGAGGCACGACTCTCTGGCGCAAACGTGAATGCCTTCAAACTCAACGCCTACTCTCAGGCGCGGTTGGGCATGATGCATGCGTCAGGTGACTGGTCCGCTCATCGTCGCGCGTTCGCTGCACGCTCGAGGGATTCTCAGGCTGCCCTTCTTGGATGGCGTGGTGGTACTAAATACGTCGGTTGGAGCAAATGGGAAGATGTCTTCATTGCGGATCAAAATGGCAATACTAAGTGGTGGGAGACTATGATGTTTGGGAAAGAAGATTGGTCGATTTTCGTTGAGAAGTTATTCAAAATATTGGACCTGCCCGCCATTCTTGACTATCTGGCCAAACCTAGAGTTTCGGTTGCCCGTACGGAGGAGGAGGAGACGAAAGTTAACAATGATAGGATTGCGCGTCGCATTGCTCATAACTTTGAAAATGAGACTGTCTTTGACTATGAGTCGGATAAGATTCCATTTGAAATACTGGGTGACAGCCTGTGTGTTGTCCAATGGATAAGAGGGCACTGGAGGTGCACGAACATGGGCTATAATAACACCTTGGAGGCGGCACAAAACACTCTGGATGCTATAACGGACACCTGCTTGAGAACTGCGTGTGCGGGGGCTGACCCAATCAAACATCTTTATAGGGAGGGAAACAGTTATGCTGATGAACTCACGTGGGCTTGCAGAGCTTGCCCACACACATCGAAGAGAAACGAGTATCTTGCCCCTTTATATACTTCGAAAGTTTTAGGATTGAGGGGTTACTTCGACGGAGGCACCTCGGATATTGGGGCTGGGGGAGGCTGGTGGCTGCAGGCTTTTGTAGAACATAAAAATGCTATACAGTGTCACGTGATTGCCGAGGAGGCGTTTGGCCTCGATAGGGAGTCAACCGTGACGGTCTGTGAGTTAACGGCCGCCTCGAAGCTAATTCACGCAATCTCGCAGATTGCGTCTGTTATAGATAGCGTCTCACACGCTCGGTAGAGCCACTTGCGCCTGGTGGCCGCGGGGAGCACCGCTGCTTGCATGTGCTGGAGGACCCCGCCGCAAAGCCCGCAAAAAACCTGGTTGACGGGTTACCGCCGGTTTCAGTTTTGTTCTCGAAATTCAACAATTCGTTTGAGCTCTCGTATTTTTTCTGACCATATTCGATCTTATTCCCGCTCGCCATCTTAATCTGAGCTCGATCGGGTAAATATCTCTTCAAAAAAGCATCGCGGCGGGATCGGCTGTTTCGAGTCATCTTGATACGCGTTGTCGGTATTTTGTACTTAACTCGAGCTGTAGGGCAGCTAGAGAGCTCATTCTCACAGAAATCGATTGCGAATCATCAGGCGCGTTCGTTTGTCCCATCTAGAGGTCTGAACTCGGTCTGCTGCCCGAGCTAGGTTCGCGAAACTATTCGTGTTGTTCGAGTCGTCTTGAGAGGTGCTGACAGTTTTCTGCACTTAACTCGGGCTGTAGGGGGACTACAGGGCTCGTACTCACAGGAATCGATTCGGAGACATCAGGCGCGTCTGCCTGCCGAATCCAGCGCTCGGAACTCGGTGTGCTGCCCGAGCTAGGTTCGCAAAACTATTCGTATTCGTCGAGTCATCTTGAGAGGTGCTGTCCGTTTTCTGCATTCAGCTCGAGCTGTGAGGGGGCTGCAGGGCTGGTAATCACTGGAATCGATTCGGAGACATCAGTCGCGTTCACCTGTCGCATTCAGAGCCCTGAACTCGGCCTGCTGCCCGAGCTAGGTTCGCGAAACTATTCGTATTGTTCGAGTCATCTTCAGAGGTGCTGTCGATTTTCTGCACTTAACTCGGGCTGTAAGGGGGCTGCAGGTCTGGCAGTCGCAGGAATCGATTCGGAGACATCAGGCGCGTCCGCCTGTTGCATTCAGATGTCTGAACGCGGTCTGATACTAGCTAGATTCGCGAAACTATTTGTATTGTTCGAGTGATCTTGAGAGGTGCTGTCGAGTTTCGCACGTAACTCGGGCTGTAAGAGAGCTACGGAGCTCGTGCGCACAGAAAACGATCCAGAAGCATGAGGGGCGTTTGGCTGTTGCATCGAGAGGTCTGAAATCGTTTAGGCTCAAAAACTATTCGTTCTCTGCAATTTTTTTCGACATTATATATGCTCAGGAAGCTCTACGAGTCCCCCGGCGGTAAGGAAGGTTGACGGTTTACCGCCGGCGCCCAGTTGGTCGACCCGGCCAGAAAGGACAAAGTGGTAACTTTTGGGTGGTTCTGCAATTTTTTGAAAGATATTTGACAATTAATTTTGAGAAAGCAGATTTTTCGCACCTGTAAACGACTATGAGGGCCTCTCTGTCTTAGTATGAGCTCTGTAGGCGCACTTTTACTATGAAAACACTTGGCGGAACCATCTTCATGTCGACGCGAAAAAAATAAATTTTTCTCTTTTTCGAGGTGCTTCCAGAAGCTCTCTCTTTCGACTCCGAGCACTCTTATGCGTGAAATGAGCTCTACGAGGTTCCCGGCGGTGGCCAGGTTCACGGTTTACCGCCGCCGCCAGGAATTTTGGCGCGGTGGAGAGCTAGTTAGCAAGAAAAATCTCGACGGACCTTCAACAATTCGTTTGAGCTCTAGTATTTTTTCTGACCATATTCGATCTTATTCCCGCTCGCGATCTTAATCTCAGCTCGCTCGGGTAAATATTTCTGCAAAAAAGCATCGCGGCGGGATCGGCTATTTCGAGTCATCTTAATACGCGTTGTCGGTATTTTGTACTTAACTTGAGTTGTAGGGCAGCTACAGAGCTCATTCTGACAGAAATCGATTGCGAATCACCAGACGCGTTCGTCTGTTCCATCTAGAGGTCTGAACTCGGTCTGCTGCCCGAGTTAGGTTCGCGAAACTATTCGTGTTGTTCGAGTCGTCTTGAGAGGTGCTGACAGTTTTCTGCACTAACTCGGGCTGTAGGGGGGCTACAGGGCTCTTACTCACAGGAATCGATTCCGCATGCCGACTGCAGAGCTCTAAACTCGGTGTGCTTCCCGAGCTAGGTTCGCAAAACTATTCGTATTCGTCGAGTCATCTTGAGAGGTGCTGTCCGTTTTCTGCACTTAACTCGAGCTGTAAGGGGGCTGCAGGGCTTGTAATCACTGGAATCGATTCGGAGACATCACTCGCGTCCAGCTGTCGCATTCAGAGCCCTGAACTCGGCCTGCTGCCCAAGCTAAGTCTGCGAAACTATTCGTATTTGTTCGAGTCATCTTCAGAGGTGCTATCGATTTTCTGCACTTAACTCGGGCTGTAAGTGGGCTGCAGAGCTGGTAATCACAGAAATCGATTTAGAGACATCAGTCGCGTCCAGCTGTCGCATTGAGAGGTCTGAACTCGGTTTAATACTCGAGCTAGATTCGCGAAACTGTTTGTATTGTTCGAGTGGTCTTGAGAGGTGCTGTCGATTCTCGCACGTAGCTCGGGCTGTAGGAGAGCTACGGAGCTCGTGCGCACAGAAAACGATCCAGAAGCATGAGGGGCGTTTGGCTGTTGCACCGAGAGGTCTGAAATCGTTTAGGCTGAAAAATTATTCGTCAGGAAGCTCTACGAGTCCCCCGGCGGGTAGAAAGGTTGACGGTTTACCGCCGGCGCCCAGTTATTGCTGGAAGCTTAAGAGTAATTCCGGGGCGCTGGAGAGCTATTTGGCAAGAAAAATCTCGACGGACCTTTTGGTGACTTTTGGTCGGTTGAAAATAACTCGTAGAGCTTCCCTTAGCAAGTTATTGCTGGAAGCTGGAGAGTAATTCCGGGGCGCTGGAGAGCTAGTTGGCAAAACAAAATCTCGACGGACCTTTTGCTGACTTTTGGTTGGTTGAAAATTTCGTTCTCGAAATTCAACCATTCGTTAGAGCTCTAGTAGTTTTTTCCCGTGATATTCGATCTCATTCCCGCTCGCCGTCTTGATCTTAGCTCGATCGGGTACCTTTTACTGCCAAAAAGCACACGGGCGGGATCGGCTGTTTCGAGTCATCTTGATATGCGCTGTCGGTATTTCGTGCTTAACTCGAGCTGTAGGGCAGCTACGGAGGTGGTAAGCACACCTTATCGATTCAGAATGATCTGGCGCGTTCGTCTGTTGCATCCGGAGGTCTGAACTCGGTCTGCTAGCCGAGCTAGGTTCGCAAACCTATTCGTATTGTTCGAATTATCTTGAGAGGTGCTGTCGGTTTTCTGTACTCAACTCTGGACACGGTGCTGGTAGTCACAGAAATCGATTTGGAGACATCAGGCGCGTCCGCCTGTCGAATCCAGGGCTCGGAACTCGGTCTGCTGCCCGAACTAGGTCCGCGAAACTAATCGTATTGTTCGAGTCATCCTGAGAGATGCTGTCGGTTTTCTGCACTGAACTCGGGCTGTAGCTGGGCTGCAGGGCTGGTAATCACAGGAATTGATTCGGAGACCTCAGACGCGTCTGCCTGTCGCATTGAGAGGTCTGAACTCGGTCTGATACTCGAGCTAGGTTTGCCGAAGAATTCGTATTGTGCGAGTCATCTTCGGAGATGCTGTCAATTTACGCACGTAACTCGGGCTGTAGGAGAGCTCCAGAGCTCGTAAAGAAGACAATCGAGAAGCGTCGGGGTCCGGCTGTTGCATCGAGAGGTCTGAAATCGCTCGTTCTCTGCAATTTTTTCGACATTATATATTGTCAGGAAGCTCTACGATTCCCCCGGCGGTAAGAAAGGTTGACAGTTTACCGCCGGCGCCCAGTCTTGTTCTCGAAATTCAACAATTCGTTTGGGCTCTAGTATTTTTTCCCATGATATTCGATCTTATTCCCGCTCGCCATCTTGATCTCAGCTCGATCGGGTACCTTTTACTGCCAAAAAGCAGGCAGGCGGGATCGGCTGTTTCAAGTGATCTCGACACGCGATGACGGTTTTCTGAACATAACTCGAGCTTTAGGACTGCTACAGAGCTGGTGAGCACAGCTAATCGATCGAGAATGATCAGGCGCGTTCGCCTGTGGAATCTAGAGGTCTCAACTGCCAGCCGAGCTGGGTCCGCAAACCTATTCGTATTATTCGAGTCATCTTGACAAACGCTCTCGGTTTTCTGTACTTAACTCGAGCTGTAGGACAGCTACAGAGCTGATGCTTACAGATACTGATTCAGAATCATCGCATTGGCCTGTTGAATCCAGAGCTCTGAACTCGGTCTGCTGCCCGATCTAGAATCGCGAAACTATTCGTATTGTTCGAGTCATCTTGAGAAGTATTCTCGGTTTTCTGCACTCAACTCGGGCTATGGGGGGCTGCAGTGCTGGTGGTCACAGGAATCGATTCGAAGACATCAGGCGCGTCCGCTTGTCAAATCCAGAGCTCGGAACTTGGTCTGCTGCCCGAGCTAGCTGCGCAAAACTATTGTATTGTTCGAGTCATCCTGAGAAGTGCTGTTGGTTTTCTGCACTCAACTCGGGCTGTAGGGGGGCTGCAGGGCTGGTAATCACAGAGTCGATTCGTGGACACTAGACGAACCCCCCTGTCGATTCAGAGGTCTGAACTCGGTTTGATACTCGAGCTAGGTTACCAAACTGTTCGTTTAGTTAGAGTCATCTTGAGAGGTGCTGTCGATTTACGCACGTAACTCGGGCTGTAGAAGAGCAAAGAAGACAATCCAGAAGCACCGGGGGCGTTCCGCTGTTGCATCGAGAGGTCTGAAATCGTTTGGGCTGAAAACCTATTCGTTCTCTGCATTTTTCCACATTATATATTGTCAGGAAGCTCTACGAGTCCCCCGGCGGTAAGGAAGGTTGACGGTTTACCGCCGGCGCCCAGTTTGAAAGATATTTGACCATTCATTTTGAGAAAGCAGATTTTTACGCCGAGCATTGGCATATGAACTCCTCTCTCACAGCAGCTCAGCTCTCCCGATGTATTTTCTTGAGAGTTGACTTCCCGGAACTGAGCGAATATGAACATCAAAAAAATCGAAAATCAAGGTTTTCGAAAAATCTCTATTTCATGCCTCTACTTTGATTCTCAGCACTCTTATCAGTGTACGGAGCTCTACGAGGTTTCTGGCGGTGACTAGGTTGACGGTTCACCGCCGGCGCCAGTTCCGGCGCCGGGTGGAGCTAGTTGGTCGATCTGGCCAGAAAAGAGGATGTGACAACTTTGGTTAGGCTGTGCTGAGATTTGAAAGATGTTTGGCACTTCATCACGAAAAGGTCCGTCGAGATTTTTCTTGCCAACTAGCTCTGCAGCGCCCCGGAATTGCTCTTAAGCTTCCAGCAATTACTTGCTCAGGCAAGCTCTACGAGTTTTTTGACCTGGCTCCGCCGGGAATTACTTGGAAAAACCGAATTTGTATCGACACCACGAAATGCGTTTTCAGAGTCAACTGTTGCTCTCCAAAACGCGAACAGCTCAGGGAGAGACGCGCCGGCACGCGTCTACAGAACTCTTATGAAGACGCAGAGACCCTCACCGTCGTCCTGAGGTGCGGAAAATCTGGTTTATTGGTCAGTTAAAAATTTTGTTCTGAAAATTTGAACATTCATTAGAGCTTAGATTTTTTCCCGTGGTATTCGATCTTATTCCCCCTCGCCATCTTGATCTCAGCTCAATCGGGTACCTTTCACTGCCATAAAGCATGCAGGCGGAATCGGCCGTTTCAAATCATCTTGATTCGCGCTGTCGGTATACTGAACTTAACTCGAGATATAGGACGGCTACAGAGCTGGTAAGCAACCTTATCAATTCATAATGATCAGGCGCGTTCGGCTGTTCCAACCAGGTAGGAACTTGGTCTGCTAGCCGAGCTAGGTCCGCAAACCTATTCGTATTATTCGAGTGATCTTGACAGGCGCTCTCGGTTTTCTGTACTTAACTCGAGCTGTATGACAGCTACAGAGCTGATGCTTACAGAAATCGGTTCAGAATAATCAGTCGCGTTTGTCTGTGGAATCCAGAGCTCTAAACTGTGTCTGCTGCCCGCTCTAGAATCTCGAAACTATTCGTATTGTTCGAGTCATCTTGAGAGGTGCTGTCGGTTTTCTGCACTCGACTCGGGCTGTAGTGGGGGCTACAGTGCTGGTGGTGACAGCAATCGATTTGGAGACATCAGGCGCGTTCGCCTGTGGAATCCAGAGCTCGGAACTTGGTCTGCTGCCCGAACTCGGTCCGCGAAACTGTTCGTATTGTTCGAGTCATCCTGAACGATGCTGTCGGCTTTCTGCACTTAACTCGGGCTGTAGGGGGCTGCACAACGGGTAATCACAGGAATCGATTCGAAGACATCAGACGTGTCCGCCTGTCGCATTCAGAGGTATGAACTCGGTCTGATACTCGAGCTGGGTTTGCCAAACTATTCGTTTTGTTCCAGTCATCTTGAGAGATGCTGTCGATTGACACACGTAACTCGGGCTGTAGGAGAGCTCAACTGCAATTTTTTCGACATTATATGTTGTCAGAAAGCTCTACGAGTCCCCGGCGGTAAGAAAGGTTGACGGTTTACCGCCGGCGCCCAGTTCCATGCCCGCCAGCTGACTGATCACCGACTGAACGTTGGGGGGCAGCTCCGGAGACACATTCTAACTGGCCGCGGGAGCGCAATCGGGCGGCGCAAACGCACCTGCAACCGCAAGCGGGCGAGACATT
Organism: Prorocentrum cordatum; assembly: GCA_963575745.1. Lineage (NCBI taxonomy): Eukaryota > Dinophyceae > Prorocentrales > Prorocentraceae > Prorocentrum > Prorocentrum cordatum. The sequence continues at coordinate 42,388 of CAUYUJ010002140.1, forward strand.
TGACATTTGAAAGCGCCCGCGGGAGCGCGCAACTGGGCAAGAAAAATTGCGACGGTTGAAAATTTTGTTCTCAAAATTCAACCATTCGTTGGAGCTCTTGTATTTTTTCCCGTGATATTCGATCTTATTCCCGCTCGCGATCTTGATCTCAGCTCGATCGGATAGCTTTAACTGCCAAAAAGCGTTCAGGCGGGATCGGTCGTTTCGAGTCATCTTCATTCGCGCTGTCGGTATATTCGACTTAACTCGAGATACAGGACAGCTACAGGGCTGGTAAGCACACCTTATCGCTTCAGAATGATCAGGCGCAATCGTCTGTTGCATCCATAGGTCTGAACTCGGTCTCCTAGCCGAGCTAGGTTTGTAAACATATTCGTATTATTCGAGTCATCTTGACAGGCGCTCTCGGTTTTCTGTACTTAACTCGCGCCTCAGGACAGCTACAAAGCTGATACTTACAGAAACCCATTCAGAATCATCAGTGGCGTTTGTCTTTCCAATCCAGAGCTCTCAACTCGGTCTGCTGCCTGCTCTAGAATCGCGAAACTATTCGTATTGTTCGAGTCATCTTGGGAGATGGTGTCGGTTTTCTGCACTTAACTCGGGCTGTTGGGGGGGCTACAGTACTGGTAGTCACAGGAACCGATTTGAAGCCAACAGACGCGTCCGCCCGTCGAATCCAGAGCTCGGAACTCGGTCTGCTGCCCGATCTAGATCCGCGAAACTATTCGTATTGTTCGAGTCATCCTGGGAGGTTTCTGCATTTAACTCGGGCTATAGGGGGGCTGCAGGGCTGGTAATCACAGGAATCGATTCGGAGACATCAGACGCGTCCGCCTGTCGCATTCAGAGGTCTGAACACGGTCTGATACTCGGGCTGGGTTCGCCAAACTATTTGTTTTGTTCGAGTCATCTTGAGAGGTGCTGTCGATTCACGCACGTTACTCGGGCTGTAGGAGAGCTACAGAGAAGCATCAGGGGCGTTCGGCTGTTGCATCGAGAGGTCTGAAATCGCTTGGGCTGAAAAACTATTCGTTCTCTGCAATTTTTCTTCACGATTCAGAATGATCAGGCGCGTTCGTCTGTTGCATCGAGAAGTCTGAACTCGGTCTGCTAGTCGAGCTAGGTCCGCAAACCTATTCGTATTATTCGAGTCATCTTGACAGGGGCCTTCGGTTTTCTGTACTTAACTCGAGCTGTATGACAGCTACAGAGCTGATGCTTACAGAAACCGATTCAGAATCATCAGTCGCGTTTGTCTTTCGAATCCAGATCTCTGAACTCGGTCTGCTGCCCGCTCTAGAATCGCGAAACTATTCGTATTGTTCGAGTCATCTTGAGAGGTGCTGTCGGTTTTCTACTTAACTCGGGTTGTGGGGGGGGCTACAGTGCTGGTAGTCACAGGAATCGATTTGGTGACATCAGGCGCGTCCGCCCGTCGTACCCGGAGCTCGGAACTCGGCCTGCTGCCCGAACTAGGTCCGCGAAACTGTTCGTATTGTTCGAGTCATCCTGAGATGCTGTCGGTTTTCTGCACTTAACTTGGGCTGTAGGGTGGCTGCAGGGCTGGTAATCACAGGAATCGATTCGGAGACATCAGACGCGTCCGCCTGTCGCATTCAGAGGCCTGAACTTGGTCTAATATTCGAGCTAGGTTTGCTAAACTATTCGTATTGTTCGAGTCATCTTCAGTTGCTCTCGATTTACGCAGCTACAGAGCTCGTACAGAAGACAATCCAGAAGCATGGTGGGCGTTCGGCTGTTGCATCGAGAGGTCTGAAATCGCTTGGGCTGAAAAACTACTCGTTCTCTCCGAGTTTTTTTCGACATTATATATTGTCAGGAAGCTCTACGAGTCCCCCGGCGGTAAGAAAGGTTGACCTCTCGCTGGAGCCATGATGGCTCTACGGCCCGCTGTGGGCCCCACTAAGCGCTTCAGGTGTGTAAAGGGCAGGAGCCCCTCATATTCTTCAGGTGACGTTCTTCCACGGGTTGTTTCCCCGTCTAATTCGTTGATTACTTCACATGTGACGTTGAGCATGCGCCTCTTGTCATACGGCGGGTTGAACATGCGTATTTCGGACTGGTTTGATGTGAATATGAGTCTGTGCTCACTCACGCCTTGCCTGTTTGGATACGTCCGCTCCTTGCTCCGACTAGGCTGGAAAGCCTGCACAGTCGACCGCAAAGTCCGCAAAAAGAAAGGTTGACGGTTTACCGCCGGCGCCCAGTTGGCCGACCCGGCCCCGACGGACAATGTGCGAACTTTGGGTCGGTTGGACAAACTTTGTGAGAGATTTGAACATTCATTTTGAGAACCGGTATTTTTCGCACCTGTAGTGGGTTATTTCCGTTCGCCAATCAAATTCTCATGCCCGTAGGGGCAGTATTGCTATCAAAACACTTGGCGGAACCGTCTTTCGATGAAAACATAAAAGTTGATTTTTCGAGTTTTTTGGATCTTGCTCCAAATTCTTCCTGCATATGTGCCGTGTGCGAGAAAAGAGCTCTACGAGGACCCCGGCGGTAACCTGGTTGACGGTTTACCGCCGGTTCCAGTTTGAAAGCGTCCGCGGGAGCGCGCAACTGGGCGACGCATTTCAAAGCATCCGCGGGCGCGCAACCGCAACCGCAATCGCGCAACATATTTCAAGGCGCCCGCGGGAGCGCGCAACCGCAACCAAACCGCCCGCGGGCGCGCAACCGCAACCCAACAGCCGCAACCGGGCGACGCATTTGAAAGCGCCCGCGGAGCGCAACCGCAACCGCACCTGCAATTGCGCGACACATTTCGAAGCGTCGCGCGCAATCGCACCCGAATCGGCGACACATACCTCGTAGAGCTCTTCGGCATCGATGAGCTAGAGGAATTCGGGCGCGGGGTGGAGCTAGTTGGCCGACCCGGCCAGAAAGGACAAAGTGATAACTTTTGGGTGGTTTTGCGAAAAATTGAAGGATATTTGACAATTCATTTTGAGAAAGCAGATTCTTCGCACCTGTAAAGGACTATGAGGGTCTCTGCGTCTTAGTATGAGCTCTGTAGGCGCACATTTACTATCGAAACACTTGGGGGAACCAACTTCATCTCGACATGAAAAACATCACTGTTCACTTTCTCGAGAAATGCCTCCAGAAGCTCTCGCTTTTAACTCTGAGCACTCTCACGCGTGAAAGGAGCGCTACGAGGTTCCCGGCGGTGACCATCTGAGGGAAGATCATCTGAGGGAGGAGATGGATGGGGTTCATGCAGACAATGCGGCTTTGTGCAGTCAACACGCTCGGAACTCAGAGAAGGCCCACATTTGAACCTCTCGGCAAACGAGTTGGGCCAAGAGTTCAGCGAGTACTAGACTACGTCATGGTGCCAACGTGCTGGCGCGATTCCATTGTAGATCTGAAAGTGGACATGCTGTACGAAGCACCAGATGCCCGCTTCAGTGACCATGCATTGCTCTGCGTGGAAATAGATGTTGAATCCAGACCCCCCTCTCGGTACCGACCAGCACCTAGGCATCACAGTGCACACGAGCAGTTCGAGACACATCGGGAGGAGGACATGTGCAGAGTGATGACTGACGTGCAGTTTCCCCACAAGCGCCCCGAGGAGCTCGCCCAAACCATCAGGGATCATGCTCTCCCCCTCTTATGTGCCCCGCGGTATCGAAGGCCGCCCCCGACGAGGACCCCGCAGCAGGCCCTTCTTGAGAAACGAGTTCGTGAGCTCAGAGGGGACCCTCAGGCACGTCGCGAGGTTAGACGACAGCTTCGTCCCCTACAGGCCGAATGCAATCGACAGAAAGCTGAGTTCTCGGTGGAACGGACGAGGAGAGGGATGAGGACGAGAGTGCGCAAGCTGAAGGTGGAGGGTATCGTGACGGAGGACAGGGAGGCGTGGGAGGAGGAGGTCAAGGCACATGCGGCACGTACTATGACATGTAGCACGGAGCGTGAACGTAACATACTACTTGTACGCAATCTTCGTGCTCGCGCTGCTCTCCATAGCCACGCAGAGGCTCTCACACTCACGCCATCTATTGTTTATCGTGCACGCGCACATCTTCGTAGTGGCAAGGCCTGCGGGCCCGATGGTGTCAGTATTTAACTGTTGAAAGCATTGCCGTGGCGCTGTGTTCGCATAACCATTGCAGTATTCCAGGAAATTTTCTCATGGGCAAGACGTACCCCCCAGCTCTTGGTGTGATGTGTACTTGAATTTGATGCCAAAGATGTCGGAGATGAATTCTCTTGAGGATACTCGTAATCTCATTGTGTCCAACACCCTGGGGAAATGGTTCCTCACATCAGTGGCGCTGCTGATCGAGGAGAGGATTGCCCTTTGGAAAGGTAAGCTCGGGTTGTACGGCTTCGCAGGAGGTAGGCACACCTGGGAAATCGCTGCTGCTCTCAAGGGTATCGCGCAGCACGCATCCATCTGGGGCAAGGACCAGAGCGCGTGGATTGCATCGGCGGATATTGCACGATCATTCGACAATGTGACTCTGAGCACGCTTGCACGGGCGATGGATAAGCTCGAGATCCCAGCACGCCTGCAGTACGCTTTGCTCGAGCCGCTCGTCGAAACGAATTGCACGATCGTCTTCGAGGGTATCGAGCTTCGTGGTGTGTCTTGGGATAAAAGCTTGAGGACGGGGTGCACAGAGAGCCCGCTTGCCTTCAACATCGTGACAGTGGCCATGTGGGCCAGCGTAGTTGCCTCCCTTGACGCCCGCAAGATAGGTTATGAGATCCCCAACCCCCACGACCCCAGCACCTATCATATCTACAATCATGCACTCTGGGCTGATAATCTTTATCTTGTGGGGAGGGGCTCGACGGAGATCCAGGACATCGTCAATGTATTCACTGCTGCCCTAAATGATTGGGGGGTGAGTTGGAAGGCGTCGTCTTTGCAGGCCCTCCGCTGTGGCACTCCAGACAGGGCGCCAATTTGGGCACAGGTTGGGGACCAGCAGGTACCGTTCAAGCAGGTTGAATCATTCAATATCTTAGGCAGTGTAGTCTCCAGCAGCTTTCATGAGGGCCATGAAGATTTTCAGCATCGTCTCACATGTGCACGTGGCGCGTTCTTTGCTCAGATATCATATTTTGGGTGCAGGGCTGTGCCGCTGAAGCACAAATATCGACGATATCAGTATCAGGTTCAGTCGAGGCTCCTGTTTGCAGGGGAAGTCATCACGCTAGATGCCGAGGCTGTCCGTGCTATTCATTCTTTTGAAGGCATGTGCTTGCTGCGTATGTGGTGCCGACGCAAGCCGTCCGACGTAACGTGGGGTGTCTGGAGGCCCCAGATGCTCCACAAGGTACGCTCACACTTTGCCAGCGGGTGCTTCCCTTCGGCCGTGCAGATGATTGCATGGAAGAGCTGGACGATGATGCTGAGTGTTCGCAATTATATTCTTGCGGACCCACGTGCACGGTGTACTCTAGCCGCGGACGTGGCTACACCGAGGGCAGACGACGTGGGCGAGCCTTCGCAGAAAAGAGTCCGATTTGAGGGGCCATCATCACAACCTTTGGGGCAGAATATGACACAGATTGCACAATATGCCGATTCTTTGACACATAGATTGGAGGTTATCTCTCAAAACTTGGCTCAACATATCAACACTCAGCGAACGGACATCAACAGACATAATCTCAAAAGACGCAGGCTCTCAGGATTGAGGCTAGGATTTGGTGGTACAATATCGGGGAGTCAGACGGCGACCTCTGTGCGTGCTTCTGTGCCTTCCGTCTCCCCGCCTACTGCTTGTAGTATGGCCCAATCTCAGGATAATCGTGCATATGTTGATTCTCGCAGAGGCCTTCTGATGTATATTGTTGAATGGACTACGCGCAGGGATACTTTGAGTGAGTGTCTTCGAATGCACGCAAATCGCACGCAGGCATCAACGGGCAAGAGAATACGCAGTGGACCAGAGAGTGTGGGCCAGAGGAGCTGGCAGTATCCATATATACTATCATACGGCACAATGTGGTGGCAGGTTGTGGTTCCATCATGCAGAGCTTTCCTCGACATGTGGCAGAATATATTATGCACATATAACAAAACAAAGATCTTTGAGTATTTTGTTCAGAATTGGAAAGGGATCGCTATCCAGAGTACGCCGCCAGAGGGGATTGGACAGGAGGGGCATGCACAAAGTGAAAAAGAGGCCGTGAAGATGGCCAAGCGTTTGGCTACGATCAATGAAAGACAAACCGGTTGGGACATCATCAGCCCTGGGTTTGCAGTTGAAATGAAAGGGGACAGCATGTTAGTACACTCGTGGTTGACTGGGCGATGGCGGTGTCACAACAAACAATATCAACGCCGTATTGATCATTGTATCGACGTTATGGAACGAACCGCACATGAGTTGGGGATTAGATGTTCAGGGCTGGGGAGAGATCTGTACAAACATGAATATAGGGAGGATAACACACGGGCTGACGAGCTTACACACCTGGCCCGCGAGGGCCATTGCTTCTACAATGAGTATGAATACAGATTCAATTTTGAAAGCTATCTTCAACCTATCGCCTGTCGTGGTGCCTTCGACGGGGGAGTGTGCAGCAAAGGGACGGGGTGCGGGTTCTGGCTTCAGATCGGGCTTTTGAATCTCGAATACGATTGTAATAAGAGTACTCCTTATTCCCCTCTTCCTTCCTCCTCTCCTTATTCTGTGCCCTCCAATACTCCCCTCGTTTGGAGGGACGTGTGCGAAGCCGCGTGGGGCCTTGAAGAAGGTGCTGCGATGACCGACGCCGAGCTCAGTGCTGCTGAGGCGCTCTCAAGCGCTGTTGTGCATTTGGCACGACAGATCCTCACCGCCAGCTGACACTGCTGGACGAACGGTGCGAAAACCAAAACCAAAAACCAGGTTGACGGTTCACCGCCGGCGCCAGTTTCATAACGCCCGCGGGAGCGCGGAACCACCATCGCAACTGCAAGCGGGCGACACATTTCAGAGCGCCCAAGAGCGCGCAACCGGAACCATAACCGGTCGACACATTTGAAGGCGCCCGCAGCCCAACCGGGCGGCGCATTTCAAAGGACCCGCGGAGCACGCAACCGCAACCGGAACCGCAACCGGGCGACACATTTCAAGCGCCCGCGAGCGCGTAACTGCAACGGCAACAGGGCGACACTTTCAGCGCCCGCGAGACTGCGCAACCAGGCGACACATTTCAAAGCACCCGCGCAACGCAACCGCAACCGGAACCGGGCGACACATTTCAAAGCGCCCGCAGGCGCGCAACTGCAACGGCAACCGGGCGACGCATTTCAAAGCGCCGCGGGAGCGCAACCGCAATTGCAACCGCAACCGGGCGACACATTTCAAAGCGCCCGCGGGCGCGCAACCGCAAACGCAACCGGGCGACGCATTGTAAGGCGCCGCGGGAGCGCGCAACCGCAACCGGAATCCTAACCGGGCGACGCATTTCAAGCGCCTGCGGGCGCGCAACCGCAAACACAACCGGGTGGCACATTTTAAAGCGCCGCATTTCAAAACGCCCGCGAGCGCGCCACTGCAACCGCAAGCGGCGACACATTCACCCCGCTTGCGGGAGGGCGCAACTGCAACCGCCGGCGACGAATTTCAACCCTCCTGCGAAAGGGAGCAACCACAACCGCAATCCGGCACATTTCAAAGCGCCCGCGGGAGCGCGCAACCGCAAGCGTAACCGCAACTGGGCGACACATTTGAAAGCGTCTGCGGGCGCGCAACCATAAGCGCAAGCGGGCGACACATGTCAAAGCGCCCGTGGGAGCGCATAATTGCAACCGCAACCGCAACCGGGCGACACATTTCAAAGCGCTCGTGGGCGCAACCGCAACCGCAAGCAGGCGACGCATTTCAAAGCGCTCGTGGGAGCGCGCAATCGGGCTACACATTTGAAAGCGCCCGCGGGAGCGCGCAACTGCAACCGCAAACCGGCGACGCATTTGAAAGCGCGGCGGGGGCGCGCAACCGCAACTGCAACCACAACCGTGCGACACATTTCAAAGCGCCCGCGGGCGCGCAACCGCAACCGCAACCGGGCGACGCATTTCAAAGCGCCCGCGGGAGCGCGCAACCGTAACCGGGGCGACACATTTCAAAGCGCGCGCGGGCGCAACCGCAACGGCGACGGGGCGACAAATTTCAACCCGCCCGCGGGAGGGCGCAACCGCAACCGCAACCGCAACCGGGCGACACATTTCAGAGCGCCCGCGGGCGCAACCGCAACCGCAACCGGGCGACACATTTCAAAGCGCCCGCGGGAGGGCGCACCCGCAGGGTTTCAAGGGGGTCGATTGCGCGTGCACTTGTGCGTAAGCTGCTCGCGGAAGGTGGCGCGTTTCTGCGCTTGCGTGATCCACCGCGCAAGGTCGTCGCGCATTCGAGCGCAACCCCCCCTCTGATCGTTTCAGGCGAGTGGAGTTGCCTCAGCCACATTTCGGCCACGCTCGTGGGACTGCCCCCCGCAGGGTTTCATGGGGGTCGATTGCGCGGGCACTCGCGCGCATGCCGCCCTCGTAAGGTCGCGCGTAGGCGCTGTTACGGTGACGCGGTCTGCCGCGCGAGCGGCCTGCGTGAGCCACCGCGCAAGGTCGTCGCGCATTCGAGTGCAACCCTCCTTCTGATCGTTTCTCCCGGCGGGTTCAGGCGAGTGGAGTTGCCTCAGCCACATTTCGGCCACGCTCGTGGGGCTGCCCCCCGCAGGTTTTCAAGGGGGTCGATTGCGCGGGCGCTCGCGCGTATGCCGCCCTCGCAGGGTCGCGCGTAGGCGCTGTTACGGTGCTGCCGCGCAAGCGGCCTGCGTGAGCCACCGCGCAAGGTCGTCGCGCATTCGAGTGCAACCCCCCTTTCTGATCGTGCCTCCCTGGGGGGTCAGGCGAGCGGAGTTGCCTCAGCCGCATTTCGGCCGCGCTCGTCGACCCCTACGACACTGGCGAGGGGAGGGAGGTGGGGGGAGGAGAAGGAGGAGGAGGAGGGGGATGAGAGGGGCGAGGGGGAGGAGGGGGAGGGGTGGGGGTGGGGAGGAGGGGGGGGGGGGCAGGAGGGCTAGGGCGAGTGCGAGGACGAGGATGGCGAGGAGGAAGGAAGTGGAGGGGGAGGAGGAGGAGGATGGTGAGGAGGGGGGGAGGACAATGAGGAGGAGGAGACGGATGCCGAGGAGGAGGAGGAGGAGGAGGAGGAGGAGGAGGAGGAGGAGGAGGAGGAGGACAATGAGGGGGTGGAAATGGATGCCGAGGAGGAGGGGGGCGACGACGACGACGACGACGACGACCAGGGCGACGACGACGAGGGCGAGGAGGAAGACTGAGCAACAGCAGGGGGATGGGCTGGGGGGAGGCAGGGGGCGGGGGACGACAAGGAGAAGAAGGAGGAGCCACTGACGGAGGGCCCGACGACGAGCCCCCGCGTGGCCCGCGGTTCTCCGCCGGGACATTGCAGCGGGGAATCCCTATTCCACGCTGCTGCCTTTGATTAATAGTAATACTGCCCCTAGAACCATAAAAAATTAACCAGCAGGTGCGCCGTAGCTCACTACAGGGAATGAAAATCTCATTTCTGAAAACGAGCTTCAAAATTGTGCATAAAAGCGAACAAAAAACCGATTCAGGTTACCACATCCTCTCTTTTGGTTGGGCCGGCCAACTGGCGCTGGCGGTGAACCGTCAACCTAGTCGCCGCCGGGAACCTCGTAGAGCTTCTTACACATTAGAGTGCTCAGAATCGAAGCAGGAACTTCGCCGAATATTTTTTTAAAATCTCAATTTTTGTATTTTTCGATGTCAATACGAGCTGAGTTCCTGGAAAAGAACCCAGTGAACAACTCCCTCGGAAGAGCTGAGCTGCTCTGAGAGCGAAGCTTATATGCAAATGCTACGCGTAAACTTGGTAGCGCCCACTTGGTAGCGTCCAAAACCCGCAGAGCGCAGAGACCCTTGGGGACGGGAAATCTTTCCTAGAGAGCTCTGGGGGGCTCCCCTGCAGCGCTTCTGAAGCGCTGTTAGGAACGCTTCCACGCGTGCCTGCGCGCGTGCAGGCACACGTGGACGCGCGCTGGAAGCGCCCCCGAACCAGCTGCCGGCACGGGCGAACCGCTGCGGGGATCGTGGAGCGGCAGAGGTGGGCTGCTGGCGGGCACCACCACCGTCCGGCTTCTAATCTAAAACCTTTTAGCTGTCAGAGAGCTCTCCGGGAAAAACCCGGAGAGCGGAGAGACCCTCGGGGACTGGAAATCTTTCCTGGGGAGCTCTGGGGGGCTCCCTGAAGCACTCCGAAAGCGCTGCCAGGCACGCTTCTATGCGTGCCTGCACGCGTGCAGGCACGCGTGGACGCGTGCCGGAAGCGCTCGCGGACGGGCTGCGACCCCGGGCGAGTCGCTGCGAGGATCGTGGACCGCCGTGGAGGAGCTCCTGGTAGGCACCACCGCCGTCCGGCTTCTAATCTAAAGCCCTCTAGCCTTCAGAGAGCTCTCCGGGAAAAACCCGGAGAGCAAAGAGAACACACACCGGAAAGCTTTCCTGGCGAGCTCTCGGACGCTCGCGTGAAGCGCTTCTGGAGCTCTGGGGGGCTCCCCTGCAGCAGGAACGCATCCACGCGTGCCTGCGCGCGTGCAGGCACGCGTGGACGCTTGCCGGAAGCTCTCCCGGACCCGCTGCCGGGCCCGGCAACCCTCCCCGGGGATCGTGGACCGGCGGAGATGGGCTGCTGGCGGGCACCACCACCGTCCGCCTTCTAATCTAAAACCCTCTAGCTCTCAGAGAGCTCTCCGGGAAAATCTGCTTTCTTAAAATGAATGGTCAAATATCTTTCGAATCTCAGCAAAACCGACCAAAAGTTACCACATTGTCCGCCCGGGCCGGGTTGGCCAACTAGCTGCACCCCGCGCCGGAATTCCTCTAGCTCATCGATTCCGAACAGCTCTACGAGGTACTAGCTCCACGCTGCGCCCGAATTCCTCTTAGTTCTTTGCCGAAGAGCTCTACGAGGTACTCGAGAGCTTTCCTGCACAGCTCTGTCAAGCCCGCGGAAGCGCCTGCAGAGCTCTGTCAACCCCCCCTGAAGCGCTTCTGCATTGCTGCGGACCCGCTGCGACCTTGGGCGAGTTGCTGCGAGGACCCTGGACCGCCGTGGAGGAGCTCCTGGCAGGCACCACCACCGTCCGGCTTCTAATCTTGAGCCCTCTAGCTCTCAGCGAGCTCTCCGGGAATATTTTCTGGGGATCTCTGGGGGGCTCCCCTGAAGCGCTTCGAAAGCGCTGCCAGGCACGCCTCCGTGCGCGCCTGCACGCGTGCAGGCACGCGTGGACGCGTGCCGGAAGCGCTCCCGGATGGGCTGACGGCACGGGCGAATCGCTGCGGGGGTCGTCGAGTGGCGGAGATGGGCTGCTTGGGGGCACCACCACCGTCCGGCTTCTAAGCAAGGGCCCTCTAGCTCTCAGAGAGCTCTCCGGGAATCTGTTCCGAGCAGCGCCGCGCGAGAGAAGAGCTCTACGAGGCTTCCGGCGGTATCCTGGTTGACGGCTTACTGCCGAACCCCAGTTGTGTGAGGTCGCAGCGTGTCCGGGCGCTCTTCGGGCGCGCGTCCACGCGTGCCTCCACGCCTGGAAGCGTGCCTGGTAGCGGAGAGCGCTCTGAGAGCTTTGGAGTTTAAGATTAGAAGCCGGACGATGGTGGTGCCTGCCAGCAGCCCATCTTCGCCTGTCCTCGATCCCCGGAGCGACCTGTAAAACGTCGCAGCGAGTCCGGGAGCGCTTCCGGCACGCGTCCACGCGTGCCTGCGCGCGTGCCTGCGCGCGTGCAGGCGCGCGTGGACACGTGCCTGGCAGCGCTTCAGAAGCGCTTCAGGAGAGCCCCCAGAGCTCTCCCCGAAAGCTGTACCTCGTAGAGCTCTTCGGCAAGATGAGCTAAGAGGACTTCGGGCGCGGGGTGGAGCTAGTTGGCGAACCCGACCTTAAGTGCCTCGTAGAGCTCTTCGGCAAGATGAGCTAAGAGGAATTCGGGCGCAGGGTGGAGCTAGTTGGCCGACCCGACGTTAAGAGACATTTTTTTTTTTTTTTTTTTTTTTTTTTTTTTTTCTTCTTCTTCTTCTTCTTCTTTCTGTGTTCCGAGTCATCCTGACACGCGTTGACGGTGTTCGGTACTTAACTTGAGATTTAGGATGGCTACAGAGCTCATACCTAGAAACCTATCCAGAATCATCAGGCACGTTCGTGTGTTGCATCCACAGGTCTGAACTCGGTCTTATACTCGAGCGAGGTCCGCACAAGTATTTGTATCCTTCGAGTCATTTGACAAGTCCTCTCGGTTTCCTGTACTAAACTGAAGATTTAGAAGAGCTACAGAGCTGGTGCGCATATAAACCGATCCAGTATCACCCGGCGCGTTCTTTTCTCGCATCGAGAGGTCTGAACTCGGCCTGGTACTCGAGCCAGGTCCACGAAGCGAAGATGCAAAATGTAAACGTATTTTTCGAGCTTTTTTCTTCACGCTTGAGAAAGCTCTTTTCGTGTGCTCCGAGCAGCGCCGCGCGAGAACAGAGCTCTACGAGGCTCCCCGCAGTTACCTGGTTGACGGTTTACCTCCGGATCCCAGTTCGGGCGCGGGGTGGAGCTAGTTGGCGAACCCGACCTTAAGAGACAATGTGGCGACTTGGGTTTGGTTTTTCTTTCTTTCTGCAAACTTTGAAAATTCGTTTTGAGAACCGGTATTTTTCCCACCTGTAGCGGGTTACGTCGCGTCTGCCAGTCAAATTCTCAGGTCTGTAGATGCAATATTTCTATCAAAAGACTTGCTGGAACCGTCGGCCGTTTCGAGTCATCTTGACACGCATTAACGGTTTTCTGTACTCATCTCGAGATTTCGGACAGCTACACAGCTGATGCTTACAGAAACCAATTCAGAATCATCAGGCGCATTCGTCTGTCCCGTCGAGAGCTCTGAACTCGGTCTGCTGCTCGAGCTAGGTCCGTAAACCTATCCGTATTCTTCGAGTCATTTTGACGTGTTCTTTCGGTTTTCTATAGTTAACCCACAATTCAGAATAGCTACAGAGCTGGTACGCACATGAGAGGGTTCTGGACTATTAGACGCGTTCGTCTGTTACATAGAGCGGTCTGAACTCGGTCTGCTACTCAAGCTAGGTCCGCAAAACTATTTGTATTCTTCAAGTTCTCTTTCTAGGCGCTGTCGGTCTTCTGTACTTAACTGAAGCTGTTGCAGAGTTGTAGAGCTGGTACGCACAGAAGCCGATCCACAGTCATCAGGGTCGTTCGGCTGGAGCATCTAGAGCTCTGAACACAGTCTGCTATCCGAGCTAGGTCCGCAAAACTATTCGTATGCGACCGATATTTTTTCGAACTGATGGTGATTTTTTCCACTTAACTCGAGCTGCAGATGAGCTTGAGAGCTCTTTCGCACAGAAATCTTGAAGAAAAATCGCTTAATGTATACCGGGCAGCCCCGCACGAGAAAAGAGTTCTACGAGGCTCCCGGTGGTAACCTGGTTGACGGTTTACCGCCGGCTCCCAGTCCACAGTATTGAAAGCTTCGTAGGGGAACCTTCCGACGTCTCCAGAGGTCCGCCACGCGAGGTTTCCAGCGTCTCCACGCACGCAAAACCGCGTGCGTGTGCTGCGTTTGTGTGAGTCCCTCTTTGCTGTCCAGGTTTTTCCCAGGGGGCTCTCTGAGAGGTCTAGGGTTTTAGATTAGAAGCCGGGCAGTGGTGGTGTCTTCCAGCAGGCCATCTTCGCCGGTCCAGAATCCCTGCAGAAACACGCGTGAGTTCGCAGCGTGTCCAGAAGCTCTTCCGGCACGCGTCCACGCGCACGCGTTTGCACGTGCCTGGCAGTGCTTCAGAAGCGCTTCAGGAGAGCCCCGAAGATTTTCAGTTCATCAGGAAAGCTTTCCGGTGTGAGTGCCTCTTTGCTCTCCGGGTTTTAGACACTGCCAAGTGGGCGCTGCCAAGTGCTATCCGGGTTTTGGGCGCCACCAAGCCTGAATGCTTCTTTGCTATCTGGGCTTTTTTTGGGCGCTATCAAGTTCCCGGCGAGCTCTCTGAGAGCTACAGGGTTCCAGAGTAGAAGCCGGGCGGTGGCGGTGCCTGGCAGCAGCTTCTCCACGGCTGTCCAGAATCGCCCCGAAACTTGTGTGGGGTCGCAACGTGTCCGAGAGCGTCTCCGGCACGCGTGAGAGCTCTCTGAGAGCTAGAGAGTTTTAGATTAGAAGCCGGACGGTGGTGATGCCCGCCAGAAGCTCCTCCATGGCGGTCCACGTTCCCCGCAGCGACTCTCCTTCCCGGCAGCCCGTCCGGGAGCGCTTCCGGTAAGCGTCCAGTGCCTGCGCGCGTGCAGGCACGCGTGGGCGCGTTCCTGGCAGCGCTTCAGAAGCGCCGCAGGGGGGCCCCCCAGAGCTCCAGAAGCGCTTCACGAGAGCGTCCGAGGGTTCGCCAGGAAAGCTTTTCCGGCGTGTGTTTCTTTTGCTCTCCGGTCTTTGCTCTCCGGGTTTTGGGCGCTATGTTCCCGGAGAGCTCTCTGAGAGCTAGAGGGTTTTAGATTAGAAGCGGACGGTGGTGGTGCCCGCCAGGAGCTCCCCCACGGCGGTCCAGGACCCTCGCAGCGACTCGCCCTTCCCGGCAGCCCGTCCGGGAGCGCTTCCGGCAAGCGTCCACGCGTGCCTGCGCGCGTGCAGGCACGCGTGGACGCGATCCTGGCAGCGCTTCAGAAGCGCTGCAGGGGGGCCCCCCAGAGCTCCAGAAGCCCCCCAAGCTGCAGGGGAGCCCCCCAGGGGAGCCCCCCAGAGAGCGTCCGAGGGCTCGCCAGGAAAGCTTTCCCGTGTGTGTGTGTGCCCTATCCCCGGAGAGCTCTCTGAGAGCTAGAGGGTTTTAGATTAGAAGCCGGACGGTGGTGGTGCTCGCCGGCAGCCCATCTCCGCCGCTCCACGATCCTCTCAGCGACTCGCTCGCCCCGGCAGCGGGTCCGGGAGCGCTTCCGGCACGCGTCCACGCGTGCCTGCGCGCGCGCAGGCACGCGTGGAAGCGTGCCTGGCAGCGTTTTCGAAGCGCTTCAGGGAAGCCCCCGGGGGCTCTCTAGGAAAGATTCCCGGAGAGCTCTCTGAGAGCTAGAGGGTTTAAGATTAGAGGCCGGACGGTGGTGGTCCGGCCAGCAGCTCCTCCACGGCGGTCCACGTTCCCCGCAGCGACTCGCCCGGGGTCGCAGCGGGTCCGGGAGCGTTTCTGGCAAGCGTGCATGCGTGCCTGCACGCGTGCAGGCACGCGTGGAAGCGTTCCTGGCAGCGCTTCAGAAGCGCTGCAGGGGGGCCCCCCCGAGCCCCAGAAGCGCTTCGCGAGTGCGTTTGAGGGCTCGCCAGGAAAGCTTTCCGGTGTCTGTTCTCTTTGCTCTCCGGGTTTTGGACGCTACCAATTTCCCGTCCCCGAGGGTCTCTTCGCTCTCCGGGTTTTGGACGCTACCAAGTAATTCGTAGAGCTTCCCTTAGCTAGTTGCTGGAAGCTTAAGCGTAATTTCGGGGCGCTGGAGAGCTAGTTGGCAAAACAAAATCTCGACGGACCTTTTGGTGACTTTTGGTCGGTTGAAAATTTTGTTCTCGAAATTTCTCAATTCATTTGAGCTCTAGTATGTTTTCCCGTGATATTCGATCTTATTCCCGCTCGCCGTCTTGATCTCAGCTCGATCGGGGACCTCTTACTGCCAAAAAGCACACGGGCGGGATCGGCTGTTTCGAGTCATCTTCATACACGTTGTCGGTATTTTGTACTTAACTCGAGCTGTAGGGCAGCTACAGAGCTCATACTTACAGAAACCAATTCAGAATCATCAGCCGCGTTCGTCTGTCGCATCCAGAGGTCTGAACTCGGTCTGCTGCCCGAGCTAGATCCGCGAAACTATTCGTATTGTTCGAGTCATCTTGAGAGGTGCTGCCGGTTTTCTGCACTTAACTCGGGCTGTAGGGGGGCTAGAGGGCTGGTAATCGCAGAAACCGATTCGGAGACATCAGGCGCGCCCGCCTGTCGCATGCATAGGTCTGAAGTCGGTCTGCTACTCGAGCTAGGTCCGCAAAACTATTCGTATCGCTCGAGTCATCTCAACAGGGACTGTCGGTTTGCTGTGCTCAAATCGAGCTCTAGGGTAGCTATAGAGCTGATACGCACAGAAACGGATGGAGAATAATTAGGCGCGTTCGTCTGTTGCATCCAGAGGTCTGAATTCGATCTGCTACTCCAGCTAGGGTCGCGAAACTATTCGTATCGTTCGAGTCATCTTGAGAGGTTCTATCGGTTTTCGCACGTAACTCGGGCTGTAGGAGAGCTACAGAGCTGATACGCACAGAAACTGAGTCGGAAGTATCATTCGCGTTCGTCTGCTGCATCCAGAGGTCTGAACTTGGTTTGCTACTCGAGCTAGGTCCGCAAAATACTCGTATTCTTCAAGTCGCCTTAACAGATGTTGTCCCTTTTCTGTATTGAACTCGGGATGTAGGAGAGCTGCAGAGCTGGTGCGCACAGAAACTTATGCAAAAGCATTGTGTGAACTCGGTCTGCTACCCGAGCTAGGTTCACAGAGCTATTCGTATTCGACCGACAACTTTCTTTCCGAATGATGGTGAATTTCTTCACTGAACTCGAGCTGCTTTTCGGCCGAAAAATCAGAAGGACATCATGAGGCGCAAAGCATCTAGACGCTTGGTTTGGGTCTGTTGTGAGTGCAGACGTACTTTGCTATTTTCTCCCTAATGGTATTTTCTACGCGCTGCAGACGAGCTATAGAACTGTTCAGCACAGCAATGGACTTTCACTAGACGCCTGAGATCAGTCTGCTATCAGCGCTCGGGCTGAAAAACTGTTCGTTCTCTGCTAATTCTTTGGACATAATATATGGTCAGGAAGCTCTACGAGTCCCCCGGCGGTAAGAAAGGTTGACGGTTTACCGCCGGCGCCCAGTGCTCTCCGGTCTTTGCTCTCCGGTTTTTGGACGCTACCAAGTAGCTCGTAGAGCTTCCCTTAGCAAGTTGCTGGAAGCTTAAGAGTAATTCCGGGGCGCTGGAGAGCTAGTTGGCAAGAGAAATCTCGACGGACCTTTTGGTGACTTTTGGTCGGTTGAAAATTTTGTTCTCGAAATTCAACCATTCGTTAGAGCTCTAGTTTTTTTTCCCATGATATTCGATCTTATTCCCGCTCGCTGTCTTGATCTCAGCTCGATCGGGTACCTTTTACTACCAAAAAGCAGGGGGGCGGGATCGGCCGTTTCGGGTCATGTTGACACGCGGTGACCGTTTTCTGAACATAACTCGAGGTATATGAGAGTTACAGAGCTGATACTTACAGAAACCGATTCAGAATCATCGGGCGCGTTTGTCAGTTGAATCCAGATGTCTGAACTCCGTCCGCTGCGCGAGCTAGGTCCGCGAAACTATTCGTACTATTCGAGTCATCTTGAGAGGTGCTGTAGATTTTCTGTACTTAACTCGGGCTGTGGGGGGGCTACAGGGCTGGTAATCATAGAAACCGATTCGGAGACATCAGGCGCGCCCGCCTGTTGCATGCAGAGTTCTGAACTCGGTGCTACTCGAGCTAGGTCCGCAAAACTAGTCGTATCGCTCGAGTCATCTTCACAGGGACTGTCGGTTTTCTGTACTTAACTCGAGCTCTAGGGGAGCTACAGAGCTGATAAGCACAGAAACTGATGCAGAATACTCAGGCGCGTTTGTCTGTTGCATCCAGAGGCCTGAACTCGTTCTGCTTCTCGAGGTAGGTCCGCGAAAATACTCGTATCGTTCGAGTCATCTTGAGAGGTGCTGTTAGTTTTCGCACGTAACTCGGGCTGTAGGAGAGCTACAGAGCTGATATGCACAAAAACTGATTCGGAATCATCATGCGCGTTCGTCTGTTGCATCCAGAGGTCTGAACTGGGTTTGCTACTCGGGCTAGGTCCGCAAACCTATTCGTATTCCTCGAGTCGTCTTGACAGGTGTTGTCCATTTTTCTGTATTGAACTCGGGCTGTAGGAGAGCTACAGAGCTGATGCGCACATAAAACGATCCAGAAGCATCAGGCGCGTTCGTCTGTTGCATAGAGAGGTTTGAACTTGGTCTGCTACCTGAGATAGGTCACAAAATTCTTCGTATTCGAGCGGTTTCTTTTCTCTCAAATGATGGTGGAATTCTTTATTGAAATCTAGGAAAATCGGAAGGAAATCGTGAGGCGTGAAGCATCTAGACGCTTGGTTTGGGTCTGTTGTGAATGCAGACGCCAAACACGGATTTGTACTCTGCTATTTTTTCCCTAATGGTATTTTCTACATGCTGCAGATGAGCTATAAAGCTGTTCAGCACAGCAATGGGATATCACTACACGCCAGAGATCAATCTGCTATCAGCTCGGGCTGAACAACTATTCGTTCTCTGTTTTTGGACATAATATATGGTCAGGAAGCTCTACGAGTCCCCCGGCGGTCAGAAAGGTTGACGGTTTACCGCCGGCGCCCAGTACCTCGTAGAGCCCTTCGGCATCGATAAGCTAGAGCAATACCTCGTAGAGCTCTTCGGCATCGATGAGCTAGAGGAATTCCGGCGCGGGGTGGAGCTAGTAACTCGTAGAGCTTCCCTTAGCTAGTTGCTGGGAGCTGAAGAGTAATTCCGGGGCGCTGGAGAGCTTGTTGGCCAGAAAAAAATCTTGACGGACTTTTTTCTGACATTTGGTCGGTTGAAAATTTTGTTCTCGAAATTCAACAATTCGTTTGAGCTCTAGTATATTTCCCGTGATATTTGATCTTATTTCCGCTCGCCGTCTCAATCTCAGATCGATCGGGTAGATATTACTGCCAAAAAGCACTGCGGCGGGATCGGCCTTTTCGGACCTTCTTGATACGCGGTGACGGTTTTCGGAACATAACTCGAGCTTTAGAGCAGCTACAGAGCTGATATTAACAGAACCCCTCTTAAAATGATCAGGCGCGCTTGTCTATTGAATCGAGAGGTCTGAACTCGGTCTGCTACCCGAGCTAGGTCCGCGAAACTGTTCGTATTGTTCGAGTCATCTTGACGGTGCTGCCAGTTTTCTGTACTTAACTCGAGCTGTAGGGCAGCTACAGAGCTGATATTAACAGAGACCTATCCAGAATCATCAGGCGCGTTCATCTGTTGCATCTAGAGGTCGGAACTCGGTCTGTCACTCGAGCTATGTTCACGATACTATTCGTAATTCGAGTCATCTTGACAGGTGCTGTCGGTTTTCTGTACTTAACTCGAACTGTAGGACAGCTACAGAGCTGATATTAACAGGAACCCTCTCAGAATAATCAGGCGCGTCGTCTGTTGCATCGGGAGGTCTGAACTCGGTCTGCTACCCGAGCTAGCTCCGCGAAACTATTCGTATTATTCGAGTCATTTGACAGACGCTGTCGCTTTTCTGTGCATAACTCGAGCTGTAGGGCAGCTAGAGAGCTGCTATTAACAGAAACCCATCCAGAATCATCAGGCGCGTTCATCTGTTGCACCTAGAGTTCTGAACTCGGTCTTCTACTCGAGCGAGGTCCGCGAAGCTATTCGTATTCTTCGAGTCATCTTGACAGGTGCTGTCGGTTTTCTGGACTTAACTCGAGCTGTAGGAGCGCTACAGAACTGATACTTACAGAAACCCATCCGAAATCATCAGGCGCGTTCATCTGTTGCATCTAGAGGTCTGAACTCGGTCTGATACTCGAGCTAGGTCCGTCAACCTATTCGTATTCTTCGAGTCATCCTGAGAGATGCTGTCGGTTTTCTGTACTTAACTCGAAATGTAGAAGGGCCACAGAGTCGTACGCACATGAATCGATTCAGCATCGTCAGGCGCGTGCGTCTGTTGCATCTAGAGTTCTGAACTAAGTCTTGTATTCGAGTCCGCTATCAGCGGAGGCCGAAAAACTATTCGTTCTCTGCCAATTCTTTGGACATAGTACATGGCAGGAAGCTCTACGAGTCCCCCGGCGGTAAGAAAGGTTGGCGGTTTACCGCCGGCGCCCAGTACCTCGTAGAGCTCTTCGGCATCGATGAGCAAGAGGAATTCCGGCGCTGGGTGGAGCTAGTTGGTCGACCCGACCCGGGCGGACAAAGTGGTGACTTTGGGTCGGTTTTGCTAAGATTTGAAATATATTTGACCTTTTAATTTAAGAAAGCAGATTTTTGCGCTAAGCATACGCATCTGAACTTTATTCTGAGCGCAACTCAGCTCCCCTGATGCATGCTATTATGAGTTGACTTCCGGGAACCGAGCTATCATGAATATCGAAAAATCGAAAAATTAAGATTTTAAGAGAATCTTCATTATATTACTCTACTTCGATCCAGAGCTCTCTTACTCGCAAGGAGCTCTACGAGGTTCCCGGCGGTGACCAGGTTGACGGTTCACCGCCGGCGCCATTGGACCACCCGGCCCGGGCGGACAAAGTGTTAACTTTTGGTAGGTTTTACTAAGATTTGTTCGATATTTGACCATTCATTTTGAGAAAGCAGATTTTTCGCACCTGTAGTGGATTATGCCGCGTCTGCCAGTCAAATGCTTAGGTCCGTAGGTGCAGTATTACTATCAAAACACTTGGAGGAACCGACGTTGGATAAAATCAGAAAAACGTGTTTTTTTTTTTCTCCGAGTTTTTCGTTTCTCGCTCCAGAAGCTTTCTTCATGTGTTCCGACGATCGCCGTGCAAGAAAAGGGCTCTACGAGGTTCCCGGCGGGGGGAGCTAGTTGACCACCCGGCCCGGGCGGACAAAGTGATAACTTTTGGTCGGTTTTGCTCAAACTTCAAGGATATTTGACCGTTTATTTTGAGAAAGCAGGTTTTTACGCAGAGCATTTGCATATGAGCTGCACTCTGAAAGAAGCTCAGCTCCGCTGATGCATTTTCTTATCAGCTGACTTCCAGGAACCGAGCTAATATGAACATCGGAAAAATCCATATTCAAGATTTTAGAAAATCTTGATTTTATCATTCCACTTCGATTCTGATCACTCTTACAGGTGCAAGGAGCTCTACGAGGTTCCCGGCGGTGACTACGTTGAGAAGGTTGTTTGAACGTCTTTGGTCATGCATGTTTCTGTTTCTCTATAAGAACGGACTGCTTGCTTGACAATTTTGAGGCTTCGCTTCGCCTGAGACTTCGTTGGACCTGGCCTCAGTGGCCAAGATGGTCCCAGCAAAGACGCAAAAAAAAAGGACTAGGTTGACGGTTCACCGCCGGCGCCAGTCGCTCTCTGGGTTTAACTGTAGAGCTTCCCTTAGCTAGTTGCTGGAAGCTTAAGAGTACCTCGTAGAGCTCTTCGGCAGGATGAGCTAAGAGGAATTCGGGCGCAGGGTGGAGCAAGTACCTCGTGGAGCTCCTCGGCAAGATGAGCTAAAAGGAATTCGGGCGCAGGGTGGAGCTAGTTGGCATTCCCGACCTTAAGAGACAATGTGCTAACCCGAGGTCGTTTTTTCTTTCTTTGCGCAAAATTTGAAAGTTCGTTTTAAGAACTGGTACTTTTCTCACGTGTAGTGGGTTATGCCGCGTCTGCCAGTTAAATTCTCAGGTCCGTAGCTGGAAGATTACTATCAAAAGACTTGCAGGAACCAACTGTGTTCCGAGTCATCTTGACACGCGTTCACGGTTTTCTGTACTTAACTCGAGATGTAGGAGAGCTACAGAGCTGATGCTTACAGAAACCGATTCAGAATCATCAGGCACGTTCGTCTGTCTGAACTCGGTCTGCTACTCGAGCTAGGTCCGCACAACTATTCGTATTCTTCGAGTGATATCGACAAGTGCTGTCGGTTTTCTGTACTTAACTCAAGATTTCGAGGAGCAGAGCTGGTACGTACATACACTGATTCAGTATCACCAGGCGCGTTTGTCTGTTGCATCGAGAGGTCTGAACTCGGTCTGCTACTCGAGCTAGGCGACACTATTCGTATTTCTCAAGTTCTCTTTGCAGTCGCTGTTGGTATCATGTACTTAACTCGAGCTGTAGGTGAGCTAGCGAGCTGGTGCGCACAGAAGCCGATCCATAATCACCAGCGGCGTTGGGCTGAAGCATCTAGAGCTCTGACCAGAGTCTGGAGCTAGGTCCGCAAAACTATTCGTATGCGACCGATTTTTTTTGATCAGGTGGTGAAAATTTTCACTCAACCCGAGCTGCAGATGAGCTTGAGAGCTCTCCCGCTCAGAAATCAGAAGAACAAATATATCTCTCACGTGTGTCTGCCAGTCCAATTCTCAGGTCCGCAGATGCAATGTTACTATCACGGGAACCGACGTTGGATGAAAACGGAAGAAACGTATTTTTCGAGCTTTTCTCTTCACGCCTGAGAAATCTTTTCCCGTGTGTTCCGAGCAGCGCCGCGCGAGAAAAGAGCTCTACGAGGCTCCCGGCGGTTACCTGGTTGACGGTTGACCGCCAGATCCCAGTACCTCGTAGGGCTCTTCGGCATCGATGAGGTAGAGGAATTCCGGCGCTGGGCGGAGCTAGTTGGTCGACCCGACCAGAAAAGAAGATGTGTCAACTTTGGGTTGGTTTTGCTAAGATTTACAACATATTTAACAATTCCTTTTGAGAAACCAGAATTATTACTCCTAGCATTAGTGTCGCATCATTCTATTCTTCAAGCGCGAAGCGGAGCTCGCCAGTCGCTGGGAAGCGCAAGCGCTTCGAGAAAGCTGACAGCGACACCTTCCCGCGTGCCTGCGCGCGTGTGGGCGCCCTGTCTGGGCTGCTTTGCGAGGCCTCTGGAGCACGTTTTTCGGGAACGTATTGGAACGAGCGCCCCGAAACACGCTGCAGAACCCGGGGAGTCACCAGAGGAAGCGTGGAGCGGTGAGCGCGGGAGTCCGGCGACGCACGCGCACCTGCCGGCTTCTCTTTTGAGAACACTATGCGTTCTAGATTCGGGGCTGGGCGGTGGTGGTCCTGCCGGCAGCTCCTCCACGGTGGTCCAGAACCCCGCAGGGGCTTGTTTGAGTTCGCAGCGGATCCCGGAGCGTTTCCGGCACGCGTCCATGCGTGCCTGCACGCGTCCAGGCACGCGTGGACGCAGGCCTGAGCTCTCCAGTGTGAGTGTCTTTTTCTTTCCGGGTACCTCGTAGAGCTCTTCGTCATCGATGAGCTAAGAGGTAGAATTCAGGCGCGGGGTGGAGCTAGTTGGTCGACCCGACCAGAAGAGACAATGTGACAATTTTGGGTCGCCTTTGCTAAGATTTGAACATATTTGACCATTGATTTTGAGAAAGCAGATTTTCACGCCGAGCATTAGTGTCTAAACATGCTTCTGCGAGCAGCTGAGCTTTCTAGAGAGAGTTTTACTATCAACAAAAATTAGGAGCAGCAGACATAAAGCTCACACCCCAAAATAAAAATTCGATTTTTTTGTTAGAAATGCTCTGAGAAGCTGTCTGCTTGCAGCTGGCGCCGGCGGTGAACCGTGAACCTGGTCGCCGCCGGGAACCTCGTAGAGCTCCTTGCGCGCATGAAATTGCTGAGAATCGAAGCCGAGAGCATTTCTTGAAAAACGTCAAATTAATATTTCTCGGTGTGGACATGATGCTGCTTCCTCCAAATGTTTCGATAGTAGAACTCTCGCTGGAGAGCTCAGCTGCTCTCAGGACAAAGTTTAGACACTAATGCTCGGAGTAAAAATCTGGTTTCTCAAAATGAATTGTTAAATATCTTTCAAGTCTTAGCAAAACCGCCCGAAAGTCGTCACATCTTCTTTTCTGGTTGCGTCGGCCAACTAGCTCCACCCCAGCCAACTGGCGCCGGCGGTGAACCGTCAACCTGGTCACCACCGGGAACCTCGTAGAGCTCCTTACACACGGAAGAGTGCTCAGAATCGAAGCAGAGAGCTTCTCGGGGCATTTCTAGAAAAACGTCAAATTAACATTTTTCGGTGTCAACCTGATGTTGATTCCTCCAAATGTTTCGATAGTAAAACTCTGTCTAGAGAGCTGAGCTGCTCTCAGAATAAAGTTTAGGATGACAGGCTTACCTCGTACCTCGTAGAGCTCTTCGTCATCGATGAGGTAGAGGAATTCCGGCGCGGGGTGGAGCTAGTTGGTCCACCCGACCAGAAAATAAGATAACTTGTAGAGCTTCCCTTAGCTAGTTGCTGGAAGCTTGAGAGTAATTCCGGGGCGCTGGAGAGCTAGTTGGCAAGAAAAATCTCGACGGACCTTTTGCTGACTTTTGGTCGGTTGAAATTTTTGTTCTCGAAATTCAACCGTTCGTTAGAGCTCTAGTATTTTTTCTCATGATATTCGATCTTATTCCCGCTCGCCGTCTTGATCTCAGCTCGATCGGGTACCTTTCACTGCCAAAAAGCAGGCAGGCGGGATCGGCCGTTTCGAGTCATCTCGACATGCGTTTTTTTTTTTTTTTTTTTTTTTTTTTTTTTTTTTTTTTTTTTTTTTTTTTTTTTTTTTTTTTTTTTTTTTTTTTTTTTTTTTTTTTTTTTTTCTTCTTTTCTTTCCTGTGTGTGTGTGTGTGGGGGCTACAGGGCTGGTAATCACAGGAATCGATTTGGAGACATGAGGCGCGTCCGCCTGTCGCATTCAGAGGTCTGAACTCGGTCTGCTACTCGAGTTAGGTTCGCGAAACTATTCGTATTGTTCGAGTCATCTTGAGAGGTGCTGTCGACTATCGCACGTAGCTCGGGCTGTAGGAGAGCTACAGAGCTGATGCGCACAGAAGCTGGTTCGATATCATCGTGCGGGCTCGTCTGTTGCATCCAGAGGTCTGAACTGGGTTTGCTACTCGGGCTAGGTCCGCAAAACTATTCGTATTCTTCAAGTCACCTTGGCAGGTGTTGTCCCTTTTCTGTATTGAACTCGGGCTGTAGGATAGCTACGAGCTGGTACGCACAGCAAACGATCCAGAAGCATCAGGGGCGTTCGTCTGTTGTATCGAGAGGTCTGAAATCGCCTGGGCTGAATAACTATTCGTTCTCTGCAATTTTTTTGACATTATATGGTCAGGAAGCTCTGCGAGTCCCCCGGCGGTAAGAAAGGTTGACGGTTTTCCGCCGGCGCCCAGTGTTGTAACTTTGGGTCGGTTTTGCGAAGATTTGAAAGATATTTGAAAGTTCATATTCAGAAATCAGTTTTTTCGCACCTGTAGTGGGTTATGCCGCGTCTGCGAGTCAAATGCTCAGGTCCGTAGGTGCAGTATTACTATCAAAACACTTGGCGGAACCATCTTCGGATAGAAACATAAAACGTGTTTTTTTTGGGTTTTTTCGGGTCTTGCTCCAGACGCTTCCTTCATGTGTACCGAGGAGCGCCGTGTGAGGAAAAAGCTCTACGAGGGCCCCGGCGGTAACCTGGTTGACGGTTTACCGCCCTCCCCCAGTAGATCTCTTAGGCATCGATGAGCTAGGAGAAGTTCCGGCGCGGGCTGGAGCTAGTTGGTCGACCCAACGAGAAGAGACAATGTGACAACTTTGGGTCGGTGTTCCTAAGATTTGAAAGATATTTGACCTTTTATTGTGAGAAACCAGATTTTTCGCACCTGTAGTGGGTTATGCCGCGTCTGCCAGTGAAATTCTCAGGTCCGTAGGTGCAGTCTTACTATCAAAACACTCCGAGCAACCGACTGTGTTCCGAGTCATCTTGACACGCGTTCACGGTTTTCTGTACTCAACTCGAGATTTCGGAGAGCTACAGAGCTGATACTTACACAAACCAATTTAGAATCATCAGGCGCGTTCGTCTGTTGCATCCAGAGGTCTGAACTCGGTCTGCTACTCGAGCTGGGTCCCTAAAATTTTTGTATTCTTCGAGTCATTTTGACCAGTGATGTCGGTTTTATCTACTCAACTCAAGATTCAGAGGAGCTACAGAGCGTCGTACGCACATAAACCGTTTTAGTGTCACCAGGCGCGCTCGTCTGTTGCATCAAGAGGCCTGAACTCGGTCTGCTACTCGAGCTAGGTCCACGACACTATTCGTATTTCTCGAGTTCTCTTTGCAGACGCTGGTATTCTGTACTTAACTCGAGCTGTAGATGAGCTAGCAAGCTGATGCGCACAGAAACCGATCCAGAATCATCAGGGGGCTGCCTGCAGGTGTTGCGGTGGCTCCAACAGCTGATCCAGCGCGAGTATTGCACACCCACAGTATGGCGCCACATATGCATACAGCTTATGCCAAAGTCGTCCAAGACTTGTGAATTCGATGACACACGAGCTCTTTCACTATTTTCTTGCTTGTCGAAATGGTACATGACATGTCTCACCTTGTTGGCCGTGGACCACCTCAAACGGAGTGTTGCCCCAGAGGTTATGCTCTTCGGGTTTGTAGCTGGGAGACGGACACATGAAATTACTAGCGGTTTGAAGAGGGTAGTGCAGCACGCGACGGAGTGGGGGAAGGAGTATTGCATGCACATGGCGAGTCTAGATGTGTATCGCGCCTTCGACAATGTCCAGGTCACAGATGTTGTGGATTCTCTCTTGGAGTTGAAATTCCTTGTTCACATAGTTTATGCTCTCGTGGAAGGCCTGGCTCAGAATCTGGCCGACTTATTCGCAGGTTGATGTCGCGGACATTGCGTGGGATAGTTGCATCCGTACCGGCAGTGTTGAGGCGCCGCTCTTCTGGCTGTGTGAGAGTGTGGTCATGTTTCGCTCTGTCGTGTTGATTTGGCAGCACCGCAAGATGGGGTTCTGTTGGCGGCGCAGGCGGGGAGTCGACACCTCACCCATGCGATCTGGGCTGACAATATATCCTCCTGTGTGCCAGGGATCAGGATGAGTTAGCCACCATGATTGCCGAAATCAGCGTACCTCTCTATCTGCGTAGTTATCGTTGGAAACCGAGCAGTTTACAGTACATTCGATTTGATTATGATGCCCCCGTGACTGATCCTCTGGAGGTTCCGATCGAATATCGATTTCAGACATAATCACGTGACCTGAGGGCGGCGACAGATCACATGTCTTTTGGCAAAACACGACGGGTCACTTTCACTTTACAGGCGAAGGATAGGCTGGATATCATGGGTACTATTCTTGTGCACAGCATGCACCAGCATGAGGATCTTGCTCACCGTCTCTCTCTTGCGCAACGTCCTTTCTGGCAGGAAAAGAAGTACTATATGTGTCAGGGAATCAAGCTGAAGAAACGATTGCAACGTTATGATTCACGGGTGCGGAGCCGCCTTCTCTGTGCTACAGAAGGGATGACGGCCGACAGAAGTGCTCTGGAAGCTATCCGCGCCATTGAGGGGCGATTATTATCTAAGATGGTTTGGAGAAGGAAGCGTCATACTGAGAGCTGGCCACATTTTTTCAGAGTATGTACCTCACGGCGCGAGGGGCGCTCAAGGCAGCCTTGATGCCGAGCGCCGTTCAGTTATTCTTATTCAAACAATGGTATTGGGCAAAAGATGTGGCGATGACGACGGGCCAGTCTCGTACGGCGACAGATGAATTGACGGATACACAGTTCACTATCGATCCTCTCGAAGACGGAGATGATGGGGCCAGTGGGAAGAGGAGAAAGTTGTTCACTATTGTTGAGTCCGCCCTGCTGTGAAGGGTGACCAGATGGGTGAGCGCCATGAGTCGCTGCCCGAGCCAGCCCAGCCACCAGCTCCTGCTGTAAGTCGTCGGAACTTTATCGTGCAAGTGTCCAGAGCGGCCGCGGCTAAGCCGTCTAGGTCGGGACCAGCGGCCGCGGCTAAGCCGTGTAGGTCCAGTGCGGCCGCGGCTAAGCCGACGCCGACGCCGACGCCAGAGTATATGCCTGAGCCCAAGCGCAGGCGGTACCACAAAAACATGGTCGGAGTGAGTGCTGATGATCCGTTCCTCCAAGCCCGTTTCACTATGATGCATGCCGTCAGCCCGTGAACACAACAGATGGAGGACATCATTCGATGTGTGGGCTCTCAGCAGGCCCAGCCGCATACTCGTCGAAGAGAAGGTGCGAGATCGGTGGGTCTCCGTCCCTGGGGTTTCCCATTTGAAACGGTGGGAGGGGAGGCTTGGTGTGATGCGCTATCCTGGACACCGGCGGGGTGGAGAGATTTCGTGCGTACGTTGCTCGCGGATTGGAAACTTCAACATATACTTGAGCACATAATACTTCCTGAGCCCCAACCCTGGAGACCAAAGAATTGTGAGGAGGTGGAGGAGGAGGAGTCCGAGGAGAAAAACGATAAGATTGCCAAACGTCTCGCCTTTAACTTTGAGGACGCCAGTATGTGGAACAACGAGGCCAAGGGGATTTCTATCGAGCTCCATGGGGACTCCCAGGTGGTTGTAAATTGGCTGGTGGGAAGATCTGCGTGCACTACTGCTGTGTATTGTGACGCGATTGCGCACGTGAGGCATATTCTTTATCGATTGTATTGCACATGCGATATTGAGCTTAGACCGCCGTCTTGGGGATTGGAACCATGGAAGTGGTTCTATCGTGAAGGAAATGAGCGTGCTGATGCTGAAACGTGGAAGGCCCGCACGGGCCAGTCTCACTACACTCTTGACCCGCGCATTCACTCTATCAAACGGGGACAGATCAAAGGGATTCGCGGCTATTTTGATGGTGGCCGCTCCTCCCACGGTGTTGGCATAGGCTGGGTCATTGACATATTTGTGCTCCCTCTGCCTGCTCTCGATCTTTGCCATGGCGTTTGGCTATGCAACATAGCTTCCGAGGCTGCCGCCATCCCGCCCTCCTGCACTGTCTGTCAAGCTGAGCTTTTTGCCAGCAAGCGCGTTGCTGAACGTGTTGAGCACCTGCTCCTCTGCTGCGGACCCGAATCCTGAGCGGGGACTCCTCTGTTCCCTGTGGGCTCCGAGCAAAGCAAAACCAAGGCTGACGGTTTACCGCCGGCTCCCAGTATGCCTCTTTGCTCTCCGGTTTTTGGGCGCCACCAAGTGACCCACCCGGCCCGGGTGGACAATGTGGGTACTTTGGGTCGGTTGGGCAAACATTGTGAAATATTTGAACATTCGTTTTTAGAACCGGTATCTTCGCACCTGTAGTGGGTTATGCCGCGTGTGGCTTTGGAATTCTCAGGTCCGTAGCTGCAATATTACTATCAAAACACTTGGCGGAACCGACATTGGGTGAAAACTGGAGGACGTAATGTTTGAAGTTTTCATCTGACGCGTAAGAAAGCCCCCCCCGTGTTCCGAGCAGCGTCGTGCGAGAAAATAGCTCTACGACGCTCCCGGCGGTGACCTGACGTCTCACCGCTGGCTCCCAGTGTGAGTGCCTCTTTGCTCTCCGGGTTTTGGGCGCTACCAAGTGGCCCACCCGGCCCGGACGGAGAATGTAGTAACTTTTGGTCGGTTTTCTTAGATTTGAAAGATATTTGACCATTCATACCTCGTAGAGCTCTTCTGCATGGATGAGCTAGAGGAATTCCGGCGCGGGGTGCAGCTAGTTGACCCACCCGGCCCGGGCGGACAATGTGGGAACTTTGGTTAGGTTGGGCGAACATTCTGAGAAATTTGAACATTCGTTTCGAGAGCCGTTTTTTTTTGGGCACCTGTAGTGGGTTGTGCTGCGGTGGCTGTGAAATTCTCAGGTCCGTAGCTGCAATATTATTATCAAAACACTTGGCGGAGCCGACTTTGGGTAAAAACTGAAAAACGCAATTTTCGAGTTTTTCAGCTCACGCGCAAGAAAGCTTTCCCAATGTGTTCCGCGCAGCGCCGTGCGAGCAAAGAGCGCTACGAGGCTTCCGGCGGTAACCTGGTTGACGGTTTACCACCGGCTCGCAGTTTTGAGAACCCAGATTTTTGGCACCTGTTGTAGGTTATGCCGCGTCTGCCAGTGCAAGTCTCAGGTGCTAGTCCGTCTGGGAGCACGTACGCGTGCGAGGAACTTCCCTCGATGGAGTGCGTGCCCGGGCGTGCCGCGCACTATATCAGTTGCTCTTGGAACTTGAGGAGAAGCCCATCGTAACGCGATTCTGGCTGTTTACAGAGTGCGCGTGGGCTTTGCTACGGTGCAAGTTGGTAGCTTTGCCCCTCAATGAATTCTCCACGGGTGCTATCCGTCCACGCGACGATAACCCCAAGAGTCTGAAGGCTTTCAAAGCATGGTACAGCAAACCCAGTACGGACACTCATTTCCGATCTGTGTCATTGTGTTTGCGATTACCTTTGGGCGCCACCAACTTGACGGCGAAAAAAACCAAAGGCCCAGACGACACCCCGCTTTTTGTCCGTCTCGGCAAAGGGGAGGTGCAGACAAGTACGGCTCATTTGTTCGCTGAGATGCTTCCGCTCATGGGCTTGGATCCCAAGCTCGACCAAACGTCAACTCTCCTTGCGTTGCTCTTGACAGAGGGCCATGTCATCATCCGTTTCAGTTCGTATGAATCCTACCCGACGAAGCTGTGGGGCCTCTGCAAGAAGTTCAATGCTGACCAATACGTCCAGGGGATCAAGGACTTTCGGAAGAAAACAAAACCTCGCGCCCATGTCGTACTTCCCACCCCACTACCCAGGACACGAGTGAAATGATCGGACCAGGAGGGGGAGGGAGGGATATTGATGTCAACTCGTGTAACCGTTCGTCTCCCAGGACTTCATATCAACGGGCGGCGCTGTGCTGGGCCAAGGCTCCTCTGTGGCCTTGAAGACAGAAGCGTTACGCTCGGATCTGTCGCAGCTGGAGTAGAGTTCCTCGCGTCTGGGCCATTGCAAGCTGAACTCGAATCAGTTTTTCCGCACGGCGGAGGCTTCGTCGCTGGACGCGGAACGGAAATTTGCTCACGACAAGAAGCCAGAGGTAAACAGAGTTTCGAGCAAAACGAGGGCTTCGAGAAACAGCGTTCTCCGCAGGTACAGAATCACCAGGGCCGAGATCTCGCGGCACAGGAGGGCCGCCGCATCCCAGGCCACAAAGAAAAAACAACAAATGGGCCACGTAGCTCTAGCGATCCAGGATAATCCCGACTTGTGGCAGCGGCCCGGAGGCCGTCTGCATTGGGAGGGGGACCTCAGCGAGGCTGACATGCAACGCATCACCCACGCTGGGGACAACGCGGCGCTTCAGCAGTACATCAGCGAACGCCAGGCAGATTTACAAGTTGAGGCATCAGCCATCAGACGTGCAGCGATAGACGAGGCGAAGCAGGCAGCAGCAGCCGCGTGGGTACCATGTTCTAACAGGGAGTGGCTGGTGTGGTTGGAGGAACACGACGTGGAGTTTCGGGGCCTCTTGCGTCACGCCACCGCTTCGAGACGTGCTCGTTCACAGCGTTTGGAGCCTCTTGCCGAAGGCGTCCCTTGCGCCGCCCGACTGCAGCCCTGCCGGGAGCCTCCGCCTGCGCCGGCCTGGGTGCAGTTGCTCCTGAGTGTCGGCTTGGCCTTTTTCTGTTTGAAGACGGGCCCTCTACTCGCGGACAAGCTTGTGTTTTTTTTCTGTCACTGCTTGTCGAGAATATGGGGCGTTCCCCTTGGTGGAGGTGTCCAATTGCGCGTTTGGGTTCCGCTGCCGAGTCATGCATCGCTCGTTTTTGCCAGTGCAGCAGATGGCTACGTCTTTCAGCATTCCTGATGACGCAGAGCTTTCCTGCCTTGACGTGCGCGTCGACGGCGTCAGCCCAAAAGAAGTAGAGGTGAGAGTCGTGGGCGTCAGAAACGTGGAGCCGACAGTCCAGAAGCGCAGGAAGCCCAGGGATGAAAGTGGGGATTCCGACAGCGACGGGAGCTTACCAGACGATGATTTCCAGAGCAACTCGAGCGCCGAATCAGTGTGCTCGGACATGGAGTCTGGTGCCGAGGATGAGGCGGAAGAGCTTGGGCCCGATCCTGACCCCGATCCAAGCGACGGCGACGGGTCCGACCCAGACGAGCTGCAGTCACACCGGAAACCCCGAGGCACACATGTCGTCTGGAGCAATGGTTACTTCATAGATTCGCAGCCTTACTTTCAATGACACGAAGATTGTCATGGTAGGGCGGTGGGCCACGGAGAGCGAGATGGGCACAGCGTTGAAGTCCAAGACTGTGCTGATGAAGGACTTCGGCGATGCGGGCGACCAGCCGACGCGCTCCTGCCTGGTTATGCGGGCGTGGATGCTCATGCGAGCTTCCCAGCGTGGATGGGTAGACCGGCGCGCGCGCAGGCGCCGTTGGTTCGTCGATGAGGAGGCGCGGCTGCGCAGAGACATAGCCGAGCTCCGCGTCCCTGGAGGCTGTGCTGGCAATGCCGCCGCTGATGCGAGAATGCATGAGTGGGCTTCGTCAGTGTTGCTTCCATAGAGCCATTCGCGCGACGTGGGGCCAGCAACCATAGCCTGTGTCCCATGTGGCCACATCGGCAGTTTCTTCCCGTCGGCGCGCGTCAATCGGGAAAGCAGGCGGGGGGGGGCTACCTCGCGGGGGGAGGGGGCGGCAGGGGGGGGGGGGGGGGGGGGGGGCGGGGCGAGGTGGAGGAGAAGGAAAAGGAAAAGGACGGAACGAGGACGAGGAGGAGAGAGAGAGAGAGAGAGAGAGAGAGAGAGAGAGAGAGAGAGGAGAGAGAGAGAGAGAGAGAGAGAGAGAGAGGGAGAGAGAGGAGAGAGAGGGAGGGAGAGAGAGAGGAAAGAGAGAGAGATAGGGAGAGAAAGATATGTATATGTACAGAGAGAGAGAGAGAGAGAGAGAGGGAGAGAGAGAGAGAGAGAGAGAGGGATATATATATATATAGAGAGAAACACATATAATGAGGAGGAGGAGGAGGAAGAGAAGAACATGGAGGACACAAAATATGAGAAAGAAGGGGAGGAGTGAGAAGGAGACATATGAGGAGGACAGGGATGAGGAGGAATAGGACGAGGAAGAGGAGGGGGGGCAGGAGGAGGTGGCGGCAAAGGGGAAGGAGGCAGAGGGGGAGAAGGAGGAAGAGGAGGAGGAGGCGAAGGAGAAAGGTGAAAAGGTTGATGATGAGAAGGAAGAGGAGGTGGAGGGAGGAGGAGGAAGGCAAGGAGACAGAGGAGGAGGATGAGGAGGAGGATGGATGAGGAAAGGGAGGATGAGGAGGGAGGAGGTGGAGGAGGAGGAAAAGGGAGGAGGAAGAGGAGGAGGAGGAGGGGGGTGGAGGAAGAGGAGGAGAAGGAGGGGGAGAAAGAGGAGGAGGAGGAGGACGAGGAGGAGGAGGAGGAGTAAAACAGTCAAACACGAGGAAGACAATCAGACGCGAGGGATGCAAGCAGACCAAGACAGGGACAGCTCCAGGAAGGCTCGAATACTTTGGAGGGTCGTGCTGGAAAGCCGATCTTTGTGGCCGCGGGAACTCCAAATCGCCTCTGGAGAGACCTAGGAGGACCACCCGGCGCGATAGCCTTACACGGAGCCCGGAGAGGTCCCCCGGTAGACGGATTCGCTTGTTTGACCGAATATGCACCAACGAATTGTCCTCGCTGGTCCGCAGAAGGCGCATTCTTATCCGCAGTTCTTGTCCGCTGATGGCCGCTAATGGCCGCTAATTGCCGCCAGTGGCCGCGAATGGCGGTTAATGGTCGCTTAGGCGGCCATTTGTGGCCATTGGCGGCTATCAGCGGCTATTAACGGCCACTAGGGGCCATCAGCTGTCATCAGGTGTCGGGAAGACGGTTCCGTCTTCATGGTGTCCTTCTCCGCCGTGGGGTTCATCAGAGCGCAGCCGCTTCGCTATAGCAGTTTGCCTACAGTAGGTCTGTCCTCGCCATTCTTCCTCACGATTCGTTGGCGCCCGTGTGATCGCCGCGTTATCGTCGTCAAGGTAGACTGACATTCGGTTAAGGGGGATTGAGCCTGTCTGTATGATCTTCTCGGGTCGGGGGTGTCGCAGGGGCAAGGGTGGTTGCATTTGAGATGCAATGTATTCCTCACCATCGCCTCAGTGGGGGGGGGGGGGGGGGGGGGGCGCGATCTGTCCGCCCCAACGGTGTCGCAGGGGCGCAGGCGGTTGCATTTGAGACGCAATGTGTTCCTCACCATCGCCTTAGAAGGGGAGGGGGCGCGATCTGTCCGCCCCAGCGGTGTCGCGCAGACGGTTGCATTTGAGACGCAATGTATCCCTCGCCATCGCCTCAGAGGGGGGGCGCGATCGGTCCGCCCCAACGGGCGCAGGCGGTTGCATTTGAGACGCAACGTATTCCTCACCATCGCCTCAGAAGGGGGGGCAGGATCTGTCCGCCCCAACGGGCGCAGGCGGTTGCATTTGAGACGCAATTTATTCCTCGCCATCGCAATAGAGGGGGGGCACGATCTGTCCGCCCTAACGGGCGCAGGCGGTTGCATTTGAGACGCAGTGTATTCCTCACCATCGCCTTAGAGGGGGGCGCGATCTGTCCGCCCCAACGGACGCAGGCGGTTGCATTTGAGACGCAATTTATTCCTCACCATCGCCTTGAAGAGGGGGGGCGCGATGTGCCTGCCCCGACGGGCGCAGGCGGATGTATTTGAAACGCAATGTATTCCTCGCGATCGCCTTAGAGGGGGTGCGCGATCTGTCCGCCCCAACGGGCGCAGGCGGTTGCATTTGAGACGCAATTTATTCCTCGCCCTCGTTTTCGAACGCACAGAACGGCCCCGAGATGCCTCAAGAGGGCCCTAATATGACTCAGTAAGGGCATCGCATTTAACACGAAATTAACACACCACAAGTACAAACCAGGATGAGGCTTGTTATATTAGTGCTGCAATGTGACAGTGAAACACATGTGTCAACGCCATCCGTCCGCGCGATTTGTTAACGCCGTCCGTCTCGGTCTGCACGATGTGTTAACACCCACCCTTTGGTCACGCCGTGGCTTCAGCATCCGCCCCGTTGCAAGTCTCAAGTGATACTTTTGGTTCCCAGCCACGTGTCCTGAATGAAATGCATGAGGCCGCTGGGTGACTGGGGAGGCCCAGAGAGTTACTTCAGACCGTTTTTTTTGTGAAGCCGAAGAGAGCACATGCGGTACGTAAGGCCAGGTTCCCTTCCGAGTTGTGAAGACATATATGTTTGGTCACCCTGTTCCGGGCCCAGGCAATTCCCATACGCGGGGGGGTCCCATTTTGTGATCTCTTAGTTTTGGCCGCGTGGCCGATGCTGTCCCAGCAACTCCCCAAACGCACTTGCACTGAAGCGCGCGGCAGTCTCCAGTGCCGTCCCCTGCCAGGGGGGGAACCCATTTTGTCAAGTCCGCCTTGCCCCCCTTCTAAGGGGGGCGACGGATGGTGTTAACACCCTCAGCCCGCGCGATATGTTAGCACCGTGTGGCGGTTCCCCAGGAGAGGCCCAAGAGAGCCCAAAGGTGGCTCCAAGAGCACCCCCAGAGGGCTACACGAGGCACAAAAGTACATTCAGATGGCAGCGATCATCGGAATCTCCGTTGGGCCCCTTGTTGGGCTCGTCCTGGAACCCTCAGGGGCCTCCATATTGAGGATGACATTTCGTTTTCACGGTTTGTTAACACAAGGCCACTTGCGTGCTGCGCAGAGCAGTTGAGCAATTCCGCACGCAGAGATCCAGCTTTGCCCCGTCCTCCGGGGCCGTTGCCTCGAGTGCGTCCGGCACCCGCCAGCCTGGATTGTGCGAGTTTTCCAGTTCTCCCGTCTGCGCCTTCCAGCGAGCGCGCCCGTGCCGATTGCCAGCGCCGCTAAGCTGACCGAGGCCATGCGCAATCTCAAGCATCACTCGCAGGACGTGAAGAAGGCAGAGAAACGTTTGAGGAACATCGGGGAGGAGGCGACGTCCGATAACGTGCAGCTGTGGTTGGCCTTGCGGGAACTGGGTTTCAAGCGGGCGAAGAAGTCTGAGTTCGAGGGCGCTAAAAACAAACTTGTCAGCGAGAAGACGAACAGGATTGCCAACGAGTGCTGGTTGGTGCACAAGCACAATAAGCCAGACCTGCAAACAGAGATCGGTGCGGAGTTCTTCTTGTGCCCCGAGGGTTTGCCGAACCTGCCAAAGGGATTGGACCCGTCGAAAGTGTGGATCGTGGACAAGTGCATCCCTCTCGAAAAGCTCGGCGCTGGTGTCATGACGTGGGAGACCGCGGTGGGGAATCGCCTGTCTGTGCGGCCTTCGCAGGAGGGCGCTCCAGCCATGGAGGGCGGCCCTGCGCCTGGCTCGCCAAGGGGCGACGGTGCGGACAGCGAGCTGTGCCCGCCAGAGAAGAAGAGGCCGCGCCTGCAGAGACGCGATTCAGACCCAGGCAGGGCGTGCACCATGGATAAGATAGCGCAGCGAACGGCAGACTGCATCGAGAAGAAGCAGTTTCGGAGCTCCGATTTGCCCCGCAGTGATACGGTGGAGTTCTGGACGAGGAGTTTGGTCAAGCACGTGGAGACAGCAGGCGCGGGGCCATTCCCGGAGCACTTCAGCAATTGCGTGAAGGGCGTGGTGAAGGCGCTGCTGAATTCTCGGTGTTACAGCGAACTAAAGCACTTGACCGCTTGGAGACCTTGTTCGAGGCGTTCCGCGCGCTACAGTCGCGGACCGCGATGGCCGCGCAGAAGGGCGATGTGCCAGAGGCCTCCGAGGCGAAGCTCCAAGCTTTCCTGACGGGGGCGGTGGCCTAATGGTGGTGCTTGGCCAAAGGGATCGACCACCCCGATGGCTCGAAGGATCCTGGTGGCGCGTGGTCGGAGGCAGAAGTTCTCCTGGCGCAGCGGTGGGTGGAGTCGTCCACGGCGTTGTCCAAGGCGTTGGGGAAATACTCAGTTGAGAAGGGCTCCTTCCTGGGCGTCGTCCTGGGGCATTCGCAGGCGAGGAAAGCGCCGACCAATGATCCCAAATCGTCAGGGGCAGTGTCTGGCGAGGCCGCCGCCACCGCAGAGGCCGCGACTCCTCCGACCGCAGAGGCAGCGGCTGCTCCAGCCGCGTCGGCGCAGGTCAGCCTCGCCCCCCCCGCGGGGCAGGGCGCCGCCGCGCCCCCGGCCGGCCCGGCGGCGGCGGCCGACGGCGAGCAGTGGGCGGTGGGCGACAAATGTGGCCTCAGCGCTGTCAAGAACAAGGCTGCGCTGAACGGGCAGAAGGCCTTTGTCCGCAAGGTGCTCAGCAAGAAGTTGCGAGTGCAATTAGAGACTGGTCCTTGGAAAGGGCAGGAGGTAAATCTCGAGAAGCAGCGAGCGAGGAAGAGTTCGGACGTGGCACCTGCATCTGGCGGCCCGCCGGGCGGCGCGGCCAGCCATGGCGGCGGTGCCCAGGCCGAGGCCGACGCCGAGGCCCAGGCCGCTAACAAAGCCGGATGACATTCAATGAGTTCGGCCATTGCGCCGAGAGGCAGTCCCAGGCTCCTGGCGAGAGGCGGCGATCGGAGGTCCTGACATAAGACGTGCCGTTGAAGGCACGCGCCCCGTCGGGGCACGTGGTGGTGCACGACCCTGGTTTTATTTCGAGGTTGCGGCATGCTGACATTTTTTCGAACAGGTGTTCGCCGTCCTGTGTTTCTCCCGTCTTGACCTCCACCTCATATCCATATTCAATTTACTTGTCTACCGCATCGTCCCCCTGTTTTTTTGCTGTCTTAAGAAGTTCCGTTTGCTCCGTGATTCATACTGCTCGGCTTGACGCAGTGGTAGTTCGATCGAGTAAGATACATATATAGACAGTTGGGACCGCATCGATGGAAACATTAGACTGCCCTCATCTACCCCCGCCTCATGTCCTCCTTGTTGTCCGCTTATTATCCTAGCCTGCTTCTTTGTTTTTGCGTGGGCGTTGTTTCTGCCAGCAGAAGGGGGCCGACCATTCAAACGTGCTGGAGGTCGCGCGATCGTGATTCGCTTCATTTGTGTCCCTTTCTTCCTGGTCATATTCTAGCTTATCGTCGTCGTCATGCCGTGTTCATTGCGCTGGCCAATGCCTTATCGTCGTCGTCGCCCCCCCGACCATAACGGCAAGTGGATCATCCACTCTCCTCGGTGGCCCTTGGGGCCCATGCTGCCTCATCGCTGGCAGTTGCGGACGTGTTCACGAGGCAGACCTTCTTCTTCCGCCTCCTTCTCCTCTCCTTTCTCCCCCTCCTCCCCCTCCTCCCCCTCCTCCTCCTCCTCCCCTTCTCCCTCTCCCTCCTCCTCCTCCTCCTCCTCCTCCTGCTCCTCATCCTCGTTTCCTTCCTTTTCCTCCTCCTCCTCTTCCTCCTCCTCCTCCTATCTTCCCTGTCCTGCTCGTGAGGCCCGCCCGCTGGGCGGGCCCGTCGTTTCCCGCCGCTCCGTGCGGGCGGGCGGTATACGGCGACGGGTTCGCCCAGCCTTTGTGGGCGGCCCCGCCGTATCCCAGCACCCGGTGCAGACGGGCGTTGGGCGTCGACGAGGCCGCCCATCTCGCCAGGTGTTGTTCGGTCGTCGGACGGCTCCGTGAGGCTCTCAGAGGCTCCTGACCTCCTCCTCCTTGTCTTCCTCCTTGTCCTCCTCTCCCTCCTCCTCCCCCCTGTCCTCGTATCCTTCCTGTTCGTCTTCCTCCACTATTCCTCCTCCTCCTCCTTCGCCTTCTCCTCCTCCTCCTCCTCCTCTTCCTTCTCTTTTTCCTCCTCGCGCTCCTGCCCCCCCTCCTCCTCGTCCTTCTCCTTCTCCTTCCTCCTTCTCCTCATCCTCCTCTGGCATTCGCTCAACTGCTCGACCACCTCCGTTTCGTCTTCGTGCGCTCGCGCGGCCGCGTGCGGATTCTGAAGCCCATCCAAGAAGCGTCCTGCAGGACTGTTGCGCTTCGGGGGTATATCGAGTTGCCTGCGGCGCGGCCCGCCACCGTGCCAGACAAGCACCTTCTGTTGCGAGTGTTCGACTCGTGGTGGCGCTGCCGATGGGGGGGTTCTCGATGTTGATCCATCTAGGCAACCGTTGATGGGTGGCAAGGGATGCCCTCTCCCACCTCCCACAAACCTCACACGAGCGACGAATCTGTATCATGTGTTCGTCCGCCGCTCGATACTTTAATTCGTCAACAGCGCAAACCATCAGCAGCGCATGGTTTGAGGTGGGTTCTTGAAGCGTTCTCGGATTTTTGGGGGATTGACCCCGCCTTGGGACATGCGCACATTCGCGGCCGTCCAAATTCGAGTGGGGCCTGCAGTTTTGTCTTTTTGGCATTGCGGGCAACATCGACTGGATGCCGCCAGTGGCCGCTAACGGCTTCTAGTGGCCGCTAATGGCCGCTGCCGTCGCCGTTCGCGACAACGCATGCTCCCCATGAGTTGGGATGTAACATTTCCGCGGTGCGCAGAACCCGAATGACATGGCGGGCGTTGCTGCGCGGCAGCGAAGCGCGACTGGTGAGGATGGGGCGCCGTCGTCGTCTGGTGAGGACATGCCAGTCATCCAGGTAGTCACCGTCGACGATGGCGATTCTGGCGATGCCGCGGGGGCGTCCGTGCTTCGTCGACCTGCAGCTGCGGTCGCCACGCGCGGCCGTGCGTCTGGGGATGAGATCGTTGGGGTGAGGACTTGCCGATGCTTCCAGGGGTTACGGTGGAAGGGGATGGCGCGGGTGCTGCCCAGGGGTGATCGGGGGCCGTCGCGCCGCAGGCAGCGGCTGCGGGGCGCGCTTTCTGGGCGCGGCTTCGCCCGCGGCGCCGCCGAGCGATTCTGATGGCGAGGAGGTGCCTCTGATCCCTGGAGTGACCGTGGACGCGGGGGGTGCTGACGATGGCGCAAGCAATGGCAGTGGTCCGGCCGCGCGTCCGCGCGGTGCCTGGAGAGCGCGCCGGAGGCGCGGGGCCGCGGGCGGGGGGCTCGCGTCTGAGGCAGAATCCAGGCAGTTCCAGGACTACGTGGATGAGGACCGTTGTAAAGGGCTGATGCGGGGAGGAGGCTGGGGGCGGCTGCAGTGCCGTTTTCGGCCGACGAAGGGGCGCGACGTGGTGCAGCCGGTCAGTCTTCAAACAGTGCCTCGCGCAGCTGCGCGCCTCCGAGGTAGATTATAGCGACAAGGATTGCAGGGGGGCGCTGCGATTGACCAGTGAGGAGATCCGACGGTATCCCCTGGAAGAGCAGTATCAGGTGCAGCTTGCAGGGCCGCAGTGCTGCTCCCAGATCGATCCGCGCTCCAAGGGGAACAGGCTGCGCGCGAACGAGAACGCGGGCCAGTTGTCCGGCGAGGACGAGGGTGGCGACGCAGGCGCCTGAGGGCTCGGGGCGTGCGCGGGCGCCGACGACGGGGCGTCGCGCCTGTTCTGCATGCGGAATTGGGCGCAATGCGATCGGTGCCGTTGCTGGCGTTTGCTCTTGCCTGCCTGCGCAGCGCGCGCTCGTGGGGATGAGTGCCACAAGGTCCGCGACACCGACTTGGTCTGGGAGGAGTGGTTGCGCGGGGCGGCGGATCGGTGTGCGGGGGCGGTTGCTGCGTCGGCGAACCTGGCCGCCGCGCGAGGCGGGGGCGGCGGCGACTCCGTGGGGGGCGCGGGGCCGGAGAGCGGCGGTGGCGCGGGCGACGTGCGGCGGGGTGGTCGGAAGCGGCGGCCGGGGCGCAAGACGTCGCAGGAGGAGTGGGGCGAAGCGGGGGAGGGCGCGGGGGCGATTCCTGGACCGGATGGCGAGGGCGCTGCTCGCGGCGGAGCGGGCGTCGACGTCGCGGATGGCGCGGTGAACGAGGGTGGCAGTGCCGAGGGCGCGGGCGGGGGCCGCGGGCGTCGGCGGTTGGGGCGCAAGGCGCCCGAGGTAGAGGCCGGCGGAGGCGCTGCGGGGCGCGGGGCGCGGAAGCGGCGGCTGGGG
The DNA here is from genome assembly GCA_963575745.1 of Prorocentrum cordatum. Classification (NCBI taxonomy): domain Eukaryota; class Dinophyceae; order Prorocentrales; family Prorocentraceae; genus Prorocentrum; species Prorocentrum cordatum. The sequence continues at coordinate 83,029 of CAUYUJ010002140.1, forward strand.
CGCAAGACGTCCGAGGTGGAGGCCGCGGGGGCTGGCGCGGGGCGCGGGGCCGCGGAGGGCGGTCGCGCTGGAGAGGAGGCCGCTGGGGCGGCGAGGGCGTCGTCGACGGGGCGCAGAAGGGCGCTCGAGTGCAAAACGTCCGCGGAAGAATGGGCCGTGGAGGGCGGCGCCGGGCGCCTGGCCGCGGAGGGGCGCGGCGGCGAGGTCGCCGCGGAGATTGTGGAGCTCTCGGCTTCGGAGCGCGAGGACGAGCGCTCTGCGTCGGACCGCGAGGTCGCCTCGGAGGACGACGTGGCCATGCCGGACGAGGTGCGCGGCGCGCTCAGCGCGGAGCAGGTGCGTTTCGTTGGTGCCGGACCACTTGCGGAGGCAGATGTGGTGGGGGCGCTAGCGGCCGAGGGGGTGGAGGGGCGTGCGTCGCGCCGCTCTGGGTTGCCTTGTGGCGGGGGTGGGGGTGCGCGCGCGTGGGCAGTGGCGTCCGTGCCACGCCTGAAGTTGAGGCGGCTGCCGGATCTGGTGAATGCCGTGCGTGAGTGCCTGCCCCCGCGGCGCATTTGCAACCCGTGTCCATTCCACCCGAGGGGGTATCTAACATTGCGGTCCTGCGCTGGAGCCGTGTCTTTTCACGTGTCCAGGCCACCCAGGGGGGTGTCTAAAACGGTGGTCCCGTTTTGTTTTCACGTGTCCAGGCTGCTCTAGGGTGTCCAACATGGGCTTCCTGGGTCCTTCCTGGTACTTGGAATTTAACGTCGAAAGTTGATTTGTACTTGGTATCGATTCGTTGACTTCTTGGCCTCCAAGCGCTTCTGGGCATTCCTGGGCAGTCCTGCGCCCCAGACGACAGCATGTTAGATGCCCTCCCTGGGTGGGCTGGGCCACATGTTTTTACGCGTGCAGGCCACTCAGGGTGGTATCTTACTTGGTGGTCCCGAGCTGGAGCAATACGTTCGTACATGCGCAGGCCACCCAGGGTGATATCTTACATGGATGCCCCGACCTTGAACCACGGGTTTTTGCTTATCCTGGCCATCCAGCGGGGGCACCGAACATGATTGTTCTGAGCAGTCAGCATGGGTTGTAACGTTTCCAGGCTTCTCAGGGGTGTGTCTAACATGGCTTCCCGAGCTGGCGCCAAATGTTTTTTAGTGTCCAGGCCATCCAGGGGGATATCTAACATGGCTGTCCCGATCAAGGACCATGTTTTTTTTTTTTTGTTTCTTTCTTTTTTTCCAGGGACCGGACGGTGGTGGTGCCAGCCAACCACCCACCCACGCCGCTCCAGAATTTTCGCAGCGCCTTGTCCAAGGTTGCAGCGGGTCCTGGAAGCTCCCGTTCCAATGCGTTTCCGTCGAACGTCCCCCAGACGTCTCTCAAACGTCCCCAGCAGAAACTCTCGCGCCAATATTTTCACGTTAAACGTCCCCCAGACGGCTTCAACGTCCCCAGCAGACGTTGCCAGGCACGCGGACGTTACCAGGCGCGTCCTCTGGGTAGGTGGCGGCGCTCACAACAGCTGCAGTGGTGGCGCTTCTGCCGCGGCCCCTCGTCGCCTGCGCCCGCGCCGCCGCCGTCCGCCGCCCGCCGCCGCCGCCGCCGCCGCCGCCTTCCACTGCCGCTTGCCGCCGCAGCGACCCACCGCCTCTGCTATTCGGTTTTTTCCCGGATAGCCCCTTGTGAGCTGAAGGTTGCAGGGAAGAAGCTGGAGGTGGGTGGTGCGGAGGACGCGCCCGCTTCCGCCGGTCCACTATTGTTCCAGCGCCTTGCCTGGCCTTGCAGCGGGCCCTGAAGCCGCTTTCGCAGGAGCTTTGCCGGGAGGTGCCGGAGAAACTCTCCCACCAATACGTTCCCGCAAAACGTCGCCCAGACGTCTTTCGAACGTCCCCAGCAGGAGCTCTCCCACCAATGCGTTCCCGTAGAACGCCCCCCAGACGTCTCTCCAATGTCCCCAGCAGAAGCTCTCCCACCAATGCGTTCCCGTAGAACGTCCCCCAGACGTCTCTCCAACGTTCCCAGCAAACGCTACCAGGCACCCTTCCGGGGCAGGTTGCGGCGCTCACCAATTCCCGGATAGCTCTTTGTGAGAGCTTCCATCCAAGAGAGGGGTTCGCAAATCATGGCCCGAGCCACTGGCGCGGCAGCGGGTGGAGGGGGGACAAAGGACGCAAAGAGCTAAGGGGATCGTCAGAGAAGAAACTGGCCGGCAGGCCTGCGCCAGCTCCTCTCCGCAGCTCCCGGGCAGGCGTCCCCGCGGCGACTTGCTTGAAATTGCAGCGTGTCCCTAGAAGCGTTTTCCTACTCGTTCCCAATGCGCGTGTCACGAAGCTTTTCCGTGGGGCTGCCGCGCAGCGCCTTGGCAGCTTCTGTCCTGGGCTTGCGGGTCCGGCATGTGTCCCTTCAAGCCCCTGGGAAGCGGTGCTTCGGGCCTGCGCGCGGGCAGGCGCGCGTGGAAGTGTCGCTGCAGCGCTTCCACGGCGCGCTCGGAGAGATCTCCAAGCGCCCCCGCACGAGGCTTCCCGCGTGTCCATGCACGCTAAAGCGCGTGCGTCAGGCCTCAACGCACGCGTAAACCACGCGCGTGAGCGGCCGGGGGAAGGGGATTCCAGGATAGCTCCTTAAAGCTACGTTAGGGTTGTCAGATTTGGAGCCGGGGCCGCAGGGTAGCCTCGGAGGTCGTTCCAGCTTCCGGCAGGAATCCCTGGCGCGACTTGCTTGAGGTGTTAATCTGCCCCGACGGACCTTTTTTAAGCGTTTCCCAATACGCGTGCTCGGTAGCTCTCCAGAAGGTCCTTCGGAAGCTTTCTCCAGGGCCTGCCAGCATGATTCGCCAGGCCTTCCCACGCTCTTCGGGCGCCCTGCTATCCGGGTTTTGGATTACACAAGTGCTGGGGAGGCTAGGTTCTTTGTCCGGGATAGCTCCTTGAGAGCTAAGGGGGTTTCAGATTAGAAGCCGGACGGTGGTGGTGCCAGCCAACTGCCCACTTTCGCCGCTCCAGAATTTTCGCAGCGCCCTGTCCAAGGTTGCAGCGGGTCCCCGAAACGAATAATAATAATAATCATAAATAATAATGATAATAATAATAATAATGATAATAATAACACATCAGCATCAGCATCAGCATCAGCATCAGCATCAGCATCACCGTCATCATCACCATCAGCACCAGCATCGGCATCATCATCATCAGCACCAGCATAAGCATCAGCATCAGCATCATTATCCTGATCATCATCCTCATCATCATGATACTGATCATGATCATCACGATCATGATCATGATCATGATCATGATCATGATCATGATCATCATCATCATCATCATCATCATCATCATCATCATCATCATCATCATCATCATCATCATCATCATCATCGGGGCGGTCGAACCCGAAGACGGCCGAACACCTCGGGGCCATTTTTTCGTCCCAGATCCGTTTTCGACGGTCCTGGGGCCCGAAAACGCGAGCAGGGCGATTCGAACCGTCAGCTGCGTGGGTTAGGTTCGACGGTTCTCATAGTTTCGGAACCTCGGGGCGCTCGCAACCGACAGTCCAAACAATTCGAAAATGTAGTTCTATGCAGACCGCTGCTTTGCGACCGTTGGTGCTGATCCCGCGGACCCGATGATACACGGCGCATGATGGCCTCGAGACGGCCCCAAAGGCCCCCAAGACAGCCCAAGAATGCCCAGCTGGCGTTTTTAGGATATTCGAGCCGCGAGGGGCTTCTAACCGTCGGCCGCAAAGTTTTAGAGCCAACGGTCCTACGATATGCATGATGCGGCGCGCTTGGCCCTGACGATAAACGGCCCCCGACGGCCTCGAAACGGCCCAAGAGGCCAAGAGGCTTGGCGTTCATACGATTTTCGGGCTCAAGGGCATCTCAGGGCAACAAAGTTTTAGAACCGACGGCTCTAAAACATTCTGGGCGGGGCGAGCTTGAATCCGTTGGTTCTACACTTGGGCCAGTCTTGCTTTACTCGCCAGCGCAGTCCCTCTGCCCAGCCGGCGACGCAAAAAGTGTTTTGCTGGGCCGAGGGGGGGCCGAAGGGTGCCGCTCTGGAGCAGTGACTTCTTCTACATCCCAGACAACACGAGCAACGAAGATGTGCGAATATTCATGCATGGCGTTTGGTGCCACCCACCCGCACCGATGGTCGGCCGCGCACCTGGGGTTGGCCCGCGAGTTCGAGGAAACGAAAATTAACTACTCGCAAATGGCCTAGATCCGCCGCGGGGGATCCATGATCTATTACGTAGAGGCGAGCATGTGCTGTTCGGACTTTTGCGAGTGGGCGCTTTGCGAGTAGTGGAACGCGTTCGGTGATCGCGGAGGAGGTTGCGCGACTGCACCGGCAGACTCAGGACCTGTAGCCGCAGAACGGCGGTGTGCTGAGCAATCCCAAAGCGGACGCGCCGCTCCGCCAGCAGACCCCGGGGCATGATGGCCCAGCTCAGACCCAAAGAAAACTGTTCAGCCCGAGTGCCAGAAGAGCGCCACTCGTCGTGCTTCTTACCTTGGCCCGCTTCTTCCTGTGCCCTCCATTTACAATTGCCTTCCTGCTCCCGGGCGAAGCTCCCAGGACCAATGCTCGTTTTCCTCTTCCTCCTCTTCCTCTTTATCCTCCTCCTCCTCCTCGTCCTCCTCCGCCGCCTTCTCCTCTTCCTCCTTCTCCTCCTCCTGCTTCTGTTCCTCCTCCTCCTCCTCCTTCTCTCCTGCTCTTCCATCTCCTCCTCCTCCTGGTTCCTCCTCCTCCTCATTATTACTACTATCATTATTGATATTATTATTGATCGTCTTATTATTATTATTCTTATTAGTATTAGTAATAGTCTTTTAACTTCTATTCTTGTTAATTTCATTATTCTTATCATTGTGATCATTCGTATTTTTATTCTCGCTAGTAGTATTATTATTTGTCTACTTCTTCTTCGTCTTACTATTCGTATTCTTAATATGTTTCCTATTGTTTCTTATTTGTCTTATTGTTTTCTTAGCCTCATTATTACTCTTCTTCGCTGATGCTGATGCTGACGCTCATGCTGATGCTGCTGATGATGATAATGCTGATGCTGCTGCTGATGATTATGATGATATCGATGCTAATGATGCTGTTGATGCTGCTGATGATGATAATAATGATGATGATGCTGATGGTGATGGTGATGCTGATGATTATGAAGATGATGCTGATGGTGATGATGCTTTTGATGCTGATGATAATGCTGCTGTTGATTATGATGATGATGATGCTGATGATCATGATGCTGCCGATGCTGATGCAGATGCTGATGCTGATGATGATGATGCTGATATGTATGCTGTTGCTGATGCTGATGCTGCTGCTGCAGATGATGATTCTAATTCTGATGATGATGATGATGAGCATGATCATTCTGCTGCTGCTGCTGATGATGATGATGCTGGTTGTTGTGGTTGTGGTTGTGATGAGGATGATGATGATGATGATGATGATGATGATGCTGTTGATGTTGTTGATGATGGTGATGATGATGATTATTATTATGACGATGACGACGAGGAAGAGGAGGCGGAGGGAGAGGAAGAGGAGTGGGAGGAGGAAGAGGACGAGGAGGAGGAACACATGGATGACGATGCTGCTGCTGCTGATGATGATGATGATGATGATGCTGCTGATAATGATGGTGATGATGATGATGATGATGATGATGATGATGACGATGATGCTGCTGCTGCTGCTGATGATGATGATGATGATGATGATGATGATGATGATGCTGATGATGATGATGATGATGATGATGATGATGACGATGACGATGCCGATGATGATGATGGATGATGATGATGATGATGATGATGATGATGATGATGATGATGATGATGATGATGATGATGATGATGATGATGATGACGATGATGATGATGATGATGATGATGATGATGATGATGAGGAGGAGGAGGAGGAGGAGGATGAGGATGAGGATGATGAGAAGGAGGAGGAGGAGGATGAGGATAATGAAGAAGAGCAGGAGCAGGAGGAGGTGGATGCGGAGGAGGAGGAGGAGGAGGAGGAGGAGGAGGAGGAGGAGGAGGAGGAGGAGGAGGTTGAGGAGGGGTGTCCGTAGTCCAATTGTTCGAGGCAGCCACGTCTTACTATTTCGGAAAGCGTAGATTTAATTCCCCACTTTCATATGCCATATTCATCTGTGTGCAGCAGCTTCTGCCACCGTGCCAGCCCAGCATGTTCGATGGCCTCTTGGGGCCTCGAAGGGCCTCGTGGGCTCAGCTTGGGGCCTCTTGGGGGCCCCTCGGCGCTCTTTGGGCCTCTTGGGGGTTCTTGGACTCTTGGAGCCTCCAGGGGTTTCCAGAGTCAGTTCAGTGTTGAAGGGTTCTCGGGGGCCTCTTGGGGCCTCTTGGGCCCTTCGGGCCTCCCGGTAATGCCTTGGGGCGCCTTGGAGGCTCCCTGGGCCGTCTCAGGGCGTTTTTGTGGGTCATCTGGGCTGCTTCGGAGTTCGTGTTTGGGGTCTCACCGGGTCGTCTTGCTTGCTCTACTCCGGGGCCGGGAGGGGTACTAGGCGCGGCCGAGAGTTTCTTAGTCGCCTTCCTCTTCCTCTTTTCCCTCGTATTACTCCTCCTCCGCCTCCTCCTCCTCCTCCTCCTCCTCCTCCTCCTCCGGGAGGGAGCAGGAGCCGACGGGGATGGGAGGGGGGGAGGAGGAAGACGACGAGGAAAATGCAGAGGGTGGTTGGGGGGGGGCAAGAGCGGGGATCAAGGGCCAGAGGAGCAAAAACCAAGTCTTAGGTTCAACGGAAGTGCCAATTTCACGATTATGTTGGAGGGGGGAAGTGTCTGCCCCCCCCACCTCGCCTCGGCACCCCCACCATGCAACTTCTTGCCCGGAACCCTTTCTGACCTTCACCCCGACACTCACAACCTCTGACATCCCCAGGCCTCCAAATCGCCCTCGGAAACTCTGTTCGTGGGGCTCCCCAAATTGCAATTTCCCGCCCAGAACCTTCGCCAGAGGCTTCAAACAGGCGTCTTAGAGGCCTCGCAAGAGGTTCCTCGACGCTCTCAGTCAAGAGTCCGCTGTAGTAGGCTCGTGCGCTCCCAAACGCACCGAAGCGCCCCGCCGACGCCCCCACGCTGGTATCGGCGATGCATCGCCAATTCCGGCTCGAGAAGGGAGGGAAGGGAAGAAGGATGCCGCCGCGCCACGCCGCCCATCTCCGCTGCTTCTTGGCCCACCCCCCCGCCGGGGCCTCGTCCTCCTCCTCCTCCTCCTCCTCCTCCTCCTCCTCCTCCTCCTCCTCCTCCCCCTCCTCCTCCTCCTCCTCCTCCCCCTCCTCCTCCCCCTCCTCCTCTTCCTCCTCCTCCGCGGGCCGCGGCATGGCGGAGGGCCTCCGCGGCGGCGGGCCCGTGGCGGAGGACGCACGCGGCCGCCAGCCCCTCCGAGGGGCCTCGACCGCTCCTCTCCTCCGGAGGATCGAGACGCATATGGAAAGGAATGGTGACGAAGCGCCCGACGGTCGGGGGCGGCCAAGAGGGGGGTGATGACTACGGGGGGCTCCTCCTCCTCCTCTTCCTCCTGCTCCCCCTCCTCCTCCTTCTCCTCCTCCTCCTCCTCCTCCTTCTCCTCCTCCTCCTACATCATGGCGGGGCTATGATCTCTCCCCAGCTTTTACGGCGCCTCTTCTGGTTCCAGTGCGTTCCCTGCCTTCCCCCCCCTGGAGCCGCGCACACGCCTCGGGCCGTGACTTCTGTGAGCCCCCCTCTTGGACGCCCCCCTCTTGGATGCCCCCGCGACGGCAGTTCCTGTTAATTTTGAACCAGACTCGCTGTCCGTGTCCCCGTGGGTGTTGTGCAAATGAGACAGGCGGCTGGCTGCCCAGAAGCGGCCGCTGTCGGTCTTCGACAACATTTGCTGTTGGGCATCGTGCCCAAGTTTTCCATACCCATTTTGGGCATCCATATTCTTCAGCCGACCTGCGGGAACGCAGCCAAACCAGACCGACGCGCATCGTTTCAGCCCGAGGCTGACCTCGAAGCATCGAGTCGGGCCCTGAGACACCCTGGCAGAGCTGGACGAAGCGTGGAGGACCCAGCGCGAGTCGAGAGGCACTGGCAGAGTTCGCTCGGTCCCCAGCTGACGGGGCCAGCCGCGCCGCCTGACCTCTCTGGCTCCATGCCAGAGCCCCGCCGCGCATTTCTTCCCCTCGGTCGCGGTGCCCGCGGGTCAGTGGCAGACTCAGATCTCCGACGACTTCTTCTCTTCGATCCTGGAATGGAGCAGTCTAGGACAACAGTTGTTTTTTCACGCAGTGTGGCTTGTGTTCCAGTGCTTGGGCTTCTAGGGCCCGTCATCGGGCCCCAGGGCCATCAAAAGCGGGCCCGAGGCGAAAAGTTACCCCCAGGGCAGGGATCGGGACCTGTGGGGCCGCGGATGGAACAGAAGCACGGCAGACCAGCACGGCACACCAGTACGGCAGATCAGCAATCAGACCAGCCGTCTTTTCCAGAGTTATCGACGAGACGTTCCGTCAGGCTTCGTAGACACAACGACGCTTCCCGTTCTTGTCCGGTCATATTCTGGGAAAATGACCGTTTCGCTCGAGACATCGTCTAAAAAACGGCTCAGGAGAGGACTACGAACCAGCAGTATCTTGGAATCGCTCCTGGAGGGTTTCAAAACGACCCCAGAGAGCCCGAAGGCGCCCCAGGGCATTCTGAAAGCGCCCCGAGGGGCCCCCAAGAGGCACCAGAGGCCCCCAAGAGCGCCCGAAGTGGCCCCAGGACTGCCCAAGAGAGCCCCAGGACGGCCTACGGAAGACAGCCCAAGATGGCGCGACAAGATGGCTTGAGAAAGACCCCCGCAGAACCCTAAGACATTCGGGGGTGGACAGAACCCCCACCCTGACACGTCGATTAGTGAATTGTCCGTTTTCGGTTCTTGAAAGGGCGTCGCGGCCGTCATTTTCCAGGCTTGCGCCCGCCAGATTTGGGCCCGAGGTCGTTTTCACTAGACCAAGTCTGATTAAAAGGGGGTTGTGTCCATCCCCGAGACATGCCCAGGGCAGCCCAAGAAGACACCATTAGCCCCCAAGAGGACCCCGACGGGCCCCCGAGAGGCCCGCAGGATGCCCCAAGATAGCCTCAGACGGCCCCAACAGCCCCCAGGGTAGCCTCAACAGCTCACGATGATCCCTCTCTTTTTCGACGTCCTTGTCGTCGGGTTCCTTACCGTCCATCTTCGTCGTCGTCGTCGTCTTCGTCTTCTCCTTCTTCTTCTTTTTCTTCTCCTCCTCCTCTGCTTCGTTCCTCCTCGTACTCGTCCTCCTCTTTCGTGCTTGTCGTTTTTCTCGTTGTCCTTCTGCTCCCCTCGTGGCCCTCCCCGTCATCCACGCTGCCATCCTCGACATTCGCCGCCTTGTCGTCGCCATCGTCCTTATCCCCCCCCCACGAACCCAACGGACAAAATCGGCGCTTCCCGTTCTTGTCCGATTTGGCTCCGACGATCGGATGCGGCCCGATGCTTACATGGCGCTGTTGTGCATCATGGTGCAGCCGATCCGATTCGATCCCGATTCCGTGCCGATGCAGCCCGTTCCGATGCACATTTCGATTACGTGCCGATGCAGCCCGTTCAGATCCGACTGATCCTGCCCTCTATCGTTTCCCCTCAGTGCTGCCGAAGGAGGCTGCCCGCCGTGTCGCTGGCCGCTTCGCCGCAGAGCGCCCCTGGCGACCAGCGATGGCGGCGGCAGCGGCGGCGGCGGCGACGAGCCCCACCCCCCGCGCAGGACTCTCTGGCGGGC
>CAUYUJ010002141.1:0-7500 GCA_963575745.1 Prorocentrum cordatum
CTCGAGTCGTGGTTGTTGGTTGTCTTTTGTCCATCGGTGTAGAGCACCTGGGGTCTTCTTCCACATATCCTGAGCCCACTTGATGAAGCCCTTGGTGCAGTCAGCCATTGCACGCCTCGCTGCTTGACCTGCCAACCTTTCTGTGATTTCTATCATCTTGTCGCTCCTGTCGTACTGGACTGAAAATGTCGTGCGCCTGCTGCTGCCACTGATTGAGGAGCTCGACGTCTTTGTGCTTGCTGACCGCGTGCACCTGCTGTATGCGTTGCCGAAAATATTGCTCTCTCTGCTGCAACTGCTGCGGATCCCTGTTGTTCTTGACCAGGCCACTGATTGCGACCGCTTGGGTATGAGTGTTCGCCCACCAACCAGCTTCGGGGTTATACAATTGCGGCCTGCCAGGTCATGCCGTGCTTACCTTCCGTTTGATTCCAAAACCTTGCGCCCTGCCACGATAACTATCTCGTTGATGCACTGGTCCTTCTGAATGTTGTAGTACTGCCTCCTGTACTGTCGTGATCCACTTGCCGTAGCTGTTCGCCAACTAGTGCGCCAGTCGAGGGCGCTCGCGATAGGCTTGCGGCTGCCATCGCTCGCATCGAAGTTGAATGCTACCAGACAATCCCCTTCTGGCGTGCTCCCAGGTGTCGTCGCCGATGTAGAAGAAGGTGATTGAGGCCGCCGCCGTCCGCGTAACTAATGTCGGGGATGTGCCCAGAACCTCTGCCTCTGGGTCCTGTTCCAGTAGATCGAATCCGTGTCGTACTTCTGGAGCCAGAGCCCCTCGTCGCTGTTGTAGTCGCTGTTGCTGCCTGCTCCGCTTGCTGTCGGTGTTCTTCTGCTTCTTCGGCCTCGGCTCAGATGGTAAACTTTTTGGGATGTCCATCATGCGGTGCCACCAACACTGCTTCTTTCCAGCCATCCGTATCCGTAGCCCACAATGCGCGGCCCACGGTACCGCGAGCTCCTTGGAGATGGTGAGGCCATCCTTGAACCCTGCCGAGACCACTCCATAATCATACAACGAACCTTTGCCTTTATCGCAAGTCACCTCCCCTGGGCCCGTGACTATCTCCCCTCGCATCTGCTCTATCCAACCTGAGGCAAGTAGTTCGCTAGGAACGCAATTCCAATCTGCAAGGACAAGCCATGGGTCTTTCTGCAATCTTACAAAAGCTGTGAGGGCTGCCATGATTTTCCGATTCCTGCCCGTGAAGTTCAGCTTCGGCTGCAGGTACGCCGCGATGAGGATGACATTGCCGATGCTGAGGTGGAGTACCATTGGGGAGAAGCCCACAAAGGTAGTGCCGCCCTGCTTGTCCTGCTTGCTCTTCCAGTGCTCCAGCGAAGTGGCCTGGATATGCGTGCGCGTGGCGACCATCTACCCAGCCGGCAGACCTTTGTGCGACTTGCCACTGGGCATTGCGGGGGTGATCGCTGCCTTCCAACCTTCCTTCTGCAAGAACGTCTTCATAGCGGGCACGTCCGCTGGCCCTTTGTGGGTCTCCACGAACGCGATGCAGTCGAGCTGCTTGCTGTTGGGGCCCTCGATGTAGTTCTGCATCTGAGGGCCCCGCTCCGTGATGTTTGTCGAAAAGAACCTGGAACTGGTCGCTCTGCTGGTCGGGCGTCGGCTCGCTAAACCTGCGACTGGCCAGCGCCATTAGCAGCATCAACACCTTTATCGTCCACTTCGCGAGCCTTGCGCCTCTCAGCGCGGTCCTGCTCAAAGGCCACTTGATTGGCTTCTCGGATCTTCTGCTTCTCCTCCTCGGGGTTGAGGGCGCTCGAGCCACTGCTGCAAGGTGCCGCCACTGCCGCCGAATCCGCCGCCGTCTCCGCCGAACGTGGCTCCTCGTCGACTGCCTCCGCTTTCGTGCCGTCTCCATCTGTTGCCAGTACCTTTCGTTTCTTCTTGGGGGCTGCCAGCGCCTTCTTCGTCTTCTCGTGAATCTATTCGATGTACTTGAACTTCGCCTGTAGCGTGCCGAGCTGCTCCTTTTGGAACTGCTCGAGCTCTCCTTTCCACTGTATGATGCGGTCCATCTCGTCCTTGGGGGTGTCGCACTCCTCGAGGCCTTCGAAGAGCTTGTCGTCGTACTCGAACTTGACCTTGAGGGTGCCGCCGCCGATCTTATCCTCTGGCTTGGCTACGAGGATGCCCGATTCATGATTAGCCTGTTGAAGGGCCAAGAGATGCCGTTGTTGGACCTCGACACGCTGCTGCGCCAACTTCTCCATGTAGTCGTTCTGGTCGTCCAGGTACAGCTGCGCGTCCGTGAGCTTCTTCTTTTGCTTCCCGATGCGATGATCGAGGTCCTTGAGCGCGCGGTTGGTCTCGCCCAGGAGCTGCGCACCCGTGCGCTGCTTGGGCGGTGCTGGGGCCGGCTTGGCGTACTCCTCCTCCTCCTGGGCCTTGCGACGCAGCGTGTCCAAGGCGGCCGTGATGGTGGGGTCAGACTGGTCGCCGACGCCCTGATATGCTGCCAAGCTCGCAATGAGGGAGACCGTGTTGAGCGGGTCGGGCTGTCCGACGTCGCCCGTCGGATCCTCCGCGTTGTCCCAGCCTGCCGCGTCGCCCTTGCGGGTGGAGGTGGAACGTCTCCACGGCGCCCACTTCTTCCATGGCCGTCCTGAGTTTGACCAGCCCGCTGAATGCTTGTCATTCTGTGCCCATACTCCTCACGGTGGTGGTGGGGCGCCGAAGGTGGGGAAGAGCTTTACCTTGCACTTGAAGCACTCGGTCTTACTGCTCCAGTTCCACTTATATCCACACGGTTTGCATCCAATATATCCCGCTGCACTCCCATTGCCATATCCCATGCCGCTGCGCACTGGGAAACAAGGGTGCAATCGCGCGGCGGCCGCGCGGACGTGCTCACCTGCGGGCAGCAGGTGGCACGCAGAGACCTGGGGCGGACCAGGCTCTGCAAAGCAAACGGGGTATGCCGCGGACTAGCGGTATCCAGTTCTGCCAATGCGGGCTCAGCCCGCTGGTCGATGGGGGTCTCGATCCCGAAAACATGGACTACTATTGTTTCGAGTTGCTCTACAGCGTTACTGATGATTGGGGTGGCATTATCGGGGGTGTGCTCGCCCCAGAAACTTGCAATTGTCCCTTTTCACCCCTCCTGCTCAGGTTGCCACCCCTCGTGCCTGCCGTTTGCCCCCCCCCCCCCCCCCCACTCCCTATTCTGATCCCGCGGGCATTTCGCAAGGTACCCCCACTTTCGAAACGCCATTCTTTCGAACCGCTCCCTGTGCGTCGACGCAGCCATGGGCGCGACCGCGCCATGCATTCCCTCATCAATGTACGCGCGGTAGTAGTGAGGTGAACCTTTTACCCGTCTCATTTCGGTGAGATGTCGAAATAAGTTGTGCGTCGGTAGGATTGGAGCGCCTCCGAGGCCCGCGAGGTTGCAATGCACTGCCGCAAACGCTTCCACGTCATCGCTCACATCGGCTGGCACTTGACGGGGCTGCTTCTCTAGCAAGTCACACCATTTCACCAGAGCAACGCCAGCCTGAAGCAATACGTTTGCTCTCTCCACGTCTGCTCATTTATTGCCAAACGCCTCCATCAACCAAACCGAAAAGAAGAAAGAAGAACAGCCATTTGGATTTTGCTGCCTTCGTGCTCATCGAGGGGCTGGCTTTCGAACCGATCATCCCTTTTGCGACGTTCCCCACCCTGGTAACCTGGGACTCTTGGGGCCCCCTTCGATCCCTCTTTTTGGGGTACCACTCTGCCAGGATAATCATAATGTTGTGTAGGCCAAACGACACAATATCGCCCTGAGTAGAAAGCTTAAGACCGAATATGCTCGCTAGCAAGAGCCTCCAGAAAACAGTGCCGATATGCACTTTCATGTTGCCTAAATGGACGCAGTGCATCTCATCGATGCTGAATGATGTAATGCCTATTCCCAGCGACGCGTCGAGCAATGGATTACGATGGTGCACCTTAGCATCCTGCGTTGGCCTCCAGAAACATATAAGAGCAGTGCACTCCTCTAAATTGCTAAGCTTATCAACGTCCATGGTGTCCAACATAGAAGGTATCGCCACGAGGCGATCGTTTTGTTTTAAGCCCACCTTTGGGATATCCTGTGATAGTGCCCTCCCCTTGTGCTTCTTCTTGACTACTAACCTCCACCTCACCTTCCGATGTAGCTCAGAAGAGTCTAAGATAACCCACTTCTCATGGCTCCTGCATTCGGTCTCGTAGCAATTCGGCCCGCGTGGCAGCAACGGGTTTCGAAGGTCGTGGCCCCTCAACTCGGATCGGGGGCAACAACAAAAAATGCACGGCGCAGCGTTGTGGGCGCAAGTCGGGAAACCCATGCTCGTGCTCATCTCGGGCCAATCGGCCTTGATATCGACGACCATTGCGGGAAATCCAAGTTCCTGCCCGAGTGATTGTTTGCATGATTTTGTTCCAGAAGATCGCAGTGCCCCCTCTTTCTCATTGTTTTCTTCCTCCTCCTCCTCCTCCGCCTCTGCCTCCTCCTCGCTATTCATGGTCGGCGTCGAATATCCTTCGCTCCCCAATCTCAGAATCTCACCATAAATCGCATCCACCGCGCTACAGTCCTCCCTTTCACTGATGGGGACTGGCGACGAGGAGGGGGGGGAGGCTGAAGCGGTGCTTCGCTCGCGCCCAGACTGCAGCCTATCACATCAACGGCAAACGCCCATCATTGGTCCACAGTCGCACTTGCTCGGAGGGAACACGCGAGAGGACAGAAGGCCCTTCTGAGGGCCACATTGCCGCGGGAATGTAGACGACATTGACCGCGAGACAGAGGATGCACGGGTGCCCTTGATTTGGCAGGGCCGACCTATTAATCAGGGCAGACTGTGCTTTCTTCTGCCCTCGACCACGGGCGTGCAGGGCACGTCGCAAGGCAGCGCCCCCTGACCCCAACGCTTTGGGGTGTCCCGGCGAGGCGCAACCAATCGGGCGAGGGCGGGGCGCCACGGGAAGAGAGCGAGGATGGCAGCGAGGGGGCAGGGCGCAGAAAGATGACCGATGGGGAGGGTAGGGAGACAGGGCGCCCCCCAAACCGGATGAGCGATGGAACGGGACACCGCGGCGATGGGGAGAATGGATGCATGGCCCCGCGAACACAAGGGCCCCCGCGCTCCCCACTCTCTTCGTGAGCCGTTCACCCCTGTTGCGATCAGCCCCCGCTCTCTTCGAGGGCAGTCCACTCTCTCTGCGCTCGAACCGAACGCCCCCCCCCCCGAGTCGTGATTTGTGATTAGTGGGTAGTGGGTTGTGAGTTTTGTTTAGTGAGCAGTGAGTATTGAGCAGTGGGTAGGGAGTAGTGAGTGTTTGTAGTGAGTAGGGAGTAGGGAGTACGGAGTAGTGAGTAGTGGGTAGTTGGCAGTGAGTCGTGGGTAGTGAGTGGTGAGTCGTGAGTAGTGAGTAGTGAGTAGTGAGTAGTGGGTAGCGAGTAGTGAATTGTGGGTAGTGAGTAGTGCGTAATGAGTAGTGAGTGCTGTTTGGGGCTAGGGTTTGGGTTTGGGTTTCGGGCTGGGGGTTACTGCAAGGGTGAGGATTCGTGTTAAGGGTGGTCGGGGTCGGGTTCTGGAGAACGGGGGCGCCGTGGCGAAAGGGGGGGGGGTCGAATTTGGCGGTCAAAGGGGGGAGGAGGGGGGGGGGTCGGAACCCCTCCCCCTCTTGAAAGGGCGGAGGGGGGGGGTCCCCGACGACGACTGGGAAGGGGGGGGAGGGGGGAGAGGGTCCCCGACGACGGATCGGGAAAGGGGGGGGGGGGGGGGGGGTCCCCGACGACGGATCGGGGGGGGGTCCCACCCCCCTCCCCCTTTGGGGTCATCCAGCGGCGCGCCCTCCCTGGTTTGCCCAGAGGCCCACGAAATAATGTTCTAGGAACCTTTTGTTTGTGGTCTGCACGAGATGTTCTCGGAACATTTGTGGCTGGGGCTGTCTTGTTTCAACACGTCGGGTTACGTTCAAGAGCGATGTTTTTTGTTATCGGAACAGTTTTGGGGTTCTAAGAACATGTCAGGATGGTCGGTCCCTGCTCCAGGGTGGGGCTGAGGACGGGCCCAGCTAGATGCTCCCGTTTATCGAAGGAGGCAAACGGCACAAACATAAATTTGTGGCGCTCCGCGCGCATTTCTTGGGTCCGCGCTGGGCGCCCCTTGGCGGCGCCTCCAGCGCCGCCTCTGGCGCGCTCCGCTCGCCAGGGAAGGGGGCTCAACGCAGATATAAGAAATCCGTGCGGAGCGCCAAAAGGTTCTGTCTACACCGTTTTGTGTCGTCTTCTGGCTATCCCAGGGTGGGGCCGGGGAGCGGGCCCAGCCAGATGCTTCAGTGGAGCGCGCTTCCTTTTTTCAGGGGCCGTCCGGAGCGAGTCTTCCTCCAGCCCCACCTGTGCCTCTACCCCAACTTCGTGCCCCTTCAGAGAGGCATAGAGCCGGAGCCGACGCCCACGTTCTGCGGCGCGGAGCTCCTCTACAGAACGGACGAGGATTGGACGCCCGAGTTTTCCGGGATACAGTCGATCCACCTAGTAAGGATTGGCAACCTTCCCAACGGTACCCTTGCATCCTTGCCTCCTCGGTCCATCCTCGGCCGCAAGGTGTCGACATGGCCTCCTCAGGCTCTTGCATCCTTATCGTGCGTCCTTATGATACGAATTAATTGACAACTCCGAGGCGGGAATTTATACATGACCACCGCCCGGAGGATCAATTCTCGGGGACCTCGGCAGGCGGTGGATATAGATATTGATATGGATATTGATGAGTATGGATAGGTATATACATGTATACATACATGTGTATATATACATGTGTGTATGTATATGTATTTATATATATATACACGACATAGGTTGCCTTGAATCGCAATCATCATCATCTCCTTCCTATTCATCTTTACAACGTTTATTTTTGTTACGTCTGCGCATCATCCTTCTCCTCATTCACCCTGTCGTGCGATTCCTCTGTCGTGTCCCCTGCTGTCCACTCGTGTCCCTGGTGTCCCCTGCTGTCTCCTGCTGTCTCCTCGTGTCCCCTCGTGTCCCCTGCTGTCCCCTCGTGTCCCCTTGTGTCCCCCTCGTGTCCCCCTCATGTCCCCTGCTGTCCCCTACTCCAATTGGCATCCCCGCCAAGAAGATTTCCATTGAAATCCTGGAGAGCGGGGGAGTGGGAGAGCGGGAGAGCGGGAGATTGGGAGAGCGGAATAGCGAGAGAGCGGGAGAGCAGGGGGAGCGGGAGAGCGGGAGAGCAGAGAGAAGAATGTCAATTGAATTCGACCTCAAAAAGATTGCTATAGAAATCCTCTTCAGAAGGATTCCAGGTGAAGTCCTCCTCGAAAGGATTCCAATTGAAATGTACTTTAACAGGATACCAGTGGAAATCCTCAAACGGATTCCTATTGAAGGTCTGTTCAAACAGATACATCTTAAAAACCATTTTCAAAAGGATTCCAATAAAAGTCCTCTCCGAATGGATTCCTATTGAAAT
>CAUYUJ010002141.1:12500-92790 GCA_963575745.1 Prorocentrum cordatum
TAGTAGTAGTAGCAGTAGCCGTTGTTGTTGTAGTTGTAGTAGTCGGCGTCGCTTCAGTAGAAGTAATAGTATTAAAAGCAGTAGGCGTGGTAGTAGAAGCAGGAAAGAACAGTAGTGGTTGTAGTAGTAGGAGTAGAAATGGTAGTAGTAGTAGCTGTAGCAGTAGTAGTCGTAGCAGAAGTCGTAGCAGTAGGTCGAAGTGGTAGTAATTTTCGTAGTATTGACTTCAAAAGTTGGTCCTCCTGCAGCCCTCGAGAGTTGGCCCTTCTAGGGCTTATTTGGGCGCCAAGAAAAGTCAATAAGGGCCCCAGGAGGGCTCCAAGAAGGCCCCAAGCGGGCCTTAAGAGTAGCCCAAAGCGAATTCAAGAAGGCCCCCAAAGCGCCCCCTTCCCCTAAGGATTTTTCAGGACTCCCATGGGTTCGAACATATTCCTAAGGATCCCAAGGAATCCCAAGGACCCTAAGGAATCCTAAGGATCCTAAGGAATCCTAAGGGATCCTAAGGAATCGAAGTACTTCTGAAGAAGAAAGAAGTACTTCTGAAGAAGAAAGAAATACTTCTGTATAAGAAAGAAGTACTTCTGAAGATCCCATGGTTGTAATTGGTCCCATTTACGGTTGCAATTCGCTCCGAACGGTTGGAATTGGGACTAGTCGGTTGTAATTCGTCCCATTTCGGGGGGAGGGGCGGGGGGAGGAGGAGGGAGGCGGGTTTAGGGAGAGAGGGAGGAGGGGGAGGGGAGAGAGGCAGGCCGGAGAAACGCGAGGAGCCACAACCACAGATGGCCCCTCCTCCTCCTCCTCCTCCTCCTCCTCCTCCTCCTCCTCCGCCTCCTCGCGATCCGTCTGGCCCCTATGGGCCGCCAGGCATAGCAGAAAACGAAACCCCGACACAAACTGAATCCATAGTTTCTCTGATGAATTCCTAATGTAATCTTGGAGAGCAAGAAAGCAGCAGAGCGGGAGAGCGGGGGAGCTGTGGGGCCGGAGACCGGGAGACCAAGAGACCGGAAGAGCGGAGAGAAGGATTCCAATTGAAGTGATCCTCAACCAGATTCCTGTAGAAATTCTCTTCAAAAGAATTCCAAGTGAAATCTTCTTCAAAAGGATTCCAATTGAAATTTCGAAGAGCGGGAGAGTGGGAGAGCGGAGAGAAGGATTACATTAGAGATCTTCATCAATCGGATTCACCCGGAGAAGCTTTTAAGACCCCCCCCCTTTCAGCGCAACGATAACCCTTCCGCACCCTGGAAGCGTCATCCCGGCACCAGGGGTGGATTCATCCCGTGTTTCTTTAGTTGTTCCTTGGTATTCTTAGTTCCCAACCATCTTGTGGTGTTGGGTCCTCGTTTTGAAGAAACGGTCCCCGTGTTCTCCTCTCCACTCCTCTCCTCTCCTCTCCTCTCCTCTCCACTCCACTCCACTCCTCTCCTCTCCTCCTCCCTCCTCCCCCTCCGCGTCAGCCACACCCACTTCGGCACACCCCTCACACGTTTCGTGGCCCCATAAGGAGCTCCACCGAGGGCTCCAGTGGCTGCGTTCGCATGGCGGCACCGCACCCATTTCGGCACAGCCGTCACACGCTTCGTGGCCCCATATGGAGCTCCACCGAAGGCCCCAGTGGCTGCGTTCGCATGGCGGCACCGCGCCCATTTCGGCACACCCTTCACACGCTTCGTGGCCCCATAGGGAGCTCCACCGAAGGCCCCAGTGGCTGCGTTCGTGGCACCGCACCCATTTCGGCACACCCCCTCACACGCTTCGTGGCCCCATAGGGAGCTCCACCGAAGGCCCCCAATGGCTGCGTTCGCATGGCGGCACAGCAGTCATTTCGGCACCCCTCACACGTTTCGTGGCCCCATAGGGAGCTCCACCGAAGGCTCCAGTGGCTGCGTTCGCATGGCGGCACCGCGCCCATTTCGGTACACCTCTCACACGTTTCGTGGCCCCATAGGGAGCTCCACCGAGAGCCCCAGTGGCTGCGTTCGCATGGCGGCACCGCACCCATTTCGGCACACCCCTCACACGTTTCGTGGCCCCATAAGGAGCTCCACCGCGGGCCCCAATGGCTGCGTTCGCATGGCGGCACCGCACCCATTTCGGCACACCCCTCACACGCTTCGTGGCCCCATAGGGAGCTCCACCGAGGGGGCCCCCGTGGCTGCGTTCGCATGGCGGCACCGCACCCATTTCGGGACACCCATCACATGTTTCGTGGCCCCATAAGGAGCTCCACCGAAGGCCCCAGTGGCTGCGTTCGCATGGCGGCACCGCACCCATTTCAGCACACCCCTCACACGTTTCGTGGCCCCATAGGGAGCTCCACCGAGGGCCCCAGTGGCTGCGTTCGCATGGCGGCACCGCACCCATTTCGGCACACCCCTCACACGTTTCGTGGCCCCATAGGGAGCTCCACCGAAGGCCCCAGTGGCTGCGTTCGCATGGCGGCGCCGCACCCATTTCGGCACACCCCTCACACGTTTCGTGGCCCCATAGGGAGCTCCACCGAAGGCCCCAGTGGCTGCGTTCGCATGGCGGCACCGCACCCATTTCGGCACACCCCTCACACGTTTCGTGGCCCCATAGGGAGCTCACCAAGGGCCCCAGTGGCTGCGTTCGCATGGCGGCACCGCACCCATTTCGGTACACCCCTCACACGTTTCGTGGCCCCATAGGGAGCTCCACCGAAGGCCCCAGTGGCTGCGCCCGCATGCGGTTCCACCCCCCATTCTGGCACACCCCTCACACGCTTCGTGGCCCCATAGGGAGCTCCACCGAAGGCCCCAGTGGCTGCGCCCGCATGCGGTTCC
Organism: Prorocentrum cordatum; assembly: GCA_963575745.1. NCBI lineage: Eukaryota > Dinophyceae > Prorocentrales > Prorocentraceae > Prorocentrum > Prorocentrum cordatum. Next base: position 15,311 of record CAUYUJ010002141.1, read on the forward strand.
ACCCCCCATTCTGGCACACCCCTCACACGTTTCGTGGCCCCATAGGGAGCTCCACCGAAGGGCCCCAGTGGCTGCGTTCGCATGGCGGCACCGCACCCATTTCGGCACACCCCTTCAAACGTTTCGTGGCCCCATAGGGAGCTCCACCGAGGGCCCCGTGGCTGCGTTCGCATGGCGGCACCGCACCCATTTCGGCACAGCCGTCACACGCTTCGTGGCCCCATAGGAGCTCCACCGAAGGCCCCAGTGGCTGCGTTCGCATGGCGGCACCGCACCCATTTCAGCACACCCCTCACACGCTTCGTGGCCCCAGTGGCTGCGTTCGCATGGCGGCACCGCACCCATTTCGGCACATAGGGAGTTCCACCGAGGGCCCCAGTGGCTGCGTTCGCATTGCGGCACCGCGCCCATTTTGGCACACCCCTCACACAATCCGTGGCCCCATAGGGAGCTCCACCGGGGGCCCCAGTGGCTGCGTTCGCATGGCGGCACCGCACCCATTTCGGCACACCCCTTCAAACGTTTCGTGGCCCCATAGGGAGCTCCACCGAGGGCCCCCGTGGCTGCGTTCGCATGGCGGCACCGCACCCATGTCGGCACAGCCGTCACACGCTTCGTGGCCCCATAGGGAGCTCCACCGAAGGCCCCAGTGGCTGCGTTCGCATGGCGGCACCGCACCCATTTCAGCACACCCCTCACACGCTTCGTGGCCCCATAGGGAGCTCCACCGAAGGCCCCAGTGGCTGCGTTCGCATGGCGGCACCGCACCCATTTCGGCACATAGGGAGTTCCACCGAGGGCCCCAGTGGCTGCGTTCGCATTGCGGCACCGCACCCATTTCGGGACACCCCTCACACGTTTCGTGGCCTCATAGGGAGCTCCCCCGAGGGCTCCAATGGCTGCGTTCGCATGGCGGCACCGCGCCCATTTCGGCACACCCCTCACACGCTTCGTGGCCACATAGGGGAGCTCCACCGAGGGCTCCAGCGGCTGCGTTCGCATGGCGGCACCGCGCCCATTTCGGCACACCCCTCACACGCTTCGTGGCCCCATAGGGAGCTCCACCGAGGGCCCCAGTGGCTGCGTTCGCATGGCGGCACCGCGCCCATTTCGGGACACCCCTCACACGCTTCGTGGCCCCATACGGCGCTCCACCGAGGGCCCCAATGGCTGCGTTCGCATGGCGGCACCGCCCCCATTTCGGCACACCCCTCACACGCTTCGTGGCCCCATAAGGAGCTCCACCGAAGGCCCCAGTGGCTGCGTTCGCATGGCGGCACCGCACCCATTTCGGCACACCCTTCACACGCTTCGTGGCCCCTTAGGGTGTTCCCTCTCATTCGCTCAACCTGCTTTGCGGTACTCGTAACGGCATATGGTTGGGGCCATCGCCAGGATATTTGTTCTTTGGTTTGGTTTTCCTAACTTGTCATTGGTTGTCTTAGCTTTTCATGTGTTTTCTCATCTTTTATTCGTTTGTTTTTTGTTCTGAGGTTGTCCTAAGTGTTCTCAGTTGTTCCCCAATCAGAGCTTGCCTCTGTAGGGGTCCTAGCGAATTCAAATGGTTAGGTTAGGTTTGCCGCCGATTTTCGCGGCACGCCCGGGTGCCCGGGGGTGTCCGGGTGCCCGGGTGCCCGGGTGCCTTGGCGTGCCCGGGGATGCCCGGGTGCCCGCCCGGTAGCCTTATAGCCTTATAACCCTAAAGCCTTATAGCCTTATAGCCCTATAGCCCTCTATCCCTATAGCCCTATAGCCCCAATAGCTTTATAACCCTATAGCCCTAATAGCTCCATTGCTTTATACCCTTATAACCAGCTCTCTAGCCCTCTAGCCCTATAGCCCTATAGCCTTATAGCCCTATAGCCCTTTAGCCCCATAGCCCTATTTCATGAAACAGATTATGATTGGGGTTTCTCTCTGGTATAATTTCATTGGTTTTTGTTTAAGCTTTTCTTTTGTTTCCTTATTTTTTCCTTAGCTATCTTAGCTTTTCCTTTGTTTTCTCAGCTTTTCCTTGGCTGTCTTAGCTTTTCCTTGGTTTTCTTAGCCGTTAAATTGTTTTCCCTGGCCCACTTATATTCAGATTATTTTTTTCAATTTGCACTGTGACTCATTCATACTCTGGCTCGGGGATTGTTTGGGGGAGCCTGCCGGGTGCTAAGATAACGTCTCGGTGCGGGGCGGGGGCGATACCCTGGGGTGGACCACCCCTTACGACGGCCGAAGAAGATCAATTCCCCAAAGGGGATTGTAATAGAAATCGAATGACACATCCTCGCATGGGATTCCTCGCATTCCTAGGAATCTTAGCATTTCCTAGGACATCCTTGAGATGTTGCAGGAACTCCCTAACATTTCTTGAACCAGTCCCTGGCCAGACTTTCCATAGCTTGCCCTAGCATTTCCCAGGACATGCTATGGATCCCTCACATTTCCGAGGATTCCACAGACTCACAGTACTTCTTAAAATCCTTTGCATGTTCTCAGCATTGCTTAGGACATACGCGCCATTCCCTAGGATATACCGCTGCATTTCCTTTGCAGTTCTTGGCATTTCCTGGGACTTTCTCGCATTCCCTCGGAATTCCTAGCATTCCCTAGGATGCCACAGGGATCTCGACCCAGATCCCTTGGGATCCCCAGCATTCCTCAGCATTCCCTAGGAATTCCTAGCATTCCTTAGGATTCTTAGCATTTCCTCGGAATCCCTAGCATTCCATAGGAATTCTTAGCATTCCGTAGAGTTTTTGGGGGATCCCACCCAGATCCTTAGCGTTCCATGGGAATTAGAGAGACCTTAGCAAAATCCTGGACATTCCTTGCAAATTCCTTTCTTGGCCCCATAAGGGGCCGCCACGGATTTTGTTTTGTTGTGCTTTTGCGCGCGGTGCTAAAAATATCGCTCGGCGGAAATGGCCCCGCGGAATATTGAAGAACATTGCGGTGCTAAGATAACACCGGGGGGGTTCTGAAAAGCTTCTTCGGGTTATAATTGAAGTCCTCATCAAAGGGATCCGATTGGACTCCCACCGACAGGGATTCCAATGGAAATCCTCCTCAAAAGGGTTCTCATTGAAATCCTAATCAAAAGGATTCCTCATGAAATCTTCTGCCAAAGAATTTCAATTGAAATCCTCTTCAAATGGATTCCTAAGAAAAAATCCTCTTCAAAGGGATTCCAAATGTAATCCTCAAAAGGATTTCTAGTGAAATCCTCTTCAAAGGGATTCCAGTTGAAATGCACTTCTAGAGGATTCCAATTGAAATCCCCATCAAACGAATTCCTATTGAAATCCCGGAGAGCGGGAGAGCGGAAGAGCGGGAGAATGGGAAAGCGGGAGAGCGGAGAGAAGGATTCTAATTAAAATCCTCAAAAAGATCCAAATTGAAATCCTCCACAAACATATTCTTACTGAAATCCTCTTCAAGGATTCCACTTGAAATCCTCGTCAAAAGGAATCCAATTCAATCTCTTTCGAAGGGTTCCTGATGAAGAGATTTCAGCTGGAACCCTTTTGGAAAGGATCCCAATTGGGATCCTTTTGAAGAGGATTTCAATTCGAATCCTTCTCTCCCTTCTTCCGCTCCCCCGCTCTCCCGATCTCCCGCCCCCCCGCTCCCCCGCTCTCCCGCTCTCCCGCTCTTGTTTTCCTGCTCTCTTGCCCTCCAGGATTGCAATATGAATCCTTTCGAAAGAATATGAATTGCAGTCATTTTGATAAGGATTTCAATGAGAACCCTTTTGAGGAGGATTTCCATTGGAATCCTTTTGACGAAGATTTCAATGGGAATCCTTCCGAAGAGGCTTTCGTTTGGAACCCTTTTGAAATAGGATTTGGAGATGAATCCGTTTGAACAGACCTTCAATAGGAATCCGTTTGAGGAGGATTTCCAATGGAATCCTTTTGAGGAGGATTTCAATTGGAATCCTTCTCTCCGCTCTCCCGCTCTCCCGCTCCGCAAAGTTTCAATGAACATCTGTTTGCGGAGTAGGTCAATGGGAATCCTTTTTGTGGGGCAGGTCAATAGGAGTTATTTTGTGGAGTCTTTCAATCGGAATCCTTTTGTGGAGCAGTTCAATGGGAATCCTTGTCCGGTGCTGTTCAATAGAAATCCTTTGATCAAGGTCTGCCGTCCAGGACTAGACACAGAGGGGTCCATGAGGCGTTGGTAAGGAAACCTTGTGAAGCCCAGATAATCATTGTATGCTTATAAAGGTTTTGGTACGGCAGCCTTGCAACAAAAAATCATATATTCCTGACGTGCTTCAAGATTTTGTTAAGGAAACCTGGTGAACACACAGCTACCAGCTATATGTTTAAAGGTTGTCGTCAGAAAGCCATGTAGAACACGTGCAGATGTTCCTGCTGTTTCCTGGTTTTCTGGGTACTGGCGCGCTGCAAAGAGGCTGGGGCGCAGGAGGAGGAGGGGCGTCCGTCCACAGCAACACAAAAACTATCAGGAACATCTGTGCTTCCACATGGCTCCCTTGCGAAGGCCACCCAACATATAAAGAATATCTGTGCTTTTCACATGGCTTCCTGGCGAAAGCCATCCACAATATGAGGATATCTATGTTTTCGCAGGGCTTCCGTGCGAAAACCTACCAAACTATCACGGACATGTTTGTTTTCATACGTGTTCTTGTTAGGCGCATTGTCCCTGGGAGGCGTGGATATGGGGAAGGAGCAGGAGGGGGGGCGCCAGTCTCCAGAAAACCAACAAATATCAGGAAGACCTGTCTTGTCCTAGGGTTTCCTTACGAAAACTACCCAACATACCAGGATTATCTGTGCTTTCAGATGGTTCCCTCACGAAAACCACCCAACATATGAGGAATGGCTGTCTCTTCTATATGGTTTCCTTATGAGAGCAGCTCCTTGTAAGGTTGTGCAATCGAAAATCCTTTGGCAAGGCCTCTCGCAGGAGGAGCAGGAGGAGGAGGGGGAGGAGGAGGAGGAGAGGGGGAGGAGGAAGAAGAGAGATGGAGAATGACAGAGACAGAGAAGAAGAGAGAGATGTATGATCTTGTGGGGGGATATATACACAAGACTGCAGTGACGCTTCGCGCCATGCACCTTGGTCCCTGAAGTTTGGTATGCAGGCAGAATAGCAGGAAGGTCAAGCCGACAATTTAGAGATAACTCCTTGTTACCTTTTCCGGCATCGCCGCTATAATAATACTGTTATTCGTTATCCTTCCTCCATGCTTCTTTTTCTTTGTTCGCAGTATTCTGCGCATTCTCCCCATCCTCCTCAGCTCTTTTTTGCGGAGGCTCCTCCTTGGAGGGCCTCTGGGGGCCTCACAAAAATTGTTTCAGGCTTTCTTAAGGCCTTCTGGAGGCCTCCTGGGCGTATTCTGGGGGCCTCTGGGGACTTCCTCGGGCCACCCTGCCTCCAACCGCGGTCTCCCTGAACGACCAGGTCACGATTTGGAATGCTTCGGAGGGTGTCTTGGAGCCATCTTGGGCCGCCATGGGGCTCTCTGAGGGCCATCTTGAACCCGTGTTGTGCCGTTTTTGAGCTCTCTTGGACTGCCTGGAAGCCCTTTCGGATGGTTGTGGGGCGATGTTGGAGCCTCCCAGGCGGCTTCGGACGTCCAAAAGACCGCCGTCTTTGAGCGTCGGGAAGCCGAAAAGAGGAGAACCCCAACATTCAGCAAAAACCAACAGAAAATCAAAGATTTGTGCCTCTTGGGGCCTTCTTGGGAGTGCTCTTGGAGGCCTCTTTGTGGCCGTCCTGGAGGCCTTTTGGGCCCTCTTGAGTCACGTCGGTCACTCTTCGAGCGCTCTTGTGCTGTCTTGGGGGTCTCTGGGACGTCTCCGATGACCCCCCTGATCGCCCTAGGTGTACTGGGAAGGCTTGGCAAAACGCCCTGCGAGGCCCGGGGGGCCGCTTCGAGGCCCGTCCGGAGGGTCCCAAAGCCCCAGATCCCGGGAGTCCGTTTTTTTTTTTTGGGGGGGGGGGGACGGGTTTTCCCCCCGCCCGGGCTTGCAAAAATGTAGGAAGAGGAATATATATATATATATATATATATATATATATATATATATATATATACATATACAAGACTGCATTGGCGCTTCGCGCCATGCACCTTGGTCCTTCAACCCTTGCGCGCGTTGGCGTCTAGCGCGGCCCTCCACGGTCTTTGAACCGCGGTTGGTTCGCGCCCAGTTCCCGGACCTGCACCTTACTTGCTCGCTCGCTGCTGCTCGCGTCCGCGCGCGCGCCACTGGGACTCCATGAGAATGTCCCAGCGGACCGATCAGCGGCGATGAGAGCGGCCGTGGAGGCTCCGGAAATACAAAACGTCGGACAGAAGGGGCGGGAAAGGAGTGGAGGACGATTTGGGGAGGCGCGGCGAAGGGAGGAATATCATGAGGTAGGGTAAGGTAAGGCACGCATTGGGGCGGCGTGCTGTCTCGACTGACGCATGGGGGTGAGACAAACGGAGATGCCTTGCGATCACATATGGAAACAGACCAGGGGGCTGCGGCTCCAAGGACTGCCAGATCATGAGGAGGAAGAGAAAGGCCCTCGTGAAACCTCCATGGAACGATTATTCTGGGATGCGATAGGGCATAGGGCAGCAAGCGTGCAGGCAACGTACCGGATCCATACACACCATCAAGATATACACACACACATATATTGCGCCCCCCCGGGGCCAAAGTATATCGACATCGACCGCCCGCTGGGGCACCAGAAGTTCGGCTCGGGGAACCTCCGGCCTGGGCCCCCGAGGCACGAGCCCGCACGCTGCCCCCGGGCTGCCCCCGCCCAGCCCTGACGATCCGGGAGGGCCGTGCCTCCCCATCGGCCTCGCCGCCCCCCTCGTCGCCCCTTCGTTTCGGAGAAGAAGAGCCTGGGCCTCCTAGCTGGGGTCGGAGCAGATGGGGTCGGAGGATCGCGCCGCGCCGCCGATGCATCGCCGATGCGGCTCGATGTGGAACCCGATCTGCTTCACGCCGACGTCGCCGATGCACCGCCAATATCGACGATGCGTCGACGGCGCATCGCCGATGCATCGCCGATGCTTTACCGATACGTCGGTGATGCATCGGCGATCTGGCGCGATCCTTCGACCCAATCTACTCGGACCCCACATAGGATGCCTCTACAGCCGGGGCCCTGAAGAAGGAACCCTTTTCGTTGGGGAGGGGCTCGGTGCTCCTTGATTGTTCGACAGTTTGCCTTCTGTTCTCCGGAGGTTTTCCATGGGAAGTCGAAGTTCAACTTATGGGAGACAAGGGCCCCATTCCTTCTTGAGGGTTCCTTAGGCCAACGCCCCGACTGTAGCTTCGGAGAAGAAGGAGAAGAAGCTACACGAGCAGAGACCCTCGGAGCTCCGCGCGGCTCTCTTGGGCCCCGGCGCCGGGCGGGGCACTCCAATGGAGGCAGAGCTGCGCGAGCGCGAGTTCCTTCGGGGCTCGCTGCGTGGCTCTCTCGGGCGCGGCGCTGGGCGGGGCACTCCCCGGCGGCGCCTCGCCGGCGCCGCCCCCTGGCGCGCGGAGGCGCCGCCAGGGCCTTGGCATCGCTCGGACGTGTGCATTTTTCCTTCGGCGAGGACCATCGAGGAGCATCCTCGATCACTTGGCGAAACAGCCACGCACGAAACCGAAGAAAGCACACGGAATGGACGTCCGAGCGATGGCGAGGTCTGCGCAGGGCTTTCTCCATGGGTCTGCGGAGGTCTCCTGGTGCCCTGGGGTATCTCCTGGCACCGCACGCAGCCACAATGGATCGACTTCTCTCTCCGCGGGTCTGCGGAGGTCTCCTGATGCCCTGGGACATCTCCAGGCACCGCACACAGACACAAGCGATCGTCGGCGCCCAGGAAGATGTGGGAGAACCAGGGGAAGATAGAAACCCAGAAAACGTAGGAAGATGTGGGGAATCCTGTCATCTGGTTCTGTTGATTTGTGTGTCCCAGGGCCCCTTCACAGAGGCGTGCCAGAGTCTCCACTTCCAGCTTCTGCCCGGATGTCTGGAGTTGCTTCGCGCGCGCGCGTGGCCTCCCCTGGGGGTCTGGGCGGAGAAAAGTTGCCCGGACGAAGTCCCGAGCAGGTTCTCGGCGTTGAGGGCCACGGATCGGGGATCTTCAAACGGTGCGGTGGCCACACGCCGTGTGGTGAGTCGGTGGGGATTCTCGGGGTCGCCGCACGGTTTTGGGCCTCGAGGCCCTTCTCCGACGACGTCTTGGGCGACTGGGGCCTCCAAGGTCCCAAAACCGTGTGGTGACGGACCGCGCGTCGTTGGGGACTCCAGAGTCACCACTCAGTCCGTCACCACTCATGAGGGGAAAAATCATACAAACACAATTCATCGCCGATCCCCCGGAAAATATGGGAAGACATGGGAAGTGGGCGGGGCAACGAAGATCCAGAAACCGTGTGAAAATGTTGAGAATTCTGGCATTTTTTGTGTACTTATTTGTGTGTCCTTGGGTCCCTTCAACCACACGGCTTTGCGGCCCCCACACGGATGCCACCGTTCTTTGGCGCGCGCCTTGGGTCCTGGGAGCGCCCCGAGAGCGCCAGGAGAGAGCTCCACGAGAGCCCAGGAGGGTCCGAGACGGCCCAAGATCAGGGCCTCCCAAATGGGGTTCGGGTAGATGGGGTCGAAGGATCTCGCCGCATCGCCGATGCATCGAAAATGCGGGTCGATGTGGAGCAAAATTCTCCCCACGCCAATAGCGCCAATGTATCGGCGACGTCGCTAGTGCATCGCCGATACATCGGCGATGTATCGCCGATGTATCGGCGATGCGGCGCGATCCTCCGAACACATCTACTCTGACCCCATCTAGGAGGCCTCTACAAGAGCGCCCCAGGACGCCCCAAGTTTAAAGTCGGGCGTGTCCCTCTACAGGAGGGGTATCCAAGAATAGTCAAAACATAGTCTGGGGACAATGTTTTCAGTACTTTAGGGCATTTTTATATTGTTTTTTTGGCTATTTATTATTTTTCGTCCAACATCACCCTGTAGGGGACGCCCGACTTATCCCGAGTTGCTTCTCGACTGTTCCAGAGGCCTCCGGACCGTCTCCGGAGGCCTTGCGGAGGGTCCCAACGGGAGGCCAGAGTCTCTGGCCTCCCGTTGGGATCCTGTCTGAAAGAGGCAACGCTCATTGATTTCACTTACATTTTGGGAGGGTTTTAGGGTACTCACTTGTTCTGGCGTCGCACGCTCCACGGCAGCCCAGTAGACGCGCAATACCGGGGGCGCGGTGGAGCTTTGGGAGGTGTCTGGGATGCCGTGGCTGACCAGGCGGCACTCCGTTGTCAATTGCAACGTTGGCGTTGAGGAGGACGGCTTGCCTCCGCTGTCTCTCTGGCAGTCCTGCGGGCATCTGGCAGAGCAGAGGCCCTCCCCTGGAAAGGTGCTCGCGGGAGGGTGCCCGGGGGCCCGAGCACGCGGGGCTCGATGCGCAGCGCTCTCGCCCAGTGCGCAGCCCGCACCCCTCTGCGCACTCGCCCGGGGGGCTCCCGGGGTGCAGAGCCTCGAGCCAGAGCGGCGCTGCCTGCAGAGCCGCCGGGGCCCCCGTCCGGGGCGGGGGTCGGGCCCGCCGGCGGGGCCGTCTCTGGGCCCCTGGCTCAAGGCGGGCCTGTCCCTCTGCAGGAGGAGCGTTCAAGAAGACAGGCTGAGGGCGACTCCTCGACCGTTTTCGACTACCAGTGGGCATGCCTTGCGTATGTTTTACTTCTCGTCCAGGATCCCCCTGCAGGGAGACACGCCCGACTGAACCCGTGGCCCGACGGTCGCGGGGGGGCCCGATCGTTTCAGCCAGCAGGGTCGGAGGGAGGAGCCGCGACGCCACCAGGGGGGGCCACCTCCCGCGAGGAGGTCCGCGATGCCTCCCCGAGCTGGAGGCTGGGTACGTCTCTCAGGAGGGAGCAAAACACACGGGCACAATCAATCGCCGATTCCCAGGAAAAGCTGCGAATATAGGGGAAGTGGGGGGGGGGGAAGACAAAAACCTGAGAATATATGGGGAAACCTGGGGAATCCTTTTATCTGTGTGTATTTATTTGTGTGTCCCAGGGCCCCTTCATACCTTCAGCGAAGAGGTTCGCGATGCCTCCCCGAGCTGGAGGCTGGGCACGTCTCGGGCGACAGCGGGGGACCACGCCACCAGGGAGACCCCCCTTTCAGGCGACCGCAAACCTGGATCAAGGGGGCGTGGATTAGCGACGGGTCCCGTTTTCCATGGGGAGTCGCGGGCTGTCGCCGAGCGAGCGAGGCGGCGCCGGCCGCATTTTGGGGAGGGCACCTCCCCCGATCCATGGGTTTGGCGACCGCGCGCCACATCCATGGATCGCCAATCCATGTGTGCGCGCCCCCGACCCTTGCTCTTACCAGCCTGGAACATGTCCCTATCCCTATGCTGGGCACCTCCTCATCACGATGCCAATCTTAGGGATTCCCTTATTTCTCGAGGGCGAATCCCTGAGATTGTCATCGCCTTTTCGCGTGCCAATCTCAGGGATGGGGATACGTTCGAGGCTGGTAATGCTCCTCGCACCTCCTCGCCCTGGTGGTGTTGGTGTCGCCTGTTCTTGCTGCTGGCATGGGGTGGGGAGCGCCCCCTCCTCCTCCTCCTCCTCCTCCTCCTCCTCCTCCTCCTCCTCCTCCTCCTCCTCCTCCTCCTCCTCCTCCTCCGCTTTCTCTTCCCCCGACCCTTGCTCTTCGCACCTCCTCGCCCTGGTGGTGTTGGTGCCGCCTTTTTCTTGCTGCTGGGCATGGGGTGGGGGGCGCCCGTGGGGGACCCCTGGAGGCGTTGCCGCCCGCACGGGCTTGCCTGAGGAGGGAAAAAACACACAGGCACAATGAATCCTCGACTCCCCAGAAGATATGGGAAAATATGGGGAGTGGTGGGGCAAGACAAAAACCCAGAACATATGCGAAAATTCGGGGAACATTTTTATTTGTGTGTATTTATTTGTGTGTCCTGGGGCCCCTTCACTCTGGAGGGCTGCCGCCAGCGCGGTCTTGCCTCGCCCGGCTCGGCGGCAGGCTGGCCTGAGCAGCAGCGGCCTGCCCAGAAGCTGTCCAGACCCGAGGTCGGGGGCGGCCAGGAGGGCGGTGATGGCCAGGAGGGGTGGCTGCACATCATGGCGGGGGCCATGCTATCTCCCTGAATATCATGCCCCCCTTGTTTTTCTCTTCTTTTTCTTCTTCTTCTTATTCTTATTATTATAATTATTAGTATTCGTCATTGTTATTCTTACCACTCCTCCTCGGTCTCTTCTTCTTCTTCTTCTTCTTGCTTGTTTTAAGAGTTTGTTCTCATCCTTCGTATTATTATTCTTCTTCTTCTTCTGCTTCTTCTTCTTCTTCTTCTTCTTCTTCTTTCAATTCGCTCCGTGGCCCCCCCTCGTCGGCGCACGTGCCTCGGGCCATGACCTGCGACCCCCCCCTCCCGGACGCCCCCCTCCCGGCCGCCCCCGCCGCAGGCCCGGCCCCTGGCCCGCCCCCGCGGGGGTGCCCCGGGCGCCCCCGGGCCGCGGCCGCGTCTCCGCGGGCCTCGCCGAGGCCTGGCCTCCTCCCGCCCGCGGCCTCGCCTCCTCCGCCGGATGCCTCCCGATCGAGGATGATCGCGGGTGGGCCGCGGGCGGGTCGCGGGGCGGGCCGCGGGGTGGGTCGCGGGGCGGGTCGCGGGGTGGGTCGCGGGCGGGTCGCGGGCAATTGCGCAGTTCGCAACCCCGCAGGGAGCCGGGAGGTCTGGGTTGGATCCGCGTACGTACAAGTCCATTCTGCGGGACTTCCCAGGAGCGCACGACAGAGGCGACCACCCGCGGCGCCTCCTGCGCGGCGCCTCCTGCCGCGCCTCCCCTCCCCGCGTGCAGGAGCCCCCCTTTCTTGTTCCCGTTTGCGCGGCGTGGGCCGGTGCAAAAAAACACCGCATCTGCCACGTGGGCAGGTCTGGCGGCGTCCTCTCGGACACCCTGGGTGGCGGATCGAGAGCAATGCAGCGCAGTGGGGCTGGATGGGTGGGAGCGGTAGGATGTTGGGTGTGGCGCGGACGCGCCGGGCTTGCCTCCCCCCTCCCTCTCCCCACCCCTGCGCCCCGCTCGCTCCTTCCCCCTGCCCATCCCTCTCCCACTCCTCCTCGTTGTCGGCATCCTCCACGTCGTCCTCATCGTCGTCGTCGTCCTCGTCGTCGTCGTCCTCCTCCTTGTCCTCGTCCTCCTCGTCCTCCGCGTCGTCCTCATCGTCCTCCTCGTCGTCGTCGTCGTCGTCGTCGTCGTCAACCTCCTCTTCCCGTAATCAGACCGCTTGCGCAGGAGCCCGACGCGTTGGCGCACTTCGCCGTAGGCCAGCGCCGCGAGAGCTTCGAGCTGCCGCCGCGGGTGCCACCGTCGTCGTGTGGCTGGCTGAGCAAGAACGGGCCGACTCCTCGGGCATTCGCGCGTGAGCTTCCCGCGCAAAGGCGCGCGTGAACGCCCTCGTTTCCGCGCGGTGTGCTGCGTTGGCGGCCGGCGTTGCCCACCGCGTAATGTCCATATGTCCTTTCGCGTGCGACGCCCTTCCTTTTGGCGCGGCCGTACTGTTATCGCTGCGATGGCCGTTGCCGCTCATCGGGGTGGGCGAGTGGGCGCTCAGGCGACGCACAAGCGAGTTGGGGAGTTGTGTCTATAACAGCTTAGTTCAGGCACGCGGTCCGACACGATCCCGTGGCTTCCCGTGTCACTCGAAGACACAAACGGCATAAACATACAGTTGGCCCGGATTAGCAGGTCGACCCTGCCAAATCAAGGGTACCCTTGTGTCCTGAGCTTCGCGACCCACGTCTTCTCACATTCCTGTGGCAATGCGGCCCTCAGAAGGGTCTTGTGCCCCCTCGCGTGTCCTCTCCAGTCAATCCTGACTGTATGCTTTCGGTGCTCCGCGCGGATTGCTGTGATCTGCGCTGAATCCCCCTCTCTAAGTCGGACCTGTCCCCCTACAGGGGGATTTTCGACGAAAAATAGAGAATACTCATAACATATTCCAAACTGGTCAAACAAGAAAAACATCATCCCCAGACTTTTTTGACTATTTTTGAGTATCCCTAGGGGGCCAGATGCGAACCGTACCCTTACCCCCCACGATTTCTGAGGGGGAGAGCGGGGTTCACTTCGCTCGGGAGCTCCCGAACGAAGTGAACCCCACCCTCCCCCTCAGAAATCGTAGGGGGTAGGGGTAGGGTTCGCATCTGGCCCCCCAATCCCTCCTGCAGAGGGGCGGGCCCGACCTAACCCTCTCTGTCCGACGCGCGGAGCGCGCCAGGGGCGGCGCCGGAGTCGCCGCCTGGGGGGGGGAGGTCCTGGCATACCCGGAGGCGGACAGAACCCCCAGCAGTAACACGTCGATTCGTGAATTGTCCGTTTTCAGTTCTCGAGAGGGCGCCGTGGCCGTTATCTCCCAGGCCTGCGCCCGCCAGGGAGGTCCCGTATACCTCGGGGGTGGATAGACTTCCCACCCTGACACGTCGATTAAGGAATTGGCCGTTTTCGGTTCGCGAGAGGGCGTCGCGGCCGTCGTTTTTGCGGGTCCAGGTCCGTCGGCTTCGGTCCCAGGCCGTTTTCACGAAGGGGAGGTCTACTAAAGGGATGTCTGTGTGGCCTCTCACCCTGGCCGACGGGCGCCGGGCAGGGCGCCTCAGGAAGGAGCGGGCCCTCGGGAGGAGGAGGAGGAGGAGGAGGAGGAGGAGGAGGAGGAGGAGGAGGAGGAGGAGGAGGAGGAGGAGGTTTTTTGTTGCAAGGGGCGGCCCAGGGGACGCCGATCGTGTGGTCGTTCCGTCGTTCTCGTGGCGTTCGCAGGGGGGGCCTTCTCGTTCTCCCGGGGCGGGCGCCGCAGGCCCCCATTTGGAGGCTCCCGGCCACTGGTCTCGAGCTCGTCGGGCCGGCCGGCGCCGCCCTGGGCCTCCCGGGTCCGAGTCCGCTCCAGCGAGGGGGGCAGTCAATTCTGCGCGCGGAGAGGGGAGGAGGAGGAGGAGGAGGGGGGAGGGGGAGGGGGAGGTGGGAGGAGGAGCCAGAGACGGAGGAGCCATGTGGGGGAAAGGCCAGGAAGGGAGGCACGGCAGGAAACGCACGGCAGGGGGCGTGCTTGCCGGGTCGTCCTCGGGCGGGCGAGCTAGTTCTCGCCCGCCGATGCAGTGCGCCTGGCGCTCCGCTGCCGCGCTCTGGCCAGTTGTCGCCTGCTGCCCGGCGATTGTCAGGGCCGGGCCTGACGATTCCCCCCCTCCCCCTCCTCGCCCCTCCGCCCCCCCCTCTTCCTCCTTGTCCGTTTCGCACTCGCTGCGCGAGAGGCTCGAAATATTTGGAAGAGCGTGTTCTGCCGCTGCTGTCAGAAAACTGGGCGGGGGAGCACTGGGGGTTTCAAGCCCGCCCCACCCCCCCTCGAAAACCGAGGGGGGTCACTGTGGTTCCCCCCCCCCCGTCAGGTCCATCATGAAAATGGGGGGGAGGGGGGCACTGCTGGTTCGACCCCCCCCCATCCTCGCCGCCGGCAAACGATTCCCCCTTCTCCCTTACTCCGGATGGCGGACTGTGGTGGGGACAGTGGTTGGGACGGTGGTGGGGATGGTGGAGGGGAGTGGGGACAGTGGGACACTGGGGAGAGTGGGACCATGGTGGGGACAGTGGTGGGGACAGTGGGGACAGCGCGACAGTGGTGGTGGCACTGGTGGGGTCAGTGGGGACAGTGGTGGGAACAGTGGGGACAGTGGGACAGTGGTGGTGACGGTGGTGGTGAGGACAGTGGTGAGGGGACAGTGGGACAGTGGTGGGGACAGTGGGGAAAGTGGGACAGTGGTGGGGACAGTGTTGAGGGCGGTGTTGAGGACGGTGGTGGGACAATGGGACAGTTGTACAGTAGGGGCAGTGGTGGGGACAGTGGGGATTGGGACAGAGGTGGGCACAGTGGCGACAGTGGGACAGCACAGTGGGACAGCGGTGGGGACACTGGGACACTGGTGGAGACAGTGGGGACAGTGGTGGGACAGTGGTGGGGACGGCGGGGACAGTGGGGAGAGTGGGACAGTGGGGAGGACTGGGGACAGGAGACGCTATTCAGCGGCGGAAGTCACAGGGAAGCTTCCCATCATCCTAACGTCGAGGCTGCTCGGGCAGGGATCCAGCGCGTGCGGGCGGACGCAAGCCTGGCCGTTGTCGAAATGAACCGCTGCTCGCAAGCTCCCGAGGCGGCAGCGGCTCCCGCAGCGGGCGGGCCGGGGGAGGGAGGGCGCGACCGGCAACGAGCGCGAGCCCCGCGGGCACTGTGCAGAAGCCGTCGCCCTGTGCTGCGCCGCGGTGCGCGGCGGAGGTCTCGCCGAGGGAAGGAGCGCCTCCGAGGGCTCCTGCTGGTGCCAGGAGGTCCAGCGGGAAACGAATAATGACATAAGCATCAAACATCGGAGGTCCGCGGGGATTTCTCGGATCAGCGCTGGGGCCACCTGGCGGCGCATCCGGCGCCGCCCCTGGCGTGCTCCGCGCGCCAGGGAGGGGGGGTCATGCGCCGATCCGAGAAATCTGCGCGGACCGAGATTTTATGTTTCTGTCATTCTTCTCTCCCCTAATTAGGCCGATGATGTCAGGGGATCCGCTGGCAAAAATGAACCTGACGAAGGACCCAATCATATGAAGGTGTGAGTACCGCAATTGTGATCCACTTGTTCGGTGGTGATCCCTATGAGGCAACGAACCGTGCCAGGGGTGTGCCGAAATGAGCGGCGTGGTGCACAACGCGAACAAACATGAACAACACAATGCGGACTGCGCCACGGGGACGTTCGGTGGGGCTCCATACGGGGCCACGAAACGTTGTACTGGGTGAGGGAGACGCATGCGGACTGCGCCACGGAGACCTTCGGTGGAATTCCCTATGGGGCCACGAAACGTGTGAGGGGTGTGCCGAAATGAGTGGCGAGGACGCATGCGGACTGTGCCACTGGGACCTTCGGCGGAGCTCCTATGGGGCCACGAAACGTGTGAGGGGTGTGCCGAAATGAGTGGCGAACCGTGCCACTGGGACCTTCGGCGGAGCTCCTATGGGGCCACGAAACGTGTGAGGGCCATGCGGACTGTGCCACTGGGACCTTCGGCGGAGCTCCTATGGGGCCACGAAACGTGTGAGGGGTGTGCCGAAATGAGTGGCGGGGACGCGTGCGAACTGTGCCACTCCTTCGGCGGAGCTCCTATGGGGCCACAAAACGTGTGAGGGGTGTGCCGACATGAGTGGCGGGGACGCATGCGAACTGTGCCACTGCGACCTTCGGCGGGGCTCCTATGGGGCCACGAAACGTGTGAGGGGTGTACCGAACTGAGTGGCGGGGACGCATGCAAATTGTGCCTCTGGGACCTTCGACGGAGCTCGCTCCTATGGGGCCACGAAGCGTGTGAGGGGTTTGCCGAAATGAGTAGCGAGGGCGCATGCGAACTGTGCCACCGGGACCTTCGGCGGAGCTCCTATGGAGCCACGAACCGTGTGAGGGGTGTGCCGAAATGAGTGGCGGGGACGCATGCGGACTGTGCCACTGGGACCTTCGGCGGAGCTCCTAGTTATGGGGCCACGAAACGTGTGAGGGGTGTGCCGACATGAGTAGCGGGGACGCGTCCGAACTGTGCCACTGGGACCTTCGGCGGAGCTCCTATGGGGCCACGAAACGTGTGAGGGGTGTGCCGACATGAGTGGCGGGGACGCATGCGAACTGTGCCACTCCGACCTTCGGTGGGGCTTTTATGGAGCCACGAAGCGTGTGGGGGGTGTGCCGAACTGAGTGGCGGGGACGCATGCGGACTGTGCCACTGGGACCTTCGGCGGAGCTTCTATGGGGCCACGAAACGTGTGAGGGGTGTGCCGAAATGAGTAGCGAGGGCGCATGCGAACTGTGCCACTGGGACCTTCGGCGGAGCTCCTATGAAGCCACGAAACGTGTGAGGGGTGTGCCGAACTGAGTGGCGGGGACGCATGCGGGCCTGCGGTGGGCGGGGAGGACGCATGCGAACTGTGCCACTGAGGCCTTCGGTTGAGCTCCCTATGGGGCCACGAACCGTGTGAGGGGTGTGCCGAAATGGGCCTGCGGTGGGCGGGGAGGACGCACGCGAACTGTGCCACTGGGGCCTTCGGTGGGCTCCTTATGCGGCCACGAACCGTGTGAGCGGTGTGCCACAATGTGTCTGCGGTGGGCGGGGAGGACGCATGCGAACTGTGCCACTGGGGCCTTCGGTGGGGTTCCGTATGCGGCCACGAACCGTGTGAGGGGTGTACCTAAATGTGCCTGCGGTGGGCGGGGAGGACGCATGCGAACTGTGCCACTGGGGCCTTCGGTGAAGCTCCCTATGGGGCCACGAACCGTGTGAGGGGTGTGTGCCAAAATGGGCCTGCGATGGGCGGGGGGGGCGCATGCGAATTGTGCCACTGAGGCCTTCTGTGGGGCTCCCTATGGGGCCACGAACCGTATGAAGGGTGTGCCAACATGGGCATGCGGTGGGCGGGGAGGACGCATGCGAACTGTGCCATTGGGGCCTTCGGTGGGGCTCCCTATGGGGCCACGAGCCATGTGAAGGGTGTGCCAAAATGTGCTTGCGGTGGGCGGGGAGGGCGCATGCGAACTCTACAAGTGATGCCTTCGGTGGGGCTCCCTATGGTGCCACGAACCGTGTGAGGGGTGTGCCAAAATTGACCTGCGGTGGGCGGGAAGGACGCATGCGAACTGTGCCACTGGGGCCTTCGGTGGAGCTCCCTATGGGGCCACGACCCGTGTGAAGGGTGTGCCAAAATGGGCCTGCGGTGGGCGGGGAGGACGCGTGCGAAGTGTGCGACTGGGGCCTTCAGTGGAGCTCCCGATGGGGCCGCGAACCGTGTGAGGGGTGTACCTAAATGTGCCTGCGGTGGGCGGGGAGGACGCATGCGAACTGTGCCACTGGGGCCTTCGGTGAAGCTCCCTATGGGGCCACGAACCGTGTGAGGGGTGTGCCAAAATGGGCCTGCGATGGGCGGGGGGGGCGCATGCGAATTGTGCCACTGGGGCCTTCGGTGGGGCTCCCTATGGGGCCACGACCCGTGTGAGGGATGTGCCGAAATGGGCCTGCGGTGGGCGGGGAGGACGCATGCGAACTGTGCCATTGGGGGCCTTCGGTGGAGCTCCCAATGGGGCCACGAACCGTGTGAGGGGTGTGCCTAAATGGGACTTCGGTGGGCGGGGGGGACGCATGCGAACTGTGCCACTGGGGCCTTCGGTGGAGCTCCCAGGATGGGGCCACGAACCGTGTGAGGTTTGTGCCAAATGAGCATGCGGTGGGCGGGGGGTGCGCATGCGAATTGTGCCACTGGGGCCTTCGGTGGAGCTCCCTATGGGGCCACGGCCCGTGTGAGGGGTGTGCCAAAATGGGCCTGCGGTGGGCGGGGGGTGCGCATGCGAACTGTGCCATTGGGGCTTTCGGTGGAGCTCCCTATGGGGCCACGAACCGTGTGAGGGGTGTGCCAAAATTGCCTGCGGTGGGCGGGGAGGACGCATGCGAACTGTGCCATTGGGGCCTTCGGTGGAGCTCCCTATGGGGCCACGAACCGTGGGAGGGGTGTGCCGAAATGGGCTGGCGGTGGGCGGGGAGGACGCATGCGAACTGTGCTATTGGGGCCTTCGGTGGAGCGCCCTATGGGGCCACGAGCCGTGTGAAGGGTGTGGCGACATGGGCGGTGGGGACGATGATGATGACGATGATGATGAGGAGGATGTGGATGAGGATGATGCTGCAGATGATGGTGCTGATAGATGATGGGTGATGGTGATGATGGTGACGATGGTGTGGGGAAGGGGAGGGGATGATGATCATGATGATGACGATGATGCTGCTGATGATGATGATGATGATGGTGATGATGATGATGATGATGATGATGATGATGGTGACGATGATGATGATGCTGATGCTGATGCTGATCATGATGATGATGCTGATGCTGATGCTGTTGATGATGAGGATGAGGATGAGGATGAGCATGAGGATGATGATGATGATGCTGGTGATGGTGATGATGATAATGCTGATGATGATGATGATGATGGTGGTGGTGGTGGTGATGTTGATGATGCTGATGCTGATGATGCTGATGATGCTGATGATGATGATAATGATGATGATGCTGATGATGATGATGATGATGATGATACTGCTGCTGCTGCTGCTGCTGCTGATGATGATGATGATGATGATGATGATGATGATGATGATGATGATGATGATGATGATGGTAGTGGTGGTGGTGGTGGTGGTGATGGTGATGGTCATGGTGATGGGAAGGGAGGAGGGGGAGGAGGAGAGGAGGAGGTGGGACGCGGGGCGCTGTCTCTTCAAAACGAGGCCCAACACCACAGGATGGTAGGGAAATACACGGGCGCCCTCCATTGGACCGTTCCTGGGCCTCAGGGGAGGGTGGTGGTGGAGAAATCACTACTGAGGGGCAGCGACCTTCTACACCGACGCCCTCCCTGGAGGTACATGAGGGCGTCCGTGTATAGATTTTCGTGGCGCGGGGTCGGGGAAACGTAAGACTCCAGTACGCAGGGGCGTGGGTTTGCCGACGCTTTTTGACGAGCCCGTCCTGGAGTTTCACGGTCCTATTCTCGTGGGATGTCTGCAGCGGGAGCCCGCGTCAAATTTCAGATTAGGTCTCGTCATTTTCATGATGGCTCCGTCAGTCCATCCCGAGCCCCCCGTGCCCTTCAGTCGGGCCTGTCCCTCTACAGGGGGAGTATCCAATTCAAACAACTAGTCCGGGGACGATTTTTTGACTACTATCTTGAGCATGTTTGGAGCACGTTTTGGGTATATGTCCCGTCCAAAATCGGCCTGTAGGGGGGGGACAGGCTTATGATGTTCCACCCTACTTAGCCTTGGCCACCAGAAAGGATCTCGAGCACCAAGACAGGACCGAGACTGGAGGGTTTTCACGTGTCGGGCCCTGGGAGGCGATACTCGTTCGACACCGTTTCGATACCTTTTTGGGTGCTCGAAACTGTTTTTAGGATTCGGTCCTCTAGTACGATGGGAGCAACATACATCGCATGGTCGCCATCTTTTCAGTGGCCGGCAGTGCGCGACCATGTCGCCACATCGTCCGCGCGGGGGCGCATCTTGACCAGTGCTTGGCCATATTTTTAATCCAATGTATTCGGGCGCGGGCGCGCGGGATGCCATTCTCCCTGCTCTACGACCCATGTTCTTAAACATCCCATGTATGAATAATCCCATGTATCAAACATGCCCCTGTAAGGACGGGCCCGACCTGACCCTGCCCGAGTCGTGGCGCAGGGGCGGCCGGGGAGGCGGCCCAAGAGGAGCGAGAGGGGACCCCCGCCGCCCGTGTCGGGCGCGAGAGCGGGCGGCGGCCCTGCCCCCCCTCCTCCTCCTCCTCCTCCTCCTCCTCCTCCTCCTCCTCCTCCTCCTCCTCCTCCTCCTCCTCCTCCTCCTCCTTCTCCTTCTCCCTCTCCCTCCTCCTCCCTCCTCCCTCCTCCCTCCTCCCTCGTTCCTCCTTCCTCCTTCCTCCATCCCTCCATCCCTCCTCCCTCCTCCCTCCTCCCTCCTCCCTCCTCCCTCCCTCTTCCTCCTCCTGCCTCGGGATTCCCGGGGGCTTTTGCTGGTGGATCCGGCTCGAGGGGTCTCGGTCGACGGTTCGCCGGGGGGGTCCGAAAGGGGGTTTTTGGGGAGGGGGTCTTCCAGGAGGGGGTCCCCCAGGGGCATCGCGCCCCCCTTCCTTTGACGAGGCTCCGAGGCCCCTGGGGGGCCTCTCTGGAAAACCCCCTCCCCTCAAACCCCCTTTGGAACCCTCCGGGTTCGGGCCGAGGTTGTATTGAGAAGGCCTTGCGGCCTGTGCCGCCGACCCTGAAGACGACGACGAGGAGGAGGAGGAAGAGGAGGAGGAGATCGAGGAGGAGGAGGAGGAGGAGGAGGAGGAGGAAGAGCAGCAGGACCTCCCCCCTCCCGGCGGGTAGGGATCAGAGGGCAGGGGTTTCCTTTCGAGTATTACGACCGCTCGGGGAGTCTCGGTCGACAGTGCGGGCCGAGATAATATTCACCATGTTCTTATGGCTTCTTCTTCTTCTTCGTCTTCTTCTTCTTCAGAGAAGAAGTAATTTGTTGGCGCTCAGCGCGGATTTCCTGGATCCGCGCCGGGCCCCCCCGGCGGCGCCTCTGGCGCCGCCCCTGGCGCGCTCCGCGCGCCAGGGAGGGGTCCTGCGCAGGTCCAAGAAGGCTGCGCGGAGCGGCAAAAGCTTTTTTTTTGGGGGGGTCTTATTCTCTCCCTCTCTGTTTCTCATGGCGTCGGACGTCGGGGGGTGGGGCCGAGACATACCCTGGAGGCCGGGGTGAACGGATCAGAACCTCAGAGTCCAGGTGGGGAAGAGGGCGGGTGGAGAAACGAGGTTCGGCGAAGTTGGCTCGGCTCCTCGTCGTCGTCGGAGCCCCAGGCTACGAGGGCGTCCCGTGGACGCACCCGGACTCGATCACTTTCATGGTGATGCAGTCCATCATCGGGAGCTACAAGAGGGGCGAGGGTTTGGTGCCGCTACCATTCCTTTTCGGAGGAGGAGGAGGAGGAAGAGGAGGAGGAGGGAGGAGGAGGCCTCCCGATCCTCCTTCCCCTCCTCGTCGTGCCTTGGGCCGTCGGCGCCCCCGGCTTATGAAGCTGTGGGCCTGCTGCACTTGGCTCGCGTCTTTCCCCACAACAATTTGCCACACCACTTCCACCCCACCCCTGCCGCCACCACCCCCACCCTCGCAAACCACGACCCCCAACTACCACCCACCACTCCCCACCGTCACCGCATTTAAGCACAGCCACCCCACCAACCAACACAATCCACCACCACCCCACCCACCACCACCACCAATGTTCTACCACCACTCACACGCACAGCACCGCCCCTCCCATCCCCAACTACCACCACCGTCCAACCCCACCCGCCACGACCACCAACAACCGCCAACCATTGGCATCCACCACGAGAATCACCCACCCCATCCGATACCACTACAACCGACTACCATCAACACCACAAGTTCCACAATTACTCACCATCTCAACTTTTGACGACCAACCACCATAATGGCGGCAACCACCACTCTCCCGCCACCCAGAGGCCCCCACAATCGGCCACCACCAACATCCCACTCATGCCGCTACTTTCTTCACCAATCGACGAGATACGCTGGCGATTTGCAATCCGCAGATTGAATCATCGAAGTGTTGACGGGTGTTCCCATCTTTACATGTGCACGCGACGATCGAATGACTTTCCATCTTTCAAAGTCGCACGGAACGGTTGACATGTATTAGTCCCACGTTCCAGACTCTATTTCAGTCCGAGCGTGTCGTTGCCTGCAATGATAGCCCCTTCTCCGTCCCCGTCTACATGCTCTGGGCGCGGCTAGAACGGGGATTCATGCATTCCAGAGCGTTCCGGAGCGCTCTGAGAAGGCCGCGGCGCCCAAGACATCGTCCAGAGCCGCCGGTTCTCAGAGATTCTCGATTCATCCTCACCCGATGCTATCTTCGTCCTGGCTTCGTCTCAATGCCCCCGGCTCCTCTTCCGTCCACCTCCTTCCGCCGCGTTGCGAGGTGCCGCCGAAGCTCTCCGGCAACCGGCTCACCAACAACCTTGCCAACAATTTAGGCCCCGTCGCGGCCGAGTCGTTCGCCGCCTTCAACACCTGCTATAAGGACGGCTCGGGGCCCAGGGCCTGGCCGGGAGGAGGAGGAGGAGGAGGAGGAGGAGGAGGGGGAGGAGGAAGAGGAGGAGGACGAGGAGGAGGAGGAGGACGACGAGGAGGAAGAGGAGGAAGAGTGGACGTAGGATGAGGAGGAGGCCAGATGTGGGCAGGAGAAGGAGGAGGGCCAAGAGGGCAAAGAGGAGGGGCAGGACCCGCAGCAGGAGGTGGGGGATCGGGAGGAGGAGCAGGAGGAGCAGGAGGGGGAGGAGACGAGAGGAGGAGAAGCGAGTTTTTCCGCGTGGGGAGGGGTGAACCCCTCACTAAGGGGAAATACGACGGGTGGACGAGCTAACTCGCAAAACCGCCAACGCCACGGGGGCCAGCGAGTCTCAAAGAGGCTGCACTGAAAACCTTGGGAGTCCCAGACACTGAACCCGTCCGAAGTCCTCAGACCTCCGACGCCAGGTCACTTTAATCCATGGGTTCCTTGGTCCTCGATCCCAGCACTCGTACGTATGCGTTGAGGAGAAGAATGAGGAAATGGAGGAGACAAGCTAGGTAAGACCATTTGGCCTCTGGCGGGCCCGCGGGTCCCGATCGATCCATCGGGTTCGATCGCGCCTGCCGCCCGATCAATCGCGGTGGCAGAGGGCATCGCGCATCGGCCAGCCCGCGAGCCCCGGGCAGCCCGCGAGCCCGGGCTCATGCGTGCCGCGCGCCATCGTCCTGCGGCAGTGGGGCCATCCGTGCCCCCCCTGCACCCTGCCGCAGGCAGCGGCGCCAGCGGCCGTGCTGCGGCCACCCCGCGGCGGGACGCCGCAGCAGGGCCGAGGCGGCGCTCCAGAAGGAGCAGCGCATCGGCGAGAGCGTGACAGGCGAGGCAGCGCTCGGCTCTTGCTGAGGCTCCTCCAGGCCAAAGAGATCCTGACGAAACACCAGTCCGCCCAGTAGGCCGAGATGTCCAAGCCCTGGGGGACAGACTTGGATATGCCGAGGATGCAAGCAGTTCAAGACCAACAAGGTGTGGTTTTGTGCGAAATGCGGCACGGCGTACGGCAAGAAACCACAGCAGTCGAAGCCAAGAGCAAAGATGGTGGACAAATACGCACAGCAGATCATCGACGCGATCTCCTCCGCCTTGGAGACCACGGCGGTCAACAGGCACGACATTCATGAACAACCGCCTCACGACCCTGCTATGCAGAGTGCCTACAAACACAAGTGGGAAAGAGGATGTGACTCGTGGCAGGAGTCATCCTGACGAGCAAGGCGGCGTGCGGTAGCACAAAAAGCACGCGACGGTTATACCACTCATCAAGTACTGATTGTACTCCTTCGCCCGCGGCACAAACGACTAGCGTATGCGCGCAGGACGCGGGGCCAGCTCGCACAGAAGCTCATGGGAATAAGGAACCAGCATCAGGAACTAGAGAATCAGATCGCGATCGTAGAGGAGGCGATCCAGAATGCAGACAGGCACATCGCCGACATCATGGAGCAAGCCCGCGAGGAGGAGGGGGAGAGGAGTGCGGACGGCGAGGACGAAGAGATGGACGCTGAAGAAGATGCGCGGCCAAAAGCTCCTCCAGCACGGGCACGCCCACCACCGCCGACGACGCCAAGCGGGGCGAGCGGACCCAGCGGAGGACAGGCTGCACCTGCACAGCGCCCCCCTTTGGAGCACGCCCACCAGGCAGATGACACGAAGGAGGCGTTCCGCATGATCAGGAATCAGATGCAGTTCCGAGGCGCGAAGATCGAGGGCTAGCAGACGATGCTGAAGAGCGTCGTTGACGATGCTAGACGGTTCTAACAGGCCATCGCGAAGGAGATCCAGTACCAGAACGAGATGCTGAATGCGGACATGAAAGCCACTTCACAAGGACTGCATGCTGAGGTGAAGAAGGCTGTCACTGCCATGGCCGCGGGAATTGCGATGGAGATCCAGCAGCATGATGCCAAGCAGTTGCACCAGAAGTGGCATCATAATCAGAGTTGGCAGAAGCGACAGCCGCGACAGCACCTTGAGCAACGACATCTTCTACAGCAACAACAACAAGAGCTGCGCCAACTTCAAGCAGCAGGTGCAACAGCTGAAGAACACGGACAAGCAGGAGAGGGCCTCGCCTTGGCAGGCGGATCAGGAATGGACACAACAAGCTAGGCTGGCGACGGCGAAACTGCACGGAAGAGCGGACATGCGAAGCCGGGCCAGATTCCAGGTGGGCACGCTGCCGCCCACATTCCCGCCAAAGACGTTGCCAGCCGCGCACCTCCAGCCAGGTGGAGATGAAGTCGCGCAACGTATCGAATGGAGAGAGGGGGGCAAAGCAGAGGAAGAGCAGCGGCGGAACAATAAGGCCGAATACGAGGAGGAGCGACGCGCAGCCGAACCAGAGGCAGCACGGAAAAAGCTACATGGAGCATGACCATGACTGCCAGCAGCAGATTTGGGAAGACGACGAGAAGAGGGAGATGGAGGAGGAGCACGAGAAGGAGATGCAGCGGTGAAAGCGGCGGGTTGGCTGGTGGCACCACATCATGAACTGGGAGGGGGAGCGGGGGAAAGCCAAAGATGGAAGAGGGGAAGTGCCGACGGCCAGAAGACAACCGGCGGCGGAAGGATTACACGGATCAGCAGGTGGAGCACGCGAAGAAGGAAGAAGGAGGCGCAGTTCCGAAAGACGAAGCAGCTGAAGCACCTCTGCCGCCAACGCCGCCGCCCCTCCCCGAGCAGGAGTGGCGGCGCGAACCGACGCCCGCCGAGCCTGCGCAGAGCCCGGGAGAAGAGCGCGCCAGCGACATCAGCGAAGAAGAGGGCCACATATCCAACGCGGAGCCCGCGGACACGTCGGCGGCGGAGGAGCAGGAGCGGATGCGGAGATGCACTGGCTACAAGAAGAGCGGCAGCAGGCCCGGCGACGGCCTGGGGCCAAGCGGTGCAAGTCAACCACGCGGACCCGTTCGGGGGCGAGTGCAAGACTTGGAGGGCGCGGCGAAGCGCCAGACCAGCACCATGAAGCCGTTCGGGGTGCACCTCCGGCCTCGCGCCGCGGAGTCGGGGGGAAACGCGCGAGACATTGGCGCGCGCGGGCGCCCCGGCATGCGCGACAGACAATTCTGCGCCGCTGTCTGGCCAGCGGCGGGCCCGCCGCGGCGGATCATCGACGCCATGTTTGAGGAGCTTCTCAGTTGGTGGAATGAGGGCGTCCGCCAGCTGCTCAGACAGTGAGCGACGGCGGCCGCCTCGCTACGGGCACCAAGTGCACGCCCCTGAAACTCGTCGGAGTGACGGAGACGCGCGCCAGGCACGAGCTGGCAATGATGATAGCATTTCAGGCGCGGCCCTTTTCGCGAATTCACTGGGCAGGTCCGAACGTGAGCTGCCTGAAGCAGGGCGAAGGCCAAGATTATCGAGGTGAAGAACAGCATCAGCAACTATGCCAGCAGATTGCCGCTGTCCTGCCGACGGAGGCGCAGCCATGGGAGACAATCTCACGCCCGCTACATCCTGCGCCCAGGCTCACCAGGAAGCTCCGAGGCAGGGGGGGCCTACTCATCGATCAGGACATCGCGAACATCGAGCTGCGCCCATTCGCGGAGCCGGCTACCATAATGCGCCCGCTAACTCGGGTGTCACGCAGACGCGTTCACCAAAATGTGGACGGGAGCTTCTCGGCGAAACGGAAGGATCAAGCAGCTTGGGCCGCGGTCATTGCTGGTCAGGCGGAATGCGATTTACATGTCAAGGTTACATTGCATGCAAGGTCGCGGATGCGGAGCACCTGGCCAACGACGCTGCCGAGATGACGGGATTGCTCTGGGCGCGCATCTCGGCGTGCACTCACTTCCCCAACGCGCAGATATCCATCCGCGCCGATTGCCTCGCAGCCAAGGGGGGGGGGCGCCGCGGGAGGTTCGACTATCGACGAAGAAAAGGAATTGCCGAGGATGTTAAGACTTATTTCCAGAGACATGCACCGACGCGCGGGCGTCACGCCAGAGCATGTACAGTCGCGCGATGGGCATCCCCGGTATTAAATGGCGGACAGCATCTCAAAGCACACAGCGAGATATTGGGCGCATATGCAAGTTCCCCACGGGCATCACTGACGTGCTGCACTACTCCAGAGACGACGAATGGCAATGGATTGAAGACCCACCTGCCGCAGACCGGCTGGCCTGCCCGAAGATGTGCGAGAGCGGATGGGAAATGCCGCGTGCACATCAGAAATACGAGGGGCAAGCCTCGGGTCGTGGACCTCTGCCAGCAGACGGTGCCAGCCGCAACTGCGGTAAGCGCTGGTCACTGGCAGATATCAGTATTGAGACGGGTTGTGGACCAGGAGCAGCAGGCGGCACCGGCCACCTCGGCGGCGCGCGCTGACCACTGCTCCAAACATGCATTGAGAACGTCTTAGGGGCAAGATCAGCTGGCGCCGACGGCGCGCGCTACACGGAGCTGCGGAGCCAGGAGAGGCAAGGGCCAAACCTCGAGAGGGGCTCGATGGGGTGGGGGGCCAGGGCGGCGACTGCTCGCGCCCGCCAGCGGAGGCGGCGGAGGGCAGGGGGGGGGGGCGGGCGTTCCCCGCGCCCCCGCGGTCCGCCATAGCTCGCCACCCTCGCCGCCTCCGCGGCGAGGGGGGCGCCGCCCCCGCGGTTGCAGGGCGCAGGGCCATGCGAGGTCAAGCGCCCGGCGAGGATCAACGGTCGAAGCAAACCAGCGGGAGTAGCGCCGACTGCAATAGGCCGAACGGCGAGATCGTCGTCACCATAGCCACCTATAACGCTCTCGCGATGAAGGCCGAAGCAGAGGCGGAGGTGCACGAAGGAATGGTGTCACTGCGCAGACGCCTCGTCCGTCTCCAAGCGTTGCAGAGAAAGGTGCGCGTCATGGGCGTCCAGGAGACGCGTCAACCAGCAGGAGTCCCACGCGGCGATGGCTTTGTTCTTTTCGCTGCAGGGGCGGACGCCGGACACCGGATGCGGCGCCCCACTAAACTCGGCAGGTCTGGCTGGGAAGAGCCGCGGCGGATATGTATATGTCAGAGCATCGCGTGTACACCAACTACGCGGTTACCCGCGACGATACCTTGCCCCGCATCAGCGCCGCTATTTGAAGACTGCTTCGCAGTCCTGCATGCGCTGCGTCACGATTGCCCGGCAGTGTTTCGACGTGCTTGGTGGGGGGAAACGCGTAGACTGATTTCCAAACATGCGGCGACAATAGCAATGATGGGCGCCAACGGGCAGATAGGACAGCAGGACGAACAGCTTCCATGGATCGGAAGCCAAGGGCTGGCAGAAAAGACGGGGCATAATGGAAAAGAGCTCATGGACGTGTCGATCGTGAACGACCTTCGCATCGCGAACGCAAGGATGGAGCAAACGAACAGGTACACATACAATTTTAAATGCAGGACTGATCAATAAATCTGGCCAGCGCTACGCAGCGGGCGCATTGACTACGTCCTGGTCTCTGCCGCTCTCATGGGCAAGATCATCGAGTGCGACGCGATGCGCGACTGGGGCAATGGAGGCACGCGCGTGGATCATTTTCCAGTCGAGGCGAGGCTCAGAGCAACGACCTGCGAGGCAAGAGGAAGGAAAGCCATCGAACAAAGGCTGGGCACTGCGAAGATCAGAGACCAGCGGCGACTACGCGATCTTACAAGCGAGATGGCATCGATCTTACTGCCACACTGGGATTTATTATATATATACGCATGCCGACATGGCTGCCGAACAATACTGGGCTGCGGCGCCCAAATATTTTGCCTCAAACCAACTCGCACTTCTCGGGGCGCATGCCAGAGACGGCCCCGTTGAGCTACTGCGGCTCAGACGCTACGTCAAGAAAGCGCGACCCATTCTCTACCGTCGCAAGCCTTCACCATATGCATTGCTTGGAAAGCACCCACTCAGGCATATGGGCGACCTGGCGCCAGAAGACCGCCTATATGCCACGACAAGAGCTCCGAGATGACCGAGCTGCTTTTTTTTTACGAGAAAAGCCCCAAGAAATACCGGGGGCGATCGATGAGTGAAACGCCCAACGCGAAGCGAATGCGGCGCGAGTCCTCAGCTTCGGCGGCGGGAAGCGCGGCTTCTCCAACGGCGGAGAGCTCGCTTTGAGAACCAATCTGGCTTGCAGACTGCGCTAAAATGGTGAATCATCGCTGATGAGGCGATGATTCACCATTTTAGCGAAGTAGAGCAGGCCAGGATCACGGACATGAAAGGGCGTCGAGATGCGCGATAGGGGCGGGCACCCAGCGGCCAGGTCGCTTAGCCTGAGCATCGAGACGACCCTTACGGCTCACCAGCTGTAAGCAAGTTTCAGGAAAGAGAGCGGGCGAGCGACCAGGCGCAGATGGTATCCCAGACGACATCCTCAAAGCTACGGCAGCTTCATCTGCCTGCTGGTTCTACCCTGCCGCGGTCAAGACGGCCCTCTACATCCAGGAGCCATCATCCTTCGAACAACTCATCCTACGCGGGCTGCCCAAGTACGCGGACCTCATGGACTGGGCCAACAGAAGGAACATCTGCCCCAACAACACGGTCAGCAAGCACTACCACAAATGGCTCAGGAACGCGGCTGCCCAGACGATCCACGTCATGTTGAGGGGGAACCAGGTAGGCGGGCGCCCTCGACGCGTTGCATCGATGGCGGTTCTCCTTACGAGAACCGGCGTGCAGGTGTGCGCCAGTCGTGGGCAGTCGGCAGCGTGCACCTTCGTCGACCTCAAGAGTGCTTTCTACGCAGTCATCCGCTCCATGGGCAATCAGATGGAGCACTCGCTGGACGACATCGAGAACATCGCGCGCGACTCCGAGGTTCCGCTCCATCTGTGCCCGTTTGCCGAGGCAGCCTTGAAGGCCCCTTTCTGCAATGCAAGAGAAGGGATTGGACTCTCAGCTGGCAGCCTTGATCTTGGAAGCGAACAGGACAACATGGAGCCAGACCCCATCGCCGAGCACCATGGCATTAGCGAGACGAGGCGCGAGGGCAGGCAATGGGATCGCGGATTATGTGTTTATCTTTGTATAGGCCAGGGCGCTGCAGGAATTCGAGTGCCAGCTGAAGAAGGTTGATTGATTTATCCCACTGCGCGCTCACACGCCGAAGACCTTCGCGACGGAGCAGGGCAGTGAGTCACACCTACCAGACTTCACGCGCGCCGACGACCCCGTCATCATCATAGTGTGCAAAGACAACGCGCAGATCACCGAGGACGTCGGCACGGCGATCAAGATCACGCATCGCACGATGGCCAAGCACGGCATCCGAGTGAAAGCCAGCCCCGTAGAGTCGGCGGTCATGTAGCACATAGAAGGTACTGGCAAGTTGGCAGCGACGACAAAATATTTCGCACAGCCATGCGTTATCAAATCATCGTTATAACATAATCCAGGTGTGCGACTGTATTAACATCTTCGAATCCTCGTGACCATCGGCGACGACTGGCGACCAGAACTCCAAAGCCGCGCGGACGAACAAGGTCGAGCTATCAATGAAATGAGGCACACTATATGCAAGGAGCGCTCCATCTGACCCAACGAGAAACTGAAGTTCGTTCGCAGCTACGGCAACAGTCGACTCCTTTGGCAGGTAGAGACATGGCTTACGCTGCGCAAAGGAGTAGTATCCATGGCGACTACAGCTTACATGCGTGGCCTGAGGTCGGCGACGAACACGATCGCAAAGCCTGGCATGCTTGAGCAGGCCCCCGACCAGTCAGGCGTACTCGAATGGCAAGCAACACTCGCGGAGCTGCAGCGGCAGGCGGGCATCCCGCCCAAGGAACCACTGACGGACAAAAAACAACACATGTGCTACAAGCGCGGAAAGGTGACCAATTCAGTCGCGGCCTGGAAGATCCATCGTGCAGTAGTACACGACCCGGCTGACGTGGCCCAATGGGTTGCCATCGGCACGGCATGCCAAGCACGCGAGACAGATTTCCCTGCGCGCGGGCAGCGGGTGCGATATCTCCGCCACAGCTGCGGGCACTGCTTCGTGGGGATTGCGCCGCGCGGCGAGCTGGCCGACCACGGCGCGGCGGCCCGCGGCGGGCAGCTGGGCCTCGGGGGGGAGACAGGGGCATCGAGAATTGGAGGCGCCGCGACCTGCGCCGGTTGGCCCTCGCCCGTGGAGAAAGGCGAGAGGAGCGCTGATTGAGGCCTTCGTGAAATTGAGCCCCCCCCCGCCCGAGCTTCCGCCCATGCCGCCAGTGTGTGAAAACAGGTTTCCGATGCCCGATCTTAGCGAGTTCTTGCGCCACTCGATTCTGCTACTCTTCGGCGGCCATCGACGCCGTGGTGGCCTCCAGGATGTTTTCGGAAGCCTCTCAGGTGGCCCCTGTTGTTTTCGCTATCTCTGCTGGAATTCCAAACGATCCGAAGCCCAGCGATGCGACCGCCAGCGATGTAGCGCATGATTGTTCGGGGGGAAGTTCTAGCCGCAGAACAGATCGTAGCAGCCATAACAGGCCCACCATGCGAAGCATGGAGATCGGCCAGAACGCGCGCTTCCCCAGCGGTGGCAGCTCAGCCTCGCCCTGTCCGTTCCCGCGCCCCCCTATCGGGGTGCCCGAACCTCAGTGCCCGCGAGCGCCTACAGGTAGAACTAGGCAGTGCACTCCTACGCACAGCCGCGTGTTTTATGGTGATTTCGGCCCTGTCTAACATAAGCTGGGCAGTAAAGCGCCCGGCCCCAGCCTCGTAGACCCCTGCAGCGCCATCCTCCTGGTACTTGCCGAAATACAGGCCGCAGCAGAGCTGCCAGGAGTAGAGATGGCCACAATCGATCAGTGCTGTGTCGGAACGGTCAGCAGAAAGTCGACCGCACTTTTGCGCATTCACCTCCCAGAGTTCAACCGCATTGTCCAGTTGCACCCGACTGCAGGCCGATGCCGACGCCAGGCTAACGCCAAATGCCGTCGCAGAGCGGCCTTAGGCCCGGACGGGGAGGGAAGGTGCAGAACCAGCCCCCTCAAGGCCTACCCAGAACGGTTGTGCAGGCTAATCGCGGGTAGCATTTTGGAGCGTTGGACCCCCCTGGCTCAGAGAGGAGAAGCGGCAGCACAGGAGCACGAAGAAGCGCCCTTCGTCCCAGAGTACCTGCTGCCTTTTTACGTGCCCCTCGACCCGTACCTCCCTCGAGCCAGGGGGCAGGACTGTGCCATCTATAACACGCTTTGGGGATAGGGGTCGGCCATTATCGATGTCGATATTTGTTATTCGATTCCTTTTTCGTTTGGGCCGACCGATTCGATCGTCCACTTTGACCGACCCCACACTCTCTCTGCTCATTTCCCTTTAGCTTGATGTTTCGTGCCTGCTCGCCCCACCGCTCTCTCCGAGCTCAAGGCCTGCCAGGCCCTGTGGTTTGAGCCTGGCAGGGTGGACAGTGGAGTTTGGGAGGCCCTGGAGGCTTGCGTATTCCTACTATGTTGGAGTAGAGAGCGCGGGTGAGGCAGGGAGTCGTCCCCCAGACAGTGCTGGCACTCCTGTGGCCCTTGGTCCACGCCTTCGCGACTGTCTCGGGGTCCGCGCGGCTCCTGCTGCCCCGCGCGAAGGGGCAAGGCCCTGCCTCAGGACAGTCTTTCCTCCTTCCCTCGTTTGATGCCACGATCACGTCGTATCTTATTGTCGCCACCTGCCATCGCCCTCCCTTGTTGGCAGCCTGTCCTAAAACGTCTCCACTGTGCGCCGAATGACGTCGCAGATGAAGAAGACAAGCTAGGTGCGCAAGCGTCTTACCTGACGTCCTACCCCTTTTTCTCCCATCCCTTACCATGGCGTAGATCTCTCCTCGACTCGCAGATGAGATGATTGGCTGCGAATCGACAGTGGCCTTTAGATTGCGATGAGATGTGGGGAAGAGGAGGACGAGGACGAAAACGAGGAGGCGCATATGGAGGAGGAGGAGGAGGAAAAAGAGGAACTGGGCCCTCCTGTAGGACACCGGCATCTTCGGGTTCTACGGCCAGTGCGAGGAGGCGGCCGTGCCCGGCTGCGTTGACGAGCTCCTTTTCGGCGTCGCCAGCCTCGCCCGCAGCGTCACGGAGGAGGAGGCTGCGCTCGCGGCTCGCTCCATGCGGCTGGAAACTTTTGTTTGTCCCGTTGTCTTCGTCGTCGTCCTCCTCCCCCTCCTCCTCCTCCTCCTCCTCCTCCTCCTCCTCCTCCTCCTCCTCCTCTTAGCCTTCCTCGTGCCCTACTCCACCAAAGATTTTCCTCCACCTCCTTCGCCCTCCCTTCCTTTCTGCACTCTCTCTTCCATGTGTTCTTCTCCTGCACCTCCGCCCTTCTCCCGCCCTACTCCACTAACTCTTCTCCCTGCTCATCGTTATCCTCCTGCTCCTCTTCCTCGTCTTGGGAGGAGGACGAGGAGGATGAGGAGGCGATGCTCGCGGCGCGCATTGCTCCCTCCTTGTCTGCTCTCATGCGCCTCGCGTCATCATTCTTGAGGTTTTGCTGCCCCATCGCGCACACCTCCTGCACAGCCCGCCTTGCGGCTGGGTCACTGTGCCTCCAGGGACATCGTTTGCGAGCGCACGAGTTCCCCCCCCTCGGCGCACTGCGAGCGCCTTCTGCCGCATCCTCGGGGGTGGGCGCGATCGTCGTGTACCGTGTGCGCCGTCTCCTCGGAGACGGGTGTCGGGTTGGAGGGCGGACATCCACAGAAGCGAGAAGTTCAATGTTTGTCTCGCTCATCGGACTTTCTTGGAGGGCCACTTGGACCCCTCCCGGACTGTCTTGGGAACCTCTCGAGCCATGTTGTGGCCGTTCGGGAGCCGTCTTGGCCATCATGGGCCATTGCGGTGTCAGTTTGCTTGTCTTGGAAGTGGTCTGTTTGCTTTGAATTCCTGGATTCTCCAGTCGGCAGCGACGTGTTTTGCCGCGAGCACACCCAGCGGCGAGTCGACAAGGCCACCGAACTCCTCGACGCACTGGGTGCTCGGGAACACCCAAGTCGCGCTTCACCTGCTGCGACAGTGTGCTGGCTTTTGCAGGCTGAGTTACTCGGCCCGGGTCGCTCCGCCTAGCATGCACACGTAGGCGCTGATTGCTCTCGACAGCGCAGTCCGGGCCAGCCTCGAGCAGCTGAGCAGCAGCTCCCCGATGGACGACTCCTGGGCGCAAGCACAGCTTGCCCTCAAGGCAGGCGGCCTGGGGCTGCGCTCAGCCGAGCGCCACGCGCCCGCCGCCTACCTGGCCTCCCGCGCGGCCTGCTCTGGGCTCTGCAGGCAGCTCTGGGCGGGATACTCCGACGACTACACCGGCGCCGACGGCGCTCTGGGCGCTGCCGCGGCGTCCTACAACGCCTGGCTCCCGCAGGCGGGGAGGATCACGTTCGACGCCAGCCGGCACGGCGACCAGCGGGGCTTCTTCGACAACCTAGACGAAGCCGCCAAAGCCGAATTCTGGGAGCGCGCCAACCTCGCCACTAGGGCCCACCTCTCGCTGGCGAGCGCGGAAGGCGCCTGCGGCTGGCTGCAGGCGCGACCCTGCGCCGAGGTCGGCACGGACTTCCCGCGCGGCTTTATTCAGATCGCCCGGCAGAGGTGCCTGCGGATGCAGCTGGCGGACGAGGGGGCTTCCTGCCCGGCCTGCGGCGGCATGCTCGACGTCTACGGGGGCCGCGCGCTGGTGTGCCCCTGCCGCGGACACCTCGTGAAGCGGCGCAACGCTTTGCGCGACGAGCCCTTCTTCGCCGCGCAGGCCGCTGGCTTCCCCGGCGCCCAGCTCGAGCGGCCAGGTTTGCTGCAGCCCCGCCAGCGAGGCGAGGGCCTCCCCGAGACTGAGGAGGACGGCGGCGGGCTCGACGAGGGCGCCCGGCGCCCGGCAGACGTGTGCATCCCCCGTTGGCGCAGCAGCGTCCCGGCCGCCTTGGACTTCGCAGTCGCCTCTGGGCTGCGGGGCGACCAGCTGGCTGCCTCGGCCGGCGCGCAGCTGTGGCGCGGCCGGCATCACTTTTTTTTATCCCGACGGTGATGGAGGCGCACGGCGGCGCCCGGGGGAAGGAGGCATGCCGCGCGTTGGCCGTCCCGGCGAAGCGCGCGGCGGACGCCACTGGGCAGGGCCCCCGGGCAGGCGGCGGCGGAGCACGCCCAGCGACTCCCGCTTCTCCTTCGTAAGGAGAATGCGCGGGCCGTGCTCCGCCGGCTGTAGGCGCGGCGCGGGGGGCCCGCGGCCGCCGCCAGGCTGACCGCGGCTTCGGCGGCACAGGGGGCGGACGCCGCATGAGCGGGCGCCCCCTGGCCGACGACAACCAAGGCCCCCCGACGACCCACGATGACCCCCAGACCCCCGACGACCCACGACGACCCCCGACGACCCACGACGACCCACGACGACCCACGACGACCCCCAACGACTTCCGCCGACCCTCGCCCCCCCCCCCCGCCCCCCGCCCGCCCCCTGCGTGTCTGCTCGCCTGCTGCTGCCCTTGCCGCCCCCTTCCCCCTTTTCCCCTCCAGCATGATCGTGTCTGCTCGCCGCGTTTCCTCTCCTCCCCCTTCCTCCTCCTTCTCCACCTCCTCCTCCTCCTCCTCCTCCTCCTCCTCCTCCTCCTCTCTCTTCCTCCTCCTCCTCCTCCTCCTCCTCCTTCTCCTCCCCCTCCTCCTCCTCCTCCCTTTCCTCCTCCTCCTCCTCCTCCTCCTCCTCCTCCGCCTCTCCTCCTCCGCGCTGCGGTGCCGCAGTGTCAGTCCAGACTTGCTGGGCGGTCGGAAGCCAGGCCGCTTTTCGCGGGCGCGCCGTGTCCCCCACCTCGTTTTCCTCGTCCTCCCCCTCTTTGCTCCTCGCCCCGGCCGCGTTTCGCGATTGAGGGTGGGGGGCTGCCCCCTTGCAGCGGGGGGGTTCCACCACCGAGCCGGTGGCCCGAATGTCGGCCACGCTCGCAGGACAGATGATGACCGATATTGTTCTGGCTTTGCTCTTTGCGGGGCGCTTTTGGCGCGTCGGGCCTCCTCGAGCGGATCCCCAATCAGACCTACAGAGGCCAACTTCATTAACCTCCTATTGTTTCAGTTTCAGCACCTATTCCGTCACGAGTCTCTGAAGGAAGTGGTCTTGGAAGCATTTTGGGCCGAATGGAGGGCGAAACGAGCGCCAGAGAGCAAATGCAGGGGGAAATTCAGAACGACGCGTGCGTCGCCAGAGGGGGGGGGATCGGCCCTAGAAAGACGAACGAACTCTTCCAGACCAAGAAACGAGCTTCAGCCCCAATGGGGGCGGTCCAGGGGTGGTTGGACCGCGCAGACTTGACGGAAAGAGCGCTAGCGAGAGAAGTTTTGCACAGGGCTTTAGCCCCAATGGGGGGACCGCGTGGATTTTTCTAACACGCCCTCCGGGGGCCATGTTGGCGTTTTCTCGGCCCACGGCGGTTCAAGAGACAGTCAAGGGGTTAGACGGCTTCGTGTGTCTCGAAGGGTCCAAGAGACGCCCCAGAGGCGCCAAGACGACCCGAGAGCGCTCCAGGAGGGACGACGGTGCCCCCGAGACGGCCTCAGAGGCCCCCCGGGCGCCCCAAGAGGCCCCCACGAGGACCGCCAAGAGGGACTCAGGGGGAAAAACCATAGTTTGTTCTACAGTGTTTGAAGCATTTTGGGGTCCTCGTACCACAAACGGCCGCAGACGGCCCTGGAGGCCTCTGGGATCGCCCAGAGGCGCCCCCAGAGGCTTCCAGGAGGGCTCCAAAACGGCCCAAGAGAACCCCAAGACGGCACAAGAGAGCTCCACAGAACCCCAAGCGGCTCCCAGGAGAGCCCCACGGGGGCCACAGGAGGTTCCAAAGAGGGCCCCAAGAGCACCCCAAGTTCGCCCAAGCCCGGCAAGACGGTCCAGGAGGGCCCCCCGGGACGGCTCAAGAGGGCCCCGAATCGGCCAAGAGGGCCCGAAAATTGGACGCAAAGAGCCCCAAGAGGACTCCAGGAGGCCTTCAAGATGCCTCCCAGAGCCTCTCAAGAGGCTCCCCACGACATTCGATGACGCAACTTCAGGAGCGAACGGTGATACAAAAAGCTAGGATCTTCTCTATTGTCCTCGTCCTCTCCAAGTCGTCCCAATAATCTCTCTCACTTGCCAGCTGCCTCCCTCCCTCCCCCGCGTCTTCCGATGCCCCCTGCTCCGGCCACGGAGTACGCCCGCCGGCCATGGAATATGTGCAGTATCCCTTGCCTTCTGATTCACCCCGTCCTTTTATCCTTCGCAAACGCGCTCTCTCAGTCTTCCCGTCTCCTCTTTCCCCTCTTTCCCCTCTTGCGCTCTCCTCTCTACGGTTGCCGTCTTGACGGGCCTCGCACCCCTGTCTGCTCCAACGCTTCCGCACAACGATCCCTGTGTGTCAGAACCGCTGCCGCGTAGACGGCCGTCAAACCCTTGTGGCTATGCTCAGACGTCCGCTCCATAGAAGCGCTCTTTCCGTTTCCGTGCCGGCCCAGGTTCTAACACGCCCTCCGGTGGCCTTGTTGGTGGCTTTTTCAGCCCAGGACAGTCTATGAGACACCCAAGGGGCTCCCAAGACGGCTTCAGATATCTCGAAGGTTTCAAGAGACGCCCCAGAGGCGTCAAGACGACCCGAGAGCGCTCCAGGAGGGACGACGGTGCCCCCGAGACGGCGTCAGAGGCCCCCCAGACGCCCCAAGAGGCCCCGACGAGGACCTCGAACAGGGACTCAAGCGGCAAAAACAATCGATTTCCCTTCGGCTTTGACAGTTTTGGGGGTTCTCGCTTTTTCGGGCCAGAAATTGCCACTTCCCAACACGTCCGCAGAGGCTCCCTAGAGGGCCTGAGAACATTCCAAGAAAGCTTCAAGACGGCCCACGACAGCCCCAAGACGGGCCAAGGAGGGTCCCACAGAGGCCCAAGAGGCTCGCAGAAGAGCTTCAATAGGGCCACAGGAGGCTGCCCAAACCCCCCAAGAGGGTCCAAGAGGTCCAAGAGGGGCCCCCCGGACGGCCCAAGCGGGCCCCAAAACGTCCCCGAAGACCCCCAGGGGACCTCCAAGACGCCTTCCAGATGCCTCTCCGAGCCTCTAGCTGCTTTTGGGGCTTTCAGAGGCCGCTTCGCTGCCACGGCTGGAAGCAGGTTGGAAAACATCAGCGAAGGAACCCTTCGAGGGGTCTGGGACCGACTGTAATTGGATTTGGCGGCGGAGTGCGCCCGACAACTATGCAATATATGACGTTCCCGCAATACTTTGATTCACCCCGTCCTTGTATCCCTCACCACGCACTCTCTCCCTCTTCCTCATCCCTCTTCCGGTCTCCTCGTTCTCCTCTTTCCCTTGCCCTGTCCAAAGCGGCCGTCATGCCGCGACTCGCACTCCTTTTGGCTGCGGCATTCACGCATGGCGATCCCACGTGCAAATCGCTGCCGCGTGAACATCCGTCGAACCCTTGAGACCATGTGACACCTCCACTCCACATAATCGCTCTTTCCGTTCCTGTGCCGGCCTAGGTTTTAACACGCTCTTTCCGTGCAGGAACGGTTGCTGATGTTGATGATGATGATGATGGTGGTGGTGATGATGATGATGATGGTGGTGGTGGTGGTGATGATGATGATGATGAGGAGGAGGAGGAGGAGTCGAGGAGGATGATGATGAGGATGAGGATGAGGATGAGGATGAGGATGATGATGTGGGTGATGGTGATGATGCTGTTGTAGATGATGCTGATGCTGATGATGATGCTGCTGATGATGATGCTGCTGATGATGATAAGTTTGATGATGATGCTGTTGTTGATGATGATGGTGTGATGATGGTGATGATGATGATGATGATGATGATGATGATGTTGATGATGATGATTATGATGATGATGGTGAGGATGATGATAGCGTTGCTGCTTATGATGGTGATGATGATGTGGAAAGACATGATGAGAAGGTCCTTGTCCCGCGACGGGCGCACGATGATTGAGAACTCCAATCCGCCGCCTGTGTTGCCAAGAAGCCTGCGCACAGCTCGCACTCTCACAGCAAAGGAGAGTCTGGACATGATGTGCTTTTTGTCTGGCGTTGCTCTGGGAACCCAGGAGAACAGGGGCAAGCCGGCCCGAGCAGGTTGTGGCTGCGGTGGGCACAGGGAGGCATCGTGCACAACAGGAGAGCAGCTGAAGAGAAGTGCACAAGCACGCAACGCCCGATACATGTACAACTCCCGAACATCATCTCTGTTCCCTTCAGCCTCTCAGTAGCTGGCTCAGACACCAGCGCTCTGGCCACTGCCCAGCTGCACTGCGCCAGGGCTGGAGCCAGACGGTGCTTGGGCGATTTCGTGTGCCGTTTTCGTTTCGATGTCGTCTTGCTGTGAGGGCGAATTGAAGACAAAACGAGGAAAAACGAAACCAAAACGAAAACCAAAACGAAAACGAAACGAAAACCAAAACGAAACCAAACGAAAACGAGGGAAAACGAAACCAAAACGAAAACGAAAACGAAAGGGAAAACAAAACCAAAACGAAAACCTGCACTGCGCACCTCGCGCGCTGCCGTGGTCGCCGCTTCCCTCCCGGTGCGCATCGTCCCGGGCCGCACCAACTCTCTGTGAGGTCCATCCTCGCCTTGCGCTTCGGCAGCTCGTCCACCGGCATGGCCAGATGATCCACCCGTCGGATCTCACATACCGTGGCGTTCATGGCCTGGCGAACGATCCGGACCTGCGCCGAACGCGCACGGTCGCGCCCTCCAGCGGTCTCCCCTCTGGAGGTGGTCGTGCAGCGCACAGCCCCTCTGCGCAGCACCTCCACGCTTCTTCTCCTCGGCGTTCCAGCAGGCGACAGTTGTCTCAGGTGCTCGCACCACCTTTCCCACTCGTCGAGCCAGAACACAAGCAAAGCGAACTCATGACACAGCGTGACCCTCCGTCCATCCAAGTTCTGCACATCTGGTACAGAAAGCGCCTCCGCATGCAAAGTAAACACCACACGAGTCACCCTTAAGCTTCTCCACGCCAACAAGCTAGCCGGCTGTTGTTTTCCTTCCGAAGCTCCACGCGTGGCAGCCAGCACCGCGCATGCACCTTGGGATCCACTTCCACTGCTGTGGTGTAAACTTGCGTCAGACACTGACACAGCAGCTCCTCGAGTGGAATTGGCAACGCAGTAATTCCCAAGCTTGCCGTCTCCTTCATGTGCTTCACCAACTGGTTTGTCTTCTTGACGTCGTCGCAGGTCAGCGTGTTCAGGGACTTTTGGAGTAGGCTGCACCTCCCAGCACCGTCCGCCCTTAGCTCCCGCGTCAACCACTTCAGCGACCCAAACATTGCACCAGCTTGACTGCACTCTACCGCCGTACACGCATAATTTTTAGCCCTTCCCCGAGCTACTTGACGGACGAGAGTCTCTCCTTCATGAATTTCTCTATGGACACGTGGAAAGTGAATTCGTCGTCCTGGGTGTAGTGGCGCCCGTTGAACATGGCCCCCTCGGAGTCTTCCCATAGAGACGTCACCTTCCCGAACGTCCTTCGTTCTCATAGCTGGGCCACCTGCTCCTGATAGCGATGGCCGCCCACATCGAAGATGCCATCCACCCCCGCCACCACGATGCCCTCCGCATCTGGTCGCACCCGTACGCCAGGTCCTCCTTAGCTTCACGTCGTCCACCAAGATCTGCCAGCCCCACCGGAGGCCGAGCAGGCGCTCGGGCAGGGAACGGCATGAGCACGGTCGGGTCCGGCGTGCTCTGGCGGTGACCGCAGCCCTGCGAGGTTCCCTTTTGAGACCCTCCCTGACGTGCAGAGGAGCGTCGCCAAGACCGCAGACGCCCGAGACGAGCTCGATAAGCTGGCCAGCCTCCATGCCCGGAAGCCCACTTTTGGGCTGCTCTGCGTACAGCTAGCCGTTCTCCCTCACCAGCTTGTCGGACTGCATGAAGGCCACCCACAGGTCTCCGATAGTAACCTCCCACTGGTTGGAGGCAGCGACTTGCAGGACCATGAGCGAACTCGTAGTAACATAGGTGCTAAGCGTACCAGAGACAGGAAGTCTGGATCTTGATCTCCACGAGCACACCAGCGGCTCTTGACGGTGGTCAGCATTCCCAGCTGCTCGGAGGGCTTTAGACGTGCCATCCGCGACGCACTGATGCGTCCCCTTTTCTATTTCGCACGAGAGCTTCGCGCACCTCTTGACTTTCGCTCAGGGTCAG
The DNA here is from genome assembly GCA_963575745.1 of Prorocentrum cordatum. NCBI lineage: Eukaryota > Dinophyceae > Prorocentrales > Prorocentraceae > Prorocentrum > Prorocentrum cordatum. The sequence continues at coordinate 56,172 of CAUYUJ010002141.1, forward strand.
CGCGCGTACTCCACCCTTCGACTTGACTCCATCCCACTCGGTGGTATCTGCCTTGATCCACTCGGGCCACTCCTCCTTCGATATGCGCCTCTACCTTGATAAAGACGATGTCCTCCACAGCTCCATGCTCCCAGTCCATGACCACCAGCTCCTCATCCGTGGTTCTGGAACTTGGCTTGACCTGCGCTGCCTTTCGTCCCAGGCCCAGCTTCTGGTTCTGCGCCACGGCACGCTCGATGGCCGCCTCGATCCTTCGCCTGGTGGGGTTGGGGCCGCCCTCTACCGATTCCTGCCTACGTGCCAGCCCACGGCTCGGTGCAGAGCCCTCCTCGGCTCCCTTTCCGGCGCGTCTGAAAAACCTCCTCGATACTCTTGACCGCCGCCTCTGCTGCACGCCTGTGGAACTCCTCACCAGGTCGAGTGCTGCTCGTGGCCCGCGCACTCCGCTCCAACGGTTCGGACAGGACCTCTCGCACCTCCTCCTCGACTGCCTTGCGTACCTCCTCATTTTCTGGACTCTCTTCCTGGTCCCCGCCTGCTCCTTCAGGTGGCTGCCGAGGTTGTGCTTGAGCAGGTGGCGGCGCTGTCTCTTCAGGTCCTGGGGGCGGATCTTGGACGGGCTCCGGTGGATCAGGTGGCATTTCCCGAACCTCGCGAGCTGGAGCTCGTCGCTGGTTGCCAAACGTATTTTTTCCAGGCTGCATTGCCACAGCTCGCGCTTCTGATTCACCCAGACCGAACCATCTTTGACCATAAGTACAACTCATCGTCCCACCCATCGCTCCTTGTTCTAGTCTTGACACCACTTATTCCCAGTGTCTCTTGCGAACTTCCTCTACACCCTGACCCAGTCACCAGGCTGAAGTTGCACCCGAGGTGAAGCTCCACTTGCCAGCACACGCTTGATAGACCCGTGAGTGTCCTCCTCCATCATAGCTCGAAGTCGATAAGCACAATGCCCTTCTGTATCCGGATCTTGGGGAAGTTGACGGAAGCCCATTGCAGATGTCAGAGAGTAGGTTTCTTGGTAGTCGCGGCAGTTTCCCAAGTCCCTCCGTGCACTGGAGTGAGTCCTGAGCGGTTGACGAGCCGGCTCTTCGCTGCTTCGCACGCCAGGAACAACGCCTCTGCTTTCTTCCGAGTCTCCGGGGGCTCCAGCTCACTGGTCGTCGCGTTCTTCAACGGTGGCCGCGCGTCGATGGTAGATACCAGACAGCCTTCTTCAGCAGCTGGATCCGCAAATGTACCCATAAGTTTCTTGCCCTTGTCCACGACCAGAATCTCGGGAGGGCCAGACACCCGTGGCCAGCACCGGCAAAAAGCAAGCCATACATTCCAAGGAGACTTCTCGTTCTTCGGAACCCTCTGGAGCATTGAGTATTGCGTACCCCAGTCAGTAGCGTTGAGATATAGCACCCGCTCCTGATTGCCCTGCTTGATGAAGATCAGTTCTGTGCCCACCATACAATTCATGCGGTAGCACGTGAGAATAGCAAACATTCTGCTCGGCTTGGGTCGCACCCGAACCTTGCGCACATCGCATTCGAACTGCGTCTTCGCCCAGCGGATCACGTTGGTGCGAACTTGCTTTACCCACTTGCAGAACACGACAGAAGTTCACCCTCGCGGGATGCGCCCGCTTCCCATCTAGTTATCGGATCAGTTCCTTCTCCGTTTCGATGGGCTCTGTCCCGCCGTGAGTTTCTCCCTCGTCTGTCTGCTCTTCTTCAGGTGCCTCCGCACCTCCGTCGCCGCCCTCTCCTTCGCCCTCCCCACCCTCTCCGGCGAAAGTCTCCTCGCACTCGAAGTTGGCCAGTTGATACTCTCCAAGTTGACGGCGAAGACCCCCAGCTGTCGCCTTCGACAGACGGGGCGGGCACCCCTCCCACCGAGGAGAGCGCCCGCGCCTCGGGCTGCTCCCCCGGAGGCCCTCGGCCGTGCGCGCGGGGGGGGGCTCGCGGAGGACGCGCTCCCCCGTCGCGTGCTGCCTCTCGGCCAGAGCCTGCACGGCGAAGCGCAGGGCGAAGAGAAAGAAAACGGCAGCTCCTGGCGCTCCGCGCGGACTTCTCGCACCCGCGCTGGGCCCCCCCCCCCCCCCCCGGCGGCGCCTCTTCGGCGGGCCGCCCCCGGCGCTCTCCGCGCGCCATGGAGGGGGTCCAGCGCGGGTCCGAGGGGTCCGCGCGGAGCGCCGAGAGTTTGACTGTGAGTGGCGTTGTTGTTCCTCTTGTGTGGTAGCCCGCACTCGGGTGCGCTTTAGCCTTCTTGGGGGTCCATCCGAGAGTGGTTCCACTCCACCAGTGAGCACATGGGGCCACACGGCGGAGCACCCACCGTCAGATCTAGGCCTCGGGCACGAATATCTGCAGGACAATCTGCCCGATTCTGCGCTCGGTCGAAGTTCCAGCCCAACTTCACATCGTACGCCACTCCACCTCCCTCGCCTAACTTCTCGCACGTCCTCCTCCTCCTCGCCCAGGACAATGGATCAGGAGGGGAAAAAAACACACAGACACAGTTGATCGGCGATTCCCAGGAAGTGGGGGGGAAGACAAAAACCCAGAAAAGATGGGGAATTATGGAGAATCCTGTTATTTGTGTCTATTCATTTGTGTGTCCCAGGGCCCCTTCAAACGAAATTGTCCTCGACCTCCCAGTTCAGCAGGACCACCTGGCCCTCCAGGTCGCTCGGCTTCTCGAGCTGTCCCTCGGACTGGCCGCCTTTCAACTTCCCCCATCTGCTGCCAGCCACGAAGACTCGACAATACTGCAACTTCCTCGCCGTCTGGAGTATAGTTGGTCGCTGTCGATCAGAATGACGCCGTCCCGACTCTGGTCCTTCTTGTCGCCAATGCCCCGCCGCCACCTGGTCAGGTTGTCTGGGCGGATCTCCTCCAGGTCCTTCGATTGGCCTCCCCGGACCACCCATCCGCAGTCCTCGTGCTCCATCCGATCCTCGCCACGCTTGCGGACCCGCTTCCGCTTTGGTACCGGTACGTCCTCGGGCGCTGGTCCCTTCACTCTTATTGGAGGCGGGCTTGTCTGAGCTGGTGGACGTGTGGGCGATGACTTGCTCTCCGTGCAGGCCTCTGGTGTAGCTCGCCGAAGATCTCCCCCATCGACTCCTCCCTCCGTCGAGCTAGGGCCCCGGCCTCGTCCTTGGACAGCAGCATGTGCCCCCAGGGACCCTTCTCCCAGCACCATCCGCACCGAGCGCAGGTTATACAGCAGCCTTCATCCCACGCGTCCCCCTGGGCTTCTCGACTGGATGCTCGCACTCGCTCGCCTTCACCTCGACCTGGCCCGCCGTCTCCTTCAGCGGGCAGCTCAGCGGCCACTTCCAGTGGAGCCAGTCCGGCGGAAGCGTCCACCGATCGTGGAGCCTGCACGTCCCGTCCATCCATTTGTGTACGTAGCCCCCGCACCTCTCCCCCTCCTGGGTGCACCTCTCACGTGCCTCCGTTGCCTCCCTGCACTGCATTGCGCCCTCCTCGCTGCTCACCAGCTTCTCCGCGCATTGGCAGTACACCACCACCCACTCTGGATAGCACACCGCCCTCTGGATGATCGTCTCTGGCTCGGTAGTCGATGAAACTCCCAGCTGCGAGGTCGTTGGAACACCCCTCGGAAGCTGGGGCACCGCCTCGAAAAATCCTCCTTCCCGTTGCCGCCCCAGCCGGCGCGCACTCCGGGCCGCAGCGGGCAGCAGATCCCAACAGGAAGCCACGCAGAACCCGAAGAGGACGAGGCTGAAGGCCACACGGACCCATGCCGGCCTCGCTGTAGTCCGCACCAAGCGAAGCGATTCTTCTGCCTCGCGTAGATCTGGAATTATTGGATACACAGCTTGAAAAAGCTGCAACCGAATTGCATGGACTCAAATTGCTGCCGATCTGGATGTCTGCATCTCCGTATCCCTGGGCCCCTTGAGGTATTTTCCAGCCTTCAGGACGGAACTCCACGACGGAGACAGCGTCATGCCTTCCTCATGGGAAGCTCAGCGTCGGCCCCTTCTCAAGATAAGTTTCATGCTATCGAGGTCTACCAGGGCCATGAACCTCCAGAGAGTCTTGATGGGCAGCAGAACTGGGACGTTGCCTCCACCACGGTTAGCTCCGAGAGGCCACGAGACCCTCCCATCCCGAACGGGTTGACCACAACTCCTACTGGTTGGGCTCGACCTCGTACTTCGTACTCCTTGGGCCAGGGCTGGCCTGTTGGTCCACTTGATTTTCAACCCATGTTTCTGTACCTACAAGGCCTGACTGGGCCGCGAGTAAGCCCCCTCTCATCCCCTCGAGCTCTCTCAGGTCTTTGATCGGGCCCCTGCACGAACTCATCAAGATATTGCACCCTTCGAAGACATCCTAAGCTGCCAAGGTCACCGACTCCTTCCTGAAAGACTCCGAAGGCTTCCCTGGAGATCCCGAGGAAGATGAACCCGATGTGGCACTCTGGAGGCTGGAAAGGCCGATGCTGGCACTTCGACACGCACTCCAGATACTCGCCCTTCGACTTATGATTTCTTGCCTCCTCATGCGCTGTCACGCCCACGAAGAAGCCGGACTTCGTCTTGTAATTGTCTGCTGCCGTTGCAGCTCCACGAGCGTCTGGCGGATTGCTGCACTTCCGGCCCAATGGCCCACTTACCCACAGCGAGCACATTTCGTCCGCAACTTGATCACGTCAATGTGCACCCTCATCCTTCGCCCCTGACTGTCCTTGAGGCGGTTGCTGGCGCCGGAACGCGCCATCGGAGGCGATGGATTCCCGCCCTTGCCTTTGTTGCCGTGCTTGCCTCCGCCCTTGTGGAAGCCAAACTTTCTCTTCTCCTGCCTCCACGACTCGCGGACCGCCTGGTGGGACGCCAGTGCTGTCGCGAAGTTGGCCTTGTCGTGTACCTCCCAGAGATCGTCCTCAATGACGTAGATGTAGTCCGTGCCGTCCTCATTCTCAGCGTCGTCCTCAAGCGGGAAATGGGCGCTCGCCTGGCCAGGCTGCTCCTCTTCATCGCCATAGAATTGCCTGTCGTGCTTGTCGGTGGTGACCCCGTCCAGCCGTCGAAGAGCCCAGATCACCTCCGCCTCGGTGAAGCTCCCGGCTGTCCACGTTTTGATCATGTCTTCGCCTTTGTCGCCCAACTTGGCGTGTCTCATCATGATGTAGCCCCCTTCCTCCGAGGCCAGCTGTAGCCCATCGCGCTTCGGCTCGTTGATCCTCGCGACCGCTGCAAGCGTGCAGTCCAGCATAGACTGACCTTTCTCCCTGAACGACGTGTGCACGGCCTTCCCGAAGGCCCTCGGCATAGTCTGCTGCAGGTAGGGTGCCAGCGCCTCATCCAGCATCGCGATGATGTGTTCTACAGTCGGGGCCCTGAAGAAGGATCCCTTTTCGTTGGGTAGGGGCTCCGTGTTCCTTAATTGTTTCGCAGCTTGCCTTAGGTTTCCCTTTGGTTTTCGATATGAAATCGAAGTCTAACTTATGGAAAATAGGGGCCTCGCTCCTTATTTAAGGTTCCTTAGGTCAACGCCCCGACTGTAGCCTGCTGCAGGTAGGGTGCCAGCGCCTCATCCAGGATCGCGATGCTGCGTTCTAGCCCGGCCTCGCCGACGAGTCCTCGGCCTCCATGTGTCTGCGATCGCCTCCCCAGCCGTGCCCGTCGGGCGCTTGGACTTCGGAATTCTGTCGTGCCTTACCATAGAGTGAGCTCCTCTCTCCATGCCGTGTGCGTCGCCTCGGAGTTGGCAGCGTCTTTGCCCGGCGGAGGTTCTCTGTCCGGGCCTCCTCGACCGCGCCGTTCGTCCGCTTGATCTCCTTCCTCTTCTCCAGCCATGACTTCCTGTGGACGCCGGTGGAACGTCACGGGCTCCGCTACCACTGAAAAGACCACGATGATCAGGTCCTGTGCACACGACGGGCGCCCGATGATTGAGAACTCCAATCCGCCGTCTGCGTTGCCAGAAAGCCTGCGCACAGCTCGCACTCGCACAGGAAAGGAGAGTCGGGATATGATGTGCTTGTCGTCTGGCGTTGCTCTGGGAACTCAGGAGAAACAGGGGAAAGCCGGCCCGAGCAGGATATGGCTGCGGTGGGCACAGGGAGGCATCACAGAGAGCAAAAGGGGAGCTGAAGTGAAGTGCACACGCGCGCAATGCACAATGAATCTACATGATGGTAATGGTGGTCATGGTGGGGGTGATGATAGGGTGATGATGTGATGATGGTGATGATGGTGGTAACGGTAATGGTACAGGTGATGTTGATTGTGGTGATGATGTTGATGATGATGGTGATGATGGTGATGTTGATTTTAGTAAAGATGGTGATGATGATGTTGATGATGGTGTTGATGATGTGGATGATTATGACTATGGTGCTGTTGCTGATTATGATGACGGTGATGATGCTGATACTGATGCTGCTGCTGTTGGTGATGCTGCTAACGATGCTGATGTTGATGCTGATGTTGATGATGATGCTGATGATGATGTTGTTGTTGATGATGATGCTGATGATGGTGCTGATGATGATGCTGATGATGATGAAGCTGATGGTGGTGATTTCGATGACGATGGTGGTGGTGGTGGTGGTGATGACGCCGACGATGATTATGCTGATGATGATGATGATTATGAGGATGAGCGTGAGGATAAGGATAAGGATGATAATGAGGATTTTGGTGATGGTGATAATGATGACGATGATGATGGTGATGATGGTGATGATGATGCTGCTGATGATGATGCTGCTGCTGATGATGTCGATGATGCTGATGAGACATCGGATGATGACGAAGTGGAGCATGCGGGAGGCGGTAGCAAGGGAAGATGAGAGAGGTGTGAGCTGGGAGGGGGGGAGTGTGCAGGGGTGCAATGACGTAGGCGGAAGAGTCCGCCTCGCCACCACGTGGCAATAGAACGGCCAGTAGCCTGCTGCCCCAGGCGGGGGCCCCAACCTCGTCGACGCCCCTGCGGCTTCGACGGCGCCCGTGCGCCACTTCGACCGTCGAGGCAGGCGTGGAGGAGCCGTGCCTGGAGGCAGCCTCACCGTGGTCGAGCACGGGGTCCACCGCCCCGTACTTCCAGGGCAGTCCTCCTCCTCCTCCGCCTCCGCCTCCGCCTCCGCCTCCGCCTCGTCGTCGTCCTCCTCCTCCTCCTCCCCCTCCCCCTCCTCCTCCTCCTCCTCCTCCTCCTCCTCCTCCTCCTCCTCCTCCTCCTCCTCCTCCTCCTCCTCCTCCTCCTCCTCCTCCTCCTCCTCCTCCTCCTCCCCCCAACCCAACCACCCAGGCGGCCCTGCCCGCGGGACCGCCATCGGGTCCCCCATCAGCCCCCGGGACCCCGCCCCCAGGAGGCCCGCACAGAACGGGAACGCCAGCGTGGGGGGGGGGGGGGCGACAGCCTCGCGTGCAGCCATTCTTCGCCGCTCTCGCCAACCCCTCTGAACCCAGAGGGCCCCAACGGCGGGAGCGCAGACTGGTGCAGGCGGCGCATGGGGCGAGAGCGCTGAGACCTAGGAACCGCACGCCGGGCTCCTCAGCACCTGGCCGCGAGGCCCCTCCTAGGGGGACACGCGCTGACCGCGTGAGGCCCCGCATGTCCTACAAAAGACCAGGGTCGGGTGGCCGTCGGTGTCGCCACCAGCAGCACAGGCCTCCGCAGGGTGCCCTCTCAAGAGCCACGGCCTGCCACTGATCTCCCCCGCCCCGGACGCCACGCCGTCCCCCGTCCTCCGGGGCGGCCTCGGGCTCCTCGGGCGTGGGACACACAGCCTATACGTGTCAACCCTGGGAGCTCGCGGGCCTCAAGAGCCTCATTGAGGGCGGCCACTTCGTCCTCGGCCCCCTCAATGTCACCCGGCCCCACCACCACCTCTGAGGCACCTACCACCCCGTCAGTGTCTGTCAGGCCCTGGCCCACAAGCCACGAACTCACACGGCCTGCCCATCTGACAAGCTCCCGAGCACGCGCTTCGCAAGCCTCTGCAAGCAGGACTCTCGGCACAGGGGCGTTCCAGATGCCATCTCCTTTCTTGGCCCGCTTGTCTGCTGCAGCGGTGCCAAGTCTACGCCAGGGGCCTGCAAAGGAGGAGTTTTCGCTGGCACTGGTGTGAGCTTTAACGTTACACACCCTGCGCAGGCCTCCTTGGGAGGTGAAGAACGACAAACTGGCAACACCTCTTCCGAGACCACCCATCCAGGCATGCATTCAATAAACCTGCACTGCTCGTCCTTAGCAACTTCATCAGCCTGGCCGAAACAGTGTTCGGGCGAGGGCGTGATCCCACGCGCAAGCAGCTCAACCTGCTGCGGCCCACTGGCAGCTACCCTCTTGACAGCCTCGAGCAGATCAACAAAGCACTCCTCCCTCCTGATGACAGCAGAGCAAGGGCACTCACAAACTCTGTGCCGCATGGAGCCTACGCATCCACGCTGCCTGCAGAGGTGGTCGGCGGTCTTGCAAGCAAGGAAGAGGCACTGCTGGCACTTGTGCGCTCCAGCGTGGACGGACCGAAACGCATTTTTGTGCCTCTTGGACCACACTTCCGAGATCTCCTTCGCTAGCCCGGCCAGCACGGGGCCCCAGTGGATCTCTGCAACCCGCGGAAGCCTGAAGCCGACGCAGAGCCATGACGCCAAAGGCCGCCTGCGCGGCCTGGCGGGCCACCCTGCACAAGAAGCCAGGTGAGTAAAAGGACAGGCTCACCTCTATGCCGAGTCCTCCGAGGTGATCAGCGAGGCTGTCATGCCTGGTGCAGCTGACAGCCTGCACGCGATCAAGTGAGAACAGCAGCGCCTGGGCTGGGTCAGCGCACATGGTCCAGGGACGGCGTCTCGACACGATCTCTGGCCCATGCCTGTGGAGCTCTGTCAGCACCGCCTTGTTGATCAGCCCGTCGTCGACCGCCGTCGCCCATGCCTCGGTTGTCTCCACGCTGCACACCACCCGGGGGTCACGGTAGATCGCCCTCCTCATCGCGCGAATGCGCAGGCCGCTGGAGACGCCAGGGGCCCCGCGCCGCTCAGCCCTCAGCGCGTGGGTCCCCAGCCCGTGCAGCTTGCCGTCGGCGATGCCAGGGATGGCCGAGCCCCACACCGCCGCGGCGCACGGCGACCCACGAAGCAGGCGGCACACCTTCGCCCCAGCCGGCTGCAGCAGCTCGACTCTGGCGCCCGGCCGGCTTGCGGGCCTTGCCCAGCCTCTTGCTCTGCTCGGGCACTCGACGTCGGCGGCCGTCGTTGCCGTCGCCCCTCCGAGGCACCGCGGCCCAGTGTGCCCCATGGAGCCCTGCGGGCGCCCAGCGCTCGCTGAGGTCCGGGGCGACCTTGGCGTCCGTGGCCAGCCAGCCCGTCGTGCCCCAGTTGGTCTTGAGGCGGCGCTCCTGCAGCCCCGCGAGGAGCTCCTGGGCCGCCGCGGGCACCTGCTCGGCCACCAGGCGCGCGGACCCGACGGCCTGGAGCGAGCGGTCGGCGACCGGGCTCTGCGCGCAGACGATCGGGAACCTGGCCGCGATCCTCTTCAGCAAGGTGTAGGTGAGCAGCTTGGCAATTCCCACCGCGCACGAGCACCCCGCCGCCGCCGTGCCATTTCGGCTCCACGACGGGGCCGATCCCGCTGCCCAGCGGGGCCCGGCGCTGGAGGCGGCGCGACGAGCACAGGGCACGCAGCAGCACCATCGGGAAGCCCGTCTCTGCAGCCTGCTTTTTCAGCTCGTGGTGGCTTATGAGCTCGTAGTGCTTGTCAGGCAGGAGGGAAAAAACACACAGACACAATTAATCGTCGATTCCCCAGAACATATGGGAACATCTGGGAAGTGGGGGGGGAAGACCCAAACCCAGGAACTATGGGAAAGTATGGGGGAATCCTGTTATTTGCGTGTGTGTGTGTGTGTCTATTTGTGTGTTTGTGGGCCCCTTCGGTGAGGTCGACCGCCGGGGTGCCGGCGGCAGGCTCGGGCCTCCTCCTCGCGTGCGCCGTGGTCAGGTCTGCGAGCCGCCCCCGCCTCCCCGCACGTCTCCGACCTTCGCTGCCCCAGCGGCAGGGAGGCTTCGAGCCGCTGCTCCCGCTCGGCCACAAGGGTTGCGTCGGGCACGTCCCTCTACAGGAGGAGTATTCACGACTACTTGGTCAAGAACTTGTTTTTCCGCAATTCTTTTTTGTTGACAATTATGTTATGGCCAATTCGTAGGGCGATTCTTTTGTTTTTGACAGATTCGCGATTCACACGTGTTCGCAATTAGCATTATTTTCGCATTAGTATGGCCTTTTTTGGTTATTACATATGTTTGCATATTTGTTGACAGTGTACGTTTTTGTTTCGCAAAAAATAAACAGCCTGTAGGAGCACATGCCCGACCGAACACAAGGGGCGGGCGGAGCTTCCACCGCGCCCTCGCCCACGGCCTGGCCAGGATGACCGGCCCGACCCCTCCTGGCGGGGCTCGGGCAGGAAGGCCCCTTGCCCTGGCATCGGCCACAGGGAGCGCCTCGCTGGCCTGCGCTCCCAGAGCTGCACATCACCCAGGAAGGCCTGGCGTCAGCGGCGCGGCATCCCTCGCAGCGGCTGCGGGTGGATCCTGTCCCCCCCCGGAGCCCCGCGAGGTCATTGCACGAGGCGAGGACCGAGCCGAGCGCCTCCATGGATATAGGAGGCAACTCCTCCCGACAGCCGTCGGAGCCGGCCTCCCACGCGAGCGGGTCAGAGTCGGCCTTGTGCTCAGGGTGGACCTGGAGGGCCATTCTGCCATCGGCACTCTCATAGCAGCGTCACCTACGGACATCGGCCGCTCCTCCTCGGTGTCACCGTGACTCCAGGATTGTGGGCCTCTCCAACGCGCGGGCGTCCGCGGGCTCGTCCCGTGCTGCCAGGTGTCCGTCACGCGGCCAAGCATCAGCCTCCTTCCTCCTCCTCCTCCTCCTCCTCCTCCTCCTCCTCCTCCTTCTCCCCCTCCTCCCCCTCCTCCTCCTCCCCCTCCTCCTCCTCCTCCTCCTCCTCCTCCTCCTCCTCCTCGAAACTGCTGATGGCGCGAATCTGGCCCTCGAGCTTGCTGCAGCGTCTCCACCTGCAGCCCTCCTGGTGCCCACGCAGCGCTGCCGCTCGGCGGCAGGCGGCCCGGAGCCCTGCCTGCGAGCGGCAGGCTGGACTGCTCGTGGCGCCTGGAGCGTGGCGGCTCCGCCTTCGGCCCGTCGCCCCTGCTGTTTGGGCTGCTTGGTGACGGCCTCGCTCGGCCCGTGGACCTTGACCAGGCAGTCTTCCGCCGTGCCCAGCCAGAGCTCCGACGCCTGCTCCACGCTGCCCTCGGGGATGCCGACAGTCTGCCGCCTTCGGGCCTGCTCCTCCGGCAGCCTCGGCGCAGGCTCCGTGGGCGGCCAGAGCTCGGCGGGGACTCTGCTGAGGCGCGCCGATGGAGCCCTCGGAGCGTCATCTCCACGGCCGAGCGGGGTGATGCTGCCCCGTCGTTGAGTACTGTCACGCCGTCGACCCTGCTCGAGAGCACCTCGGACATCATCGCGCAGTCGTGCTGCTTTCGCTCCGCGTGCGGGAGCCCGTGGCCGCACACCGGCACGGCACTGACCCGCTTGGCCCACGAGGTCAGGCCGGCTGGCTCGCTGCTCCAGCGTGCCAGCACCACCCACGGCCACTGCAGCCCGCCGACCCACGGCGCCAGGGCCTCCACGTGTGCAGCGTCGGCCCCCTCCACACCCAACGCCGGCCTGGAGGTGCAGCGGCGGCGCGCAGCTCGGGAGGCCCAGGCCCGCGTCGACGGAGCCTGCGTGGCCACGGTGCCCGGGGAGCCCAGCCGCCCTGTCCTCGCGCGGCGGGCCATGCGCACCGCGGGCCCGGCTGCAGCGCGGCGCACGCTCTCCCGAGCTCCGCCCAGCAGCCCCGGGCCGGGCTCCGCGGCCTGCCCCGCGCGCGGGGAGACGCCGGCCCCGGCCGCCCACTTCCCTGCCGTCGGGCCTGTGCCTCTACAGGGGGAATGTTCAGAAATAGTCAAGACACAAATCGTCGGGGAGCGATTTTTTTTGTTACCATGTTTGCTCATTTGGGGGGCATTCTTTGGGGATATTTTTTATGTTTCGCCCAAAACCCGCCTGAAGGGGGACACGCCCGACCTAACGCTTCCCTGCCGGCTCAGGGCGCCCCGGGGCCTCCGGGCGGTGCTCCCGGAGGCAGGCGGCGTGTGGCAGCCGATCCTCGTCGCAGGGCCTCTCCATGAGCGTCGTGTGGTCAGGTCAGGCGAGCCCGAGGCCCCCGTCTCGCCTCCGCGGGCCACCTCTCCGCCTCCTGTGGCCCTTCCACTCTCCGCACCCAGGGGCCGACAGCCGTCCGTCGACGGGGCCCCAGGGGAGGCGTCGCGAGAGAAGGCATTGACCACCCGCCCGTCGGCGGCATCTCTCTCTAGGCCTCCTGGATGGAGTCAGACTAGATGGGGTCGGAGGGTCGCGCCGCATCGGCGATGCATCGGCGATGCGCCTCGATGCGGAGCCCGATTGTCTCCACGCCGACGCCGCCGACGCATCGCCGACGTCGCCGATTCATCGCCGATGCATCCTCGATGTATCGCCGATGCATCGGCGATGCGGCGCGATCCTCCGACCCCATACCCATCTAGGAGGCCTCTACCCTCGGACATCTGACAGGGGCCGCGCAGGTCTGCCACTGCCGGCTCCTTGACCAGGCCGCCTCCAGCGGCGCCGCCGTTCTCCGAACCCAGGGGCCGACTGCCGTCCGTCGACGGAGCCCGAGGGGAGGCGTCGCGAGAGAAGGCATCGCCTGCCCGCCCGTCGGCCGCATCTCTCGGACATCTGACAGGGGCCGCTCAGGTCTGCCACCGCCGGCTCTCTGCTGGGCTGGCCGCGACCCCTGCGCGCTCCCACTGCTCGGCACGCCGCCTCCCGCGCCACACGGTCGCTCTCGGGGCCCCGCCGGCCAGGCGCCGTCCGTGGATCGGGGCCGCGGGGGAGGCGCCGCGGACCCGCCCGTCGCACGGTGGCGCTGAGAGGGGCTGCAGCGTCTTGGCCTTGTGCCACGACGAACACTCATAGCCCCGAACCATCAGGGGTAACTCGGGTCAGGGCTAACTCGGGTTCGCTTTTCGCGATTCCGAGCCCGAGTTGCCCCGGCCCGAGTTACCCCGGATAACTCGGGCGTCCAGAGCCCCAAATCATCAGGGGTAACTCGGGTCAGGGCTAACTCGGGTTCGTTTTTCGGGGATCCAAACCCGAGTTACCCCGGGCCCGAGTTACCCCGGATAACTCGGGCGCCCAAAACACCACGGGAAACACTTGGGCCCGTTTCTCGCGGAGCGGGCCGTCGAGGCCATGGTCGGCGGCAGCTCCTGGGCACTGGGCCAGGGGCGCGCGGGTGTGTGCCTCTCCGGGCTCCCTGCTGCGCGGTGCGCTGAGCGGTGCGCTGGCACCGCTGAGCGCACCGCTGAGCGGTGCGCTGGCATGCCCTCCACTGCGCGCGGGGGCCCACGGCCCAGAGCCTCGGGTCGTGTCGCGCAACATCGAACCTGCGATCAGGCCTGACCTTGGCCACGGTGAAGCTCAGCTCGGGCCACCCGTCATCTGCAACGTTCTCCGCCCAGAAACTGTAGCCACGACTTCAGGCTCCCCTCGCCTCCGACGCTTGGGCTCCTCGAAGGACTGGGCGATGCGCTTGAGCTTGGCTCGATCTTCCTCGTTCCCGAGGTCAAAGGCAGGCATGGTGGAGCCGCAGTCCTCGAACCATTCATTGACTCCTCCGAGCAGATCTCCGTTGACGTCGAAGTCGGGGTCTCGAGGTCGACGGCCATCCTGCGGTCGCTCTCTGCAGGAGCAGACCCATCATCGGAGGCCTGGACAAATACGCGCCAACACAAACACAGGGGGGTGACTCCACAGGGGGAGAAAATGATCATACATCTCGGTGTTGGCGGTAATAGTTCGGCCACCTCGGAAGCCAGAGTATCACCACCACCACCAAGATCGGGATCTTCTTCCCTCGGTGGAGGCACGCCGCCGACACCGGTGTTTGCGTCAACCTTTAGGCCTGCGACATCAGGAGCAGCAGCTGCAGCGCAATGCCGCTGGAGCGCGCCCCAACGGCTGCGGCGGCCGCTGCCGCCGCCCGCTCTGCAGCCCTCTCAGAGCCTCCTCCGCTGCCACGGCGAAGGGCGCCAGCTGGCCGCTGAGCCCGCTGGTCTCCGAGCTGCTCCAGCCCGAGGCCTGGCAGCCTGAGCGCCTCGTTGAGCATCTGCGCGAGGGTCTCGAGGTTCCGCGCCGCGACCTTGCCTGGCTGGCCTGGCTCGGTTGCCTCTCCTGGATCCTCCTGGCCTGCGCCAGCCCCTGGAGCTCCGGCAGCGGATGCGCCCGCAGCTGCCGTGGCTCTTCGTCTTGCGGGCCGCGCGCGCCTCGCTCTTCTCACGCTGCTTACGCTTGTCGGCGACCCGCTGCAGCACCATCGAGAGCGGCTTCGTCGATACGTCGGCAGGCGCAGGGGCATGAGGCTCAGCGACCGCCAGCTGCTCCGCCGAGAGGCCCTCCTTGCCCCCCTGCCCGAAGCTTCTCGTCGGCTATCGCCAGGGGCCCCGCCGCGCAACGCCCAGGCCGTCCAGCGCGGTTTTCCCTCCTCACTTCGGTTTGTCAAAGTTGGCGACCCACTCCTTGGCGCTGTCGGTGGGCTTGCTTTCCGCCGCCGCCGCCATGGGTAGGCGGGGGAGGTGGTCCTTCTCCTCCTCCTCCTCCTCCTCCTGTTCCTGTTCCTCCTCCTCCTCCTCCTCCGTAGCCATTTTGGCTCAAGTAGCCGTTCTGGTCCTAGCGCTTAGCAGGGACTTTGCCAGTGCAGACTTCAGAGCGGCACGCACTGGCGGGCCGTCTTGTCTCGAACCCATTCCCATCCCAGCAGCGCCATGGCTTCTGAGGGTGGCGGCAAGCAATGGGGCGGATGGGGTAGTACCAACTACCGCACCAGTGGCTACAAGCAGCAGTAGTGGGTCGACCAGTTCGGCAACTGGAAGACGGGCTCGACGCCGGCGCCCTGGCACAAGAGCTCGCCTCCGTCAGCTGGATCAAAGTGGGCCTGCATGCACTGCACATGCAAACGGAACAAGTATAAATGGTCGAATTGCAAGCATTGTGGTGCTCCTCGGTTTGCTCCTCTTGGTGTCAGGTGGCCTCCTCTCGGCAACGGCCAGCAGGCGTCGGGAGCTCCCCCGTCTGGACACCCTGCCCAAGGGGGACCGAGCGGCCCTCGGGCTCCAGGCCGAGTGGGCGATGCCCCTGAACTCGGAGATGCAGGACTGGAGCAGGCAATGCAGCTCATGGAGAAGGCAGGGAACACCGTGCTCGCGAACCAGTTCAAGTCAGAGCTCCAGCAACGCCGTGCCCCTGGCCCGCCCCCTCAGCAAAGGGCGCAGGAGGCCGATCGGCGCAGGAAGCAGTTGGAAAACAAGCTGGAGCAATATATCGCGAGGTCGGAATCAATTTCTCAGCAGATGGCGGTGCAACAAAGCGCAGTCAGCAAGGTCCTCTTATCTCTGGAGCAGGCTGAATCTGACTACTCGGCGGCGGTCTCTGTGCACGCCCAGGTCAAGCCGTTTGTGCCTTCCCCAGTGGTCGAGAAGGTCGGGATCACTCTCGATGACACCATGGGCGGCAACCTGGAGAAGCTGGAGTCGAGGTGTCAAGCGCTGTTCGGCTTCGACGAGTACCACGAGCTGTCCGCGCAGGAAAAAGAGGAGGCTGAGAAGAGGACGAAGGCGTTGTCGGTCGGCATCAAATCTATCGGACAGCAGCTCTTCGGCACCATCAAGGAGAAGACCGGGCAGCTGCGCGCGGAGCACAAGCAGATGCTCACCAGACTGGAGAGGAAGCGGCGCAAGGGCGGCGACGGTGGGGCCAAGTCATCTGAACCACCCGTGGCAGGCCAGGAGGGGGGCCCTCCTCCGTCTGCTGGCGCCGCTGCAGCCTCTGCTGCTGCTGGCCCCCAGCAAGCCTCAGCCCCCCCCCAGCAGAATCTTCGGTCAAGCAGCGAGCTCGAGCGCTGCTGGCAGCCAAGGGGGGGGGCAAGGGCGAAGCTGAGGCGGCCGCAGCAAGCCTTTAGCAGCACCATCGATGTCAATATAGGTACTAGATGTTGTTTCCTTCCTGGCCAGGTTGGGAGAAACCTGTCTGGTTGCGGAGCGGCGTCTGGGGTCCAGAGTGTAGGAGGTCTCACTCAGGATTCTGCTTGCCCTCAGGTTGCTGGCCCCGTCAATTGTTCCAGATTGGTTTTTCCCGTAGTCCCTGAACCCCCTGGACAGGAACCCATCGGCTTATCAATCGAAACAGTAAATTCCACATCATGGTCATCGTTCAAGCTCTGGCTGCCCCAGACGTCCGCGTCCATCGTGCTGCTCCAGGAGCGCCACTTGGTCTCCCAGGGCGCCATCGGCGCAGCTACCAGGTGGGCCAAACGTCAAGGGTGGCCAGCCTGCCTCTCCCGATCCCTCCGCGCCGACGGCATAGGCACCTCAGGAGGTGTTGGGATTCTTGTGAGAGATTTTTCCTGAGTCATACATCAAAACGGGGGCCCCACTATCGTTCCAGGGAGAGCGATCGGAGTTCTGGTGCACCTGCTTAGAGACAGCCGCACGATTTGCTGCGCAAGCATGTACCTGCATCACTCGCAGGACCTGTCTGACGCCAACGTGGACATCACAGGTAGGGTCGCCTCGTTCGTCGACACGGTTGGGCAGCCAGCCGCCATCGGGGGCGATTTCAACATGGGGCCCGAGAGTTTTGAGACGTCAGGGGTCGTGGGCCGTCTTCGGGGACAAATTGTTACTCCTGGGGATGTTATCGGGACCTGCACGGGCACTGGTGTCCTGAAAATGTACTATTACTCCCTGGTCTCTGGCGGCCTCGAGAAGGCTATAAGTGAAGTGCGAGGAGTTCACTCGTCATGTTTATCGCCGCACGCGCCTGCCTGCATGTATTTTCACAGTCAGCTGGCAGATCTGCGAGGCCTGACTTTCAGGAAGCCGCCGCCGATGCCAGTGCAAGAGGTCGTGGGACCACATCCTCCGCCCCCTCAGCAGCGGCAGCACATTGTTGAGCAAGCTCGCAGGTAGCAGCGCTTGTTGACGAAGGTTTATCTCGGCCTGCGCAGGAAGGTCTCACTGCTCTCTACAGAGTTTGGGTTAATACAGCGGAACAAGAGATTCCTAAATCCAGGCAAGTTTCTATGCCATGCATCGGGTCCCGAGGTAAAACCCCATACTCTCCACTGGTCCCTCTGCTGAAGCCCAACAAGCCAGATGACGACACAGGCCCAGCATGCGCGGTCAGGTGGGCGGTTGGTAAGTTTCGCATGTTCTTGATGTTGGCTGCGGTCGGTGGGGACTCGAAGCACATCCCAGGACCTGCACGACCTTTTTTCGGAAGCCTCCAGGGCATGTGAAAAAGCACCTGGGAGAATTCTGTGGGTATTTCACGGCTGCTCATATTTTTATGGCATCTGGGCCGTCGTTTAACTGGGACAATGGGGGCGCCCTTCTTGGTCGCATGGACGAGGCCCTGCAGCTAGTTCTTTCTGCTGAGCGTAATCGATCGCCACAGGAGTGGAGGAGGTTCATTCTAGACAAGATTGGCAAGGGGGGAAGGAGAGCACACGCGATCATCCGTGGTGGAGCCTTGGCGCCCTACGGCTACACTTTCTCGCGACGGCAACGTTTTGGCTGACCCCTTGTCTCTTTGAGACGCAGAAGCACGCATGTTTTCAAAGCTTTGGCACGCGTCCTCCACGGTCGAGGACGAGCCCGAACATTTTGTGCCTATGGATGCTTTGCCAGAGTTATCTCCAGACAGCGACCAGCCGCACTGATGCTGAGCACACGGGCACATCAGTCGACGGCTTCCATATGCGCCACTGTGCATCCATGAGTGACCAGTGCTTGACGGTGCTCAGCATAATGCTCACTATCATGGAACGGTCAGGATTGGTGCCGAAGCAACTGCAAGTTATTTTGACGGCCTTGTTGGCCAAGCCTGCTGGCGGGTTCCGACCTATAGGCATTTTTGTATCCTGCTACCGTCTGTGGGGCCGGTGCCGAAGGGGTCTTGCATCCGCTTGGGGGGCTGAGTACGAACGGGATTATCTAGCTGGGAGCAGCTTTTGCATCGGCATCAGATGTAGTATGGCGCCAGGCTTTCCGAGCTGAAGCAGCTCGACCAGCAGGCGAATCCGCAGCGACACGGTTAGGATTTGTTTAAGTTCTACGAGCTGATCCCCTTAGACATACTGTACCAGCGTTGCCTTGAGGTGAGCTTCCCGTTGCCCTTAGCTCGGCTGGCTAGTTTCTTTTACCGCACGCCTCGGTTTCTATCCATGGGTGGCTTGGTGACTGGCCCATTTCGGGCCACGCGTGGTATTATTGCTGGCTGTTCGGTTGCTACAACGTTGATCAGAGTCTTCGTTGTTAAGAGTATCGATAAGGCGGTCCTGCCATGCCAAGTTAGCTTAGATATCTACATGGACGACTACGGCATTAACGTTACTGGTAGTGATAAGGTGGTGCATGAGGGAATCGTCAAAGGCTCGGCCATCATTCACGACGTCATTCTCTCAGACCTGCACGGCCAGGTTGCGATCGAGAAGGCGGCGCTTGTTGCATCCTCCCCGCTTCTGGCCTGTCGGATCCGTGCGGAGCTGGGAGACCTTGCAGGCGCGGGCTGCAACTCTGCGGTCAACCTCGGCATCGACCACACTTGCGGCCGTGCGTTCCGTGCCAGTGGCAGATCAAAGAAGTTTAAGGTTCGAGTTGCTGCTTGGAAGAAAAAACGGGACCGCCTGAAGAAACGCAAACCTGTCCTGGGTAGGTTTAAGAAGCGTATTTTCGTCTCGGGTCCTCTTCCTGGACTTGTTTACGGCAGCGAAGTTCGAGTTTTTTTTTCTTCGGAGTATGAATTAGCTATGACCAGACGTTCGTTTGCAGCAACTTGCCAACCGAGTGCTGGACAGCGTTCGCTGACATCGCTTTTGGTTTTGAAGAAAGACCTATGCTGGCGCGCCGCAGTTAGTCCAATAGAGAGATATTCAAAGGAAGTTTGGGCCGCTTTGACAAACTCTAACCCCTTTCTGCATCGGTTTTCGTGAACTCCGTGAAGGTTGGGAACAAGTTTTTGAGGGTTTGCCCGATCCTGGATCCTGGAGACGTGTTTCTGGACCGATTTCAGCGATGAAGAAGTCTCTGCAGAGGATAGGCTGGTGCATGCGTTCATTCACCGAGCTTGTCGATGACGTTGGAGTGGTCATCCAGATGACGCTGTGCAGCCCAGCTTTCATCAAGCGCGCTCTGCACGCCGCGGTCTTGCGCGTGCTGGAGAGGCAGGGCGCTTCCAGTTTGCCCCCGTCTGTCCCTTCCTGTGCTACGACCAGGTGCGGGCTCAGCTAAATTCTAAGAAATACACGCCTCTCCAGAAAGGGTGCATGAAGGCCATGAGTTGTGGGGGGCTCTGGACGAAGGAGGCGGCTGCTCAGAGGGGGCGCAAGCAGGCCGACACCCATTGTGAGTTATGCAAAGAGGCCCCAGACACTGTTGTGCACAGGCTGTACTTTTGTCCCGGCTGCGACGAGGAGCGCGAAGAAATTTTGGAGAAGCTCAAAGATAACCGCCCCAACCTCAGTGAAATCGACTTCCAGGGCCCCGCTGAGCTGCTGCTTTTCACTCGAGGAATATCTGGACATCCAGGTGATACATATCCGCGCCCCCTCTCAGAAGGAGAATTGCAAGTAGTCTGGCCTGATCGAGAAGGCCATTCAGTCATGGAAGCGCAAGGCGACTTTCACTTCCGCGGCTGCTGCTTCAGACATGTGATTCCAGAACTGTCCAGGGGGGGGTGGAGTTGTATATGCTACGATTCCGATCAGAAGGTTTTGTGCTACGCTAGCGCCCCGCTCTGGGCCCCGAACCCTCAGACCCCCCAAGCCGCTGAATGTTTGGCCATCTGTGCTGCGGGACAGGCTGCGATTCCTGAATCCAATGGGTTCTCGGACTGCCCCAACGTAGTTCGGCAGTTTCACATGACGACTAAAGAACAGCTGTCATATAAACGTCCGTACAGCTGTAGTTTTTTTTGATATTGCAGCCCACAGGACTTAAGTCTGTCACTAAAGTCAAGGGGCATGCGGTAGATGATCCTGATATGTCTGAAGAGCAGCGATATCACAAATTAGGCAACGATACGGCTGACCTTCTTGCGAAGGCGGCCGCGGCACGGCATCCCAGTCCCTCGACTGACCAGGTCGAGAAACTTTCCCGCCAGCTCAGGATGTCGAAGCTTGCGTGCGAGTTGGCGGGGAAGTTGCTGCCCCTCTGGCCCCGTCTCGACCTGTCTAGTGCTGAGTATATCAAGCCCCCATCCCAGCGAGGTCTAGTACAGTTGGCCACGCTTGGAGTTGGCAAGGGAGGTTCTGGCAGTGCGAGCGTTGTTTCCGTGGATCCAGGGCCACCCTGTGTCCTCTCCCTGGGGTTTGCCGCGGGGGTCCTGGGGTGGGCATCCGTGACTTTGACGGCCCAAAACTCTTGGAGCTCGGGCACTGCATGATTTATCTGGAAGCGAGTGATCACTCGTTTGTTTTTGTCTGCCTCCGCTGCCAACATTATACCTGCCGAGGTCAAGTGCGCGGTCTCCGCCGTGAGTGTTGCCCCCTCCCCCTGAAGGGGGCCAGTGGTCGCAGATGCTCATGGAAACGCATAACTCAGGGCCTCCATCCCAAGCACGACGGTGTGACAGTTGACGTCGGGCCTTGGTCTAACGATGTTGAGGGCTGAGTTATCTCGGAGTTTTTGTCTTTTCCTCTCTCTCTCTCTCGTTTCCCTGTGTGTGCGTGTGCTTTGATGTTAAAAATCCTCCTCCTCCTCTGCCTCCTCCTCCTCCTCCTCCTCCTCCTCCTCCTCCTCCTCCTCCTCCTCCTCCTCCTCCTCCTCCTCCTCCTTGCCCCCTCCAACTTATGGTGGTGGTGGAAAACAGGCCCATCAGCTGTCCCATGTCCTCGGCCAGGGCTGCGCCTTCGGCTTGGACTCTGCCTCGGCCTCGGGCCTCGGCGAGCCGCCTCCGCCTCCAGGCCTCGGCACGGCATGGCGAGGGTCCACGGCGCAGCACCGGGCGTGACGCCGAAGTCGTTGGTGCGTGGCCAGGATGACGGGCCTGGTTTTCCATTACACCATAAGGTGGAGGGCGGAGGAGTTCCTTTTCCTCCTCCTCCTCCTCCGCCTCCTCCTCCTCCTCCTTCTCCTCCTCCTGTTCGTGCGAGACCAGGATGACGGGCTTGTTTTCCATGACCACCACCATAAGTTGGAGGGGGGAGGACTTCCTTCTCCTCCTCCTCCTCTTCCTCCTCTTCTTCCTCCTCCTCCTCCTCCTCCTCCTCCTGCGTGGCCAGGATGACGGGTTTGTTTTCCATGGCCACAACCATAAGTTGGACGGGGGAGGAGTTCCTTCTCCCCCTCCTCCTCCTCCTCCTCTTCCTCCTCCTCCTCCTCCTCCTCCTCTCCTCCTCCTCCTCCTCCTCCTCCTCCTCCCTCCTCGTGCGTGGCCAGGATGACGGGCTTGTTTTCCATGACCACCACCATAAGTTGGAGGGGGAGGAGTTCCTTTTCCTCCTCCTCCTCCTCGTCCTCCTCCTCCTCCTCCTCCTCCTCCTCCTCCTTCCTCCTCCTCGTGCGTGGCCAGGATGACGGGCTTGTTTTCCATGACCACCACCATGAGTTGGAGGGGGGAGGAGTTCCTTCTCCCCCTCCTCCTCCTCCCTCCTCCTCCTCCTCCTCCTCCTCCTCCTCCTCCTCCTCCTCCTCCTCCTCCTCCTCCTCCTCCCTCCTCCTCCTCCTCCTCCTCCTCCTCCTCCTCCTCCTCCTCCTCCTCCTCCTCCTCCTCCTCCTCCTCCTCCTCCTCCTCCTCCTCCTCCTCCTCCTCCTCCTCCTCCTCCTCCTCCTCCTCCTCCTCCTCTCCTCTCCTCTCTCCTCTCCTTCCTCTCCTCCTCTCTCTCTCCTCTCTCCTCTCTCCTCTCCTCTCCTCTCTCCTCTCCTCCTCCTCCTCCTCTCCTCCTCCTCGTCGTCGTCGTCGTCCTCCTCCTCCTCCTCCTCCTCCTCCTCCTCTTCCTCCTCCTCTTTGTCCTCCTCTCCCTCCACCTCCCCCCCCCTCCAACTTGTGGTGGTGGTGGTGGAACGCAGGCCCATCACGGGACTCCGAGCGGGGCGCTGGCACCGCACGACCTGCGTTTGGCACGAGATGGGCTGTTTTGGGGCGGCCGCCGCAGCTCAACCCTGACGTTTCCGCGGCAGCCCTCTGGGTTGGGTGCGCTCCCCCGGCGCCCCGTCGAGCGGGGTGCTGGTGGCCGGGCGGGCTCGCCGCGCCGTGCGACTCGCCCCCGCGAGGCGTCTCGGAGGACGCCGGGGGCACGCTCGGGCCTGCCTGCAGGCAGCCCGATGCCCGAACCGAAACGGCCAGGGAGGGAGGGGGGAGGAAGAAGGGAGGAAGGGAGGGAGGGAGGGAGGGAGGGAGGAAAAGCAGGAGGCTGGGGAGGTGGGGCGCAGCAAGCTCGAGGAGCGGGGCGGGCCTGTGCTCGGGACTGGCGCCCTCGTCCGCCAGGTGGAGCGCGGGAAGCGGCAGCTGAAGACGACGCTTTTTGGCAGCCTCGACTCCACCACGGCCATCGCGGAGGAAGCCCGGGGCCTTAGAACCCAGACGGTTGGCGACTTCAGGGGAGAGCGACCCAACACTGACCAAAAAGGTGAGGTTAGGGATAGGACGAGGATGGATCTGTTCCAGAGCGTCCAAGGACACTCGGAGCGATTCCGAACGCTCTGAGAAGGCCGCGGCGCCCGAGAAATCCTCCAGAGCCGCCGGATCTCGGAGAATCTCGATTTCTCCTCACCCGATTTTATCCTCGTCCTGGCTTCAACTTTTGAGGGGGGGGTCGGACGTTTTCTCAGGGCCCCAGTGGCACCTTCCAAATGCGTCCGCCACACCTATTTCGGCACACCCCTAACACGTTTCGGGGCCCCATGGGAAGCTCCACCGAGGGCCCCAATGCCACTGTCCACATGCGTCCGCCACACCACTTTCGGCACACCCCTGACACGCTTCGTGGCCCCATAGGAAGCTCCACCGAAGGCCCCAGTGGTGCTCCGTAGCCATTTTGGCTCAAGGCTCCCTGCTTGGAGGACTGGCAGCCTCCTGGCAACAACGGGATAGCTCTGTTTCCCGAGTTCGCGATTCAGTTTCTCGTGCAGCCAGGTCCGCCCCTGGTCTTCACCTGCCTCCCTCAGCCCAAGGGTGCGCAGTCATTCCAAGTGTCTTGCTGGTCTCGTGGGCCCTCTGGCTCTCATGGCGAGGTGCTGGCAGTGCGTGCGTTGCGGTGGCTATGCGCCCCAGAATCTTTCACTCT
Source organism: Prorocentrum cordatum (assembly GCA_963575745.1). Classification (NCBI taxonomy): domain Eukaryota; class Dinophyceae; order Prorocentrales; family Prorocentraceae; genus Prorocentrum; species Prorocentrum cordatum. The sequence goes on from CAUYUJ010002141.1 coordinate 79,581, forward strand.
GCCTCAAGGGTGGCTGCAAGGGCTCCCAGAAGTACTACAACATTCCAGCAGCAGGAGACGGCAACCCAAATCCGTGGGGCAACAAGTGGTCTGTCGGCGGTGGCAAGACTGGCGCTCATTGGATGCAACAGCAAGGCAAAGGCAGCGGGCGCGGAGGTCGTGGAGGCAAAAGGCTCGGGCCTAGCGGCGGAGGGCCCTCGTCTCCCGCGACTCTCACCCTCTCGGCTGACAAGATCGCAGCCTATGCAGCGATGGCCATGGAGTCCTGCATCATCGTCAATGACCAGGTTTCCTAGGGCAGCCGTGACAATATCGAGCTGGCACGCCGAGAAGCAGCCGCTGGGGTCTTGGGCTCGGGAACTCGGAAGCTACCCCCTTGCAGTTGACGCGGCGTCGCTGGCCGTGGCCGACGCCATCGCTAAGCATGAGCGCCTTCTCGAGAATTCTCGCAAGGCTCTGGAGGCGGTGGCCGAATCCGAGCGGGCCCTCGCCGAGCGCAAAGCCGACCTCGAGGAGGCCAGGAAGCAGGCAGCGAGGCTCTACCCTTCCACCACGGCCGGATAGACGCTTCGCTCGGTCAAGGAGAAGGTAGCAGGCACCCCCACGGAGGGCAAGTCGGGGGCCAAGGTCTTGGCCAGCCTCTCGGCCCTCGTCGACGAGTTGGCAGCTGCAGCAGCACCTCCTCCAGTACCAGAGCCTCCGCCAGGTGGCAACGGCGCTCCAGCCGCTGGGGCGGCAGCTGGGGCAGCTGGGGACACAGCTATGGGCGAGGGCGAAGACGACTTCGACAAGTTCATGGCAGGTGAGGACCCAGGTGGCCTCTTGGGCAGCGCAGCGGGCGAGAACGAAAATAATCGGCTCCAGGAGGCGCTCGACACCATCTGGACAGCCAAACGCACCAAGAGCTCAGGTGGGTAGTGGACGCGGCGCTGGGCTTGGTGGCAATCATTCTTCTTTGCTGCCCAAGAGGGCAGGTGCACAGGCGGGGCGCTGGTGGGTTGGCCTCGCCGTCAGTTGCAATGCATGGTCGCGCTTCTCCCACCAGCCCCTGGGCGCGGCCGCGGTCAGGTACAGCGACTTCGTCGCCGTCCAGGAGACGCGCCCCGACGCCCGTCGGACTCGTGACGTTCAAGGGCAGCTCCACAGGCTAGGATGGGTCTCGGAAGCAGCGCCGGCGATCAACGCTGGTCCAAATGGTACCTCACCATTTTGGGGTCGGGCCGTTCGAACTGCTCGGTGAGCCGTCTGCGCTGGTGCCTGGGCGCGCTATAATCTCCCACTTCAACGGCGTCTGCAGAGGCGGCATTGCTTGGGCCAACCTCTACTTGGAGGTCAGCGTCAGCCTCGACAGGAGCAACGCCGACACGCTGCGCGAAGTGCGCAGTGCCCTGGAAGCGGCCAACAGGCAATTCGTGGTCTGCGGTGATTTCAGCATGGGGCCGTCTGTCTTAGCAGAGTCGGGCAGGCCACGGGCGGCCCAAGCAGTCGTCGCGGCTCCCACGGAGTGCACGTGCAGGCCTGCCGGCCACATCATCGATTTCTTCGTGGTATCCAGGCTTTCCCAAGGGGCCAAGGCCAGTGTGATTCACGGGCGTAACCCCGGCCCGCGCTTTCCTGTCGCGCTCGATCTGATCGGGCCAGACAAGCGCCAGAGCGTCGCCGTCATGCGCTCGGCGAAGCGGCTGCCGCTGCCCAGGCCTCTGGTCTTCTCTGCCAGGGATCGCGCCCCTGGCTGGCTGGCAGCGCGCGGCCTGCTCGAACAGACCAGTGGCCTGGACAGCATGTGGCAGATCTTCATCAGGCATGCGGAGGTCAACATGGGCGTCGCGCGCGGGTCATCCACGACCTCGACAGGTACACGAGGAGAGCGGATCGCCCCAGGCTTGCGCGTGGTCGCGTCAGCTACAGCCCCGTCGCCTCCGAGGCACTTCTCCCTGGGCCAGGTCGAGACCCTGAGCACAGCCTTTTTTCCTGGTCCGAGGCTTTGGTCATGGCTGCCCTCGATCAGGCGCGGCGCAACTACAACGACCGGGTGCTTCGCTTTGTGGCGACGGGCTCGGGCGGCGTCCACGCGGTTGCCATGTCGGCGCAAACGTGGAGTGCGCTGCCAGCTAAGGCCGACGGCGAGGCGCCGCTCACGGCGCAGCGGAGCTTCACGGCCTTCGCCGACGAGTGGACGACGTACTGGGACGTGGTCGCGCCCACCTCGAGTCAGGCAGTTGCTGCGAGAGGCCCCTCGCGAGCCCGAGCCCGAGCGGCACCGTCTGGGGAGAGCGCTCCGATCGGCCATTTGTGGCAGAGCTTCGGAAAGTGATCTCGTCGTTCAAGCCGCAGTCTGGGTCCAACTTTGACAGCATTCGACCGAGCGAATTCAATGTGTTGGATGACCAGGCTATTGAAGCTCTCGTAGGTTTGATCATGGCCATCGAGCAGCAGGCCGCCTGGCCCAGCTCCATCGGCAAGATGGCCTTCATTCCCAAGGCTGACCGAGGACTTCGGCCCATAGCTTTGTCGGCAGCATTGGTCAAAGCTCACGGCAGGCTGCGTAGACCACTCATGCAGCAGTGGGAGAAGGACAGCGACAGGCCGCATTGGCGGGCATGCTCAGGGCGCTCGTGTGACAGAGCGGCGTCGCAGCAGCAGGCGCGTTCCGAGCGGATTGCTACGATGGCAGACCTTCATCCTGATCAAGATTGGGCGTCAGCCAGCATCCTGCTGGATCTCTCGAAGGACTTCGAGCTGGTCTTTCATGCGCGCCTGGGCCGCATCCGTCAGGTTCAGGTTTCCACTCTGGCTGGCCAAGCTTCAGGTCTCGCTCTACCTTGCACCCAGGGTGCTCCACCTGGACGGCTGCTGCTCGCAGGAGTTGGAGGCGCCCCAGACGGCCCCGGCTGGCGACGCGTTCGCCGCTGGGTTCATTTCGTTGCAGCCGCTCGACGACATGGGTTTGCGATTCGGGGCCGTCGCTCCAACGATCGTGCTGGATGACTTTGTCCTCCAGCGCTGGGATGGTACCCAGAGGGTCCAGGACGACCTGGACGGCGCCGCTCGCCTCAGCTCAGACTGGTCAAGCTCAAGGTCGCAGTAAGTCGAAGGTTCTGGCTGACACAGGCCGCTTGCGCAGGCAGGTGGGCAGACGGCCGCTTAAGATTGCATGCGTTCAGGGCGCCCGGCATGCGCGCAACCTGGGCATTGATCACGCAGAAAGGGTTCCGTGTAGCCAGGGCTCCCAGGCAGCAGCGGTTCGCAGACGTCGGGTTGCACCTGCGCGATGCGAGGGGCTGCTTGGGCTTGCGGCGCGGGCGCGGCGGCGGCCAAGGCGGCGTTCACGGGGCTCCATCCCTCTGCTATGCGCGGGGTCAATTGCACAGGCCACAGCCGCAGCGAGCTCTCCAAGATGAGGTCGATCACGCTGCGCGCTGCAGGGCAGCGGCCCTCAGGCAAAAAGAACGTCACGGCTGTTCTGACGCTGGCAGGGTCCACGACGATCGACGCGATCTTCGCGGCGACATTGGGGCCAGTAATGAGGCTGGTCAAAGCTGTTTGGGGGAAGTGGATCCCGAGCACCATCCTGCAGAGCACGTTCGAGTGGAACGTCCGCGCCGCCAAGCATCGGGGTGATGTGCGAGGGCCGCTCGGCGCAGCAGTCATGTCGCTCCGCCGGATCGGCAACGCGCTCGGCCCCTTCACCCACTGACTCACCGATGCGGGCGAGCAGTTCAACATGGCGACAAGCTCCCCCTGGACCGTCAAGCAGTTGCGCACGAGGAGCTTGGAAAGGTAGCAGCTAGCTCAGTTGGCGAAGTCCACGCATCACGACATCTATGTTGCAGGCGGTGTCTTTCCGCCGCAGCTGCGTCGCTGGGTCACGGCGGGTCGAGGTTCAGCCGAGATCGCCAGGTCGCGGCGCTCGCATGCGCCAAGCGAAGCGTGACATGCCAGGTCATGTGTCGTTGATTGACGGCGAATGGCTCAACGAGCGGCGGTGTGCAGCTGGCCCCAGCTCCTATTATGTCTGCCCGCTGTGCCCTGGCAAGCTGGGCACGCTCTTGCATCGCCACCTGGAGTGCCATGGTTCGTGGCCCGACCTCGCGCTCTCCGCCGAGATGGAGCGGTTCCTGGACAGAGGCGACTCCATCACCATTCGCACGTTGTTGGAGAGGCTCTGGCGACCAGAGCCGCTCGCTGACTGTGGGCCCCTTGCTGACGACATCCCGGCGCGCGCGCAGTGGATCAAAGGCTGCGGCGAGGGCGCGCCGCTTGCAGAGTCCGGCCTGTGCGCCGACGGGGCCTTCATCGACGGCGGCGCGAGGATCGCCCGCGCCGCCTGTGCGGTGGTCGCTCTCCCCCAAGGAGGCGAGGAGGTCGACCCTGGGCCTCGGTCTGCCACGCGAGTTTTAGGCTCGCCGCTAGCTGTGGCCCTTCAGTCCATCGATGGAGGGGAGTTGCCGCCACTCCTCGTCCTGCTCAAGCACGCGACCCCGCCAGTCGTCGCTCATTGTGGCGCGGAATGCGCGGTGAAAGGCATCAGCGAGCGCGGTCCGCAGGCCACCGCGAGCAGCGAGTCAGCCTGGGCCGAACTGCGGGCTCGCGACTGGCATGCCGTCCATGATTTCGGCGGCCTCGGTGACCAGGGCATCAAGGTGGTCAAGGTCAAAGCGCGCGCCTCGCTCGGGCGCGCGCTGCAGGGCCTGGTCACGGCCAGGGCGAGGCGTGGCAACTTGGAAGCATATCGGCGTGCCATGTTCATGGCATCTCAAGCTGGAGCGCCAGACAATATACGGCAGCTCATTCCGACGAGGCAGACAATGCTGGACGCCGCCTTCTACTGGGTCTCCGTGGCTGGCAGCGTCGCTGCGGATCGTCGCGTGGGCATATCGAATGAGAAGACCACGAGATACGTCGCAGCTGCTCCTGACCAGCCGCGAGGTGATCGAGGACCCCCACGGTGGCGTCCATTGCTTGCGCTGCCCCAAGACAGCCTACAGCGACACCATCAAGGCGCACTTCTGGGCCAAGCCGCGCGCGCCGAAGCCATGCGCCCCGCCCCTCTCTGGCGGGCCCTCGCGCAAGCGATCTGCCAGGACAGGGCGACTGCGGCTGCGGAGGCGGCGGCCATCGCTGCCGCGACGGCTGCTGGCGAGTCCGAGCAGCGCAGCGGCGCCGACGACGCCAGTGGGGCAGCCAAGGCCCCCAAGACGACCATGCAGACGATCGCCGACCTTTTATCGGCAGCTTCTGGAGCCAGCTCGAGCGAGGCTGTCCGCCCGACTGCTGAGGATCAGGGACGTCGCCTGTGAGCGTGGCTCGCGCAGGCCCCGCTGCCGCTGGCGCCGTGGACCTTCAGCCTGGACCGCCCGCGGGCCCTGCTGCAGGGGCCCCTTTTTCTGGATTTGGTTTTGTGGAGGAAGTGGCTGTCGTGAGGCCCGCGGGCCCCCCGAGTGCCGCGGGCCCCCGTTCGGGGGTCGCTGTCGGCGCGAGGAGCGGGAATCGCGCCGCTGCCTCGGGCAGCGCAGGCGGGGTCCGCAGCCGCGGGGGGGCGGTCGGGGAGGAGCTCGGCGAGCGCCCTAGAGCCGCCCCCCGGGACCTTCGCAGCTTCCCGTGGGCCCCGCTGCAGAAGCCCCTCAGGTTCCCCTCTGCCCTGGCTGCGCAGCGCAGCCGGCGTTCTCTTCCACATGTCGTGGCGCAGCAGTTCCACCTACATCTGCCTCAGCCAACCGAGGGCCTGCAGTCCAGCAGCCAGGTCCTGTCGCAGCGTGGCTTTGATTTCGCTCGCCGCTCGAGATCGCCCGAATTTATTCGGTCGGTTGCCCTCGAGAGTCCCCCGTGGACCCCCCTGCCTCCGCGTCGTTCGCAGGCGATGGCATTGTTGCCCCTGGGGTGGCCAGCGGCGAGCGCCAGCTTGTCACCGTCAACGGGTGCCGCATTTGCACCAAGTGCCATTGCTATGCTCGCGTGGTCGGCGGCAAGCGCAGAGGCCCGTGAGCGGCGGGGCGCAAGCTCCCCGACAGCGCTGGAGGCTTGCAGCGCCGCCTCGAGAAAGACCCAGAGGATCAGCTGCCGCCGAAGGAGGCGCGGCCGCAGGCGCAGGTTTGCGGACTGGGGGTTGGCTGAATGGCGGTGGGTTGGCCCTTTTGGCTCGCTCGTTCCTTTGCCGCTCAACGCCCCGTCTTCAGGCTTTCGCCTGCCGCCTGTGCCCCGCGGCCGCCAGCAGTGCGGCTGCTTGAACCTGGGCCCGCGCCGCGCGAGCCTTGCGCGCAGTTGTTTGTTTTGTTGTTGTTGATGTTGTTGTTGTTGTTGATGATGTGTTTCCTTTTTTTTTCGGCGCCGTATTTCGGCGCGCCCCTGACACGCTTAGTGGCCCCATAGGGAGCTTCGCCCAAGGCCCCAGTGGCACCGTCCACATGCGTCCCGCCAAACCCATGACGGCACACCCCTCACACGCTTCGTAGCCTCATAGGGAGCTCCAACGAAGGCCCCAGTAGCACGGTCCAACCCCTCACGTATTCGTGCCCCCACAGGGAGCTCCACCAAAGGCCCCAGTGGCACCGTCCACATGCGTCTTCCACGCCCATATCGGCACACGCCTCGCACGCTTCGTGGCCCCATAGGGAGCTCCACCGGAGCCCCAGTGGCACCGTCATGCGTCCGCCTCACCTATTTCGGCACACCCCTCACACGTTTCGTGGCCCCGAGAGGGAGCTCCACCGAAGGTCCCAGTGGCGCCGTCCACACCCCTCCGCCACGCCACTTTCGTCACACCTCTCACATGTTGCGTCGCCCCATTGGGCGCTCCACCCAAGGCTCCAGTGGCACCGTCCATATGCGCGTGCCACGCCCATGTCGGCACACTCCTCACACGTTTCGTGGTCCTGCAGGGAGCTCCACCGAAGGCTCCAGTAGCGCCGTCCACATGCGTCGACCGCACGCATTCGGCACACCCCTCACAAGTTTCGTGGCCCCATATGGAGCTCCAGCCAAGGCCCCAGTGGCACCGTCCACACGCGTCCGCCACACATTCCGGCACACCTCTTGCACTTGTTGTGTCCCCGCAGGGAGCCCCACCGAAAGTCCCAATGGCGTTGTCCATATGCGCCCGCCACGCAAATTTCGGCACGCACCTCGCGCGCTTCGTGGCACCATGAGAAGCTGACCCCCGAGGACCCCAGTGGCACCGTCCACATGCGTCCGCCGCACCCATTTCGGCACTCGTTTCGCGCCGCGGCCCCGTAGGGAGCTCCACCGAAAGCCCCAGCAGCACCGTCCACATGTGTCCGCCACGCCAAGGTCGGCACACCCCTCACACGTTTCGTGGCCCCGAGAGGGAGCTCCACCGAAGGCCCCAGTGGCACCGTCCACATGCGTTCCGTCACACCCATGTCGGCACTCCCCTCACACGTTTCGTGGCCCCGGAGGGAGCTCCCACGAAGGCCCCAGTAGCACAGTCCACATTCGTCCGCCACTCCCATCTCGGCACACCTCTCACACGTTTCGTGGCCTCATGCGGAGCTTCACCCAAGGCCCCAGTGGCACCGTCCATTTGCGTCCGCCACACGCATTTCGGCGCACCCTTCAGAAGTTTCGTGGCCCCGTATGGAGCTCCACCCGAGGCCCCGCTGGCGCCGTCCACATGCGTCCGCTACGCGCGCACGCACACACGCACGCACGCACACACGCACGCACGCGCGCAGGCAGACACACACACGCGCACACACTCACGCGCGCACGCGTACACACGCACACACGCACACACGCACACACGCACACACACGCACACAGCGCACACAGCGCACACGCACACACGAAAACACGCACACACACACAAACGTACACACGCACGCACGCACACACGCGCACACGCGCACACGGGCACACGCGCACACGCGCACACGCGCACGCACACGCGCACACACGCACACACGCACACGCGCACACGCGCACCCGAGCACACGCGCACACGCACACACGCGCACACGCGCACACGCGCACACGCGCACACGCGCACACGCGCACACGCGCACACGCGCACGACCGCACACGCGCACACGTGCACCCGCGCACACGCGCACCCGCGCACACGCGCACACGCGCACACGCGCACACGCGCACATGCGCACACGCGCACACGCGCACACGCGCACACGCGCACGCGCGCACACGCGCACCCGCGCACACGCGCACACGCGCACACGCGCACACGCGCACACGCGCACACGCGCACACGCGCACACGCGCACACGCGCACACGCGCACACGCGCACACGCGCACACGCGCACACGCGCACACGCGCACACGCGCACACGCGCACACGCGCACACGCGCACACGCGCACACGCGCACACGCGCACACGCGCACACGCGCACACGCGCACACGCGCACACGCGCACACGCGCACACGCGCACACGCGCACACGCGCACACGCGCACACGCGCACACGCGCACACGCGCACACACGCGCGCACACGCGCACACGCGCACACGCGCACACGCGCACACGCGCACACGCGCACACGCGCACACGCGCACACGCGCACACGCGCACACGCGCACACGCGCACACGCGCACACGCGCACACGCGCACACGCGCACACGCGCACACGCGCACACGCGCACACGCGCACACGCGCACACGCGCACACGCACACACGCACACACGCACACACGCGCACACGCACACGCACACACGCGCGCACACGCGCACACGCGCACACGCTCACTAGCACTAGCACTAACACTAACACTAACACTAACACTAACACTAACACTAACACTAACACTAACACTAACACTAACACTAACACCACACACACACACTAACACTAACACTAACACTAACACTAACACTAACTGCGGCACGCCCTTCGCGCGTTTCGCGGCCCCATAGGGAATTCCACCGAAGGTCCCAGGAGCACCGTCCACATGCGTCCGCCACACCCATTTCGGCACACGCCTCACACGCTTCGTGGCCCCACTAGGGACCTCCACCCAAGGCCCCAGTGGCACCGTCCACATGCATCCGCCACACATTTCGGCACACCCATCACACGTTTCGTGGCCTCATGCGGAGCTTCACCCAAGGCCCCAGTGGCACCGTCCATTTGCGTCCGCCACACCCACCTCGTCACACTCCTCACACGCATCGTGGCCCCATAGGGAGCACCACCAAAGACGATGCTCACGACTGCGGTGCTCACAGCTGCATATGGTTGGGTCCTTCTCCAGGCTAATTTTTTCAGGGGGGGCACTAGAACCATCGCCGCGATTGGGCGCGGCTCATTCCTGTGAGAGGGCGGGTGGACTCCTCCTCCTCCTCCTCTGCCTCTCCCGCCTCCTCGCCTGGCACTCCCTCCTGCCGTCGGCGCCTTGGCCCAGGGAAGGCCTGGGGGCGGCGCCCGGGTGCGTGCAGCAGCCGGCAGGCCCCGCCGCACAGCTCGGGCAGCCATGCTCTGCCCCTTCGGCTTCCGGCGCGGCCGGCCGCCCGCAGCTCCCGAGGCCCGGCCGCCCGCAGGCCGCCCCGCGGCCGGCGCGGCGGGCACCGAGGGGCGGCGGGCCGTCGGAGGGGAGCAGCCGGCGCGGGAGGGCGCGCGCCACGACCTGTCGGCCGTCCGCGCGGACCTGCGGAGGGCCCTGCGCTGCCCCGGCCACGACGATGGCTCCCTGGCGCCGCTGTTCATGCTCGGGCCGGACGGAAGGGGGGGGGATTGGGAGAGGGGGGGGGTTACGAAATGTGCTGCATGCCGCTGGTGTCGGCCTCCCCGAGGGGCCCCTTCCTCGATGCAGAGCCGCCTCCGGCGCCGGGGGGCGCCGGGAAAATCAGCCGCGTGAGCTGATTCTCGACCCCCCTTTGCTATCCCCCCCCTTTCGCCCGACCCGACATTCGGTTCGCGTGGCACTGCTGTGGCACGTACGACGCGAAGAAGCGCACGGGCGGCAGCAACGGTGGCACCATGCGCTTCCGTGCGGAGCAGCAGGACCCAGAGAATGGTGGCCTGAGGAAGGCAAGGGAGACTCTGGAGCAGGTGCACCAGAAGCACACCTACCTGTCTGTGGCCGACATCTATGTGCTGGCGGGCTACGTCGCCTTCGAAGCAACGGGGGGACCAATTATTCCATTCTCTACAGGTCGGCGCGACTTCACCGAGGAGGAGGCGCAGCAGATCCATGGACCGTCGGGCTGTCCTTTCGGAGACGGAGTCCACAACCCAGGGGGCAGCCGTCTTCCTGCGGCTGACCTTGGTCCTGATCCGACTTGCCCTGCCACTGCGCCAGCAGCGGAGAGGGAAAAACCAACAATCGATGCCGTACGTGGAACCTTCCACCGGATGGGATTTACGGACGAAGAGACCGTTGTCTTAATCGTCATGGGGCATCAGTATGGACGCATGCATCCCGAAGTGTCAGGGTATGAAAACCCATGGTACGCATTTGACCCAAATCATTGGAACGTTTACGGACCTGGGGGTCTTGGGTATCTCTCAACCTATTCTATGCAAGTGCGGAGTGGGCTATGGAGGGAACAGAGGAGCTCCAAAGGCAAGAGGCAGTACAACCAGCGTCTCGGCGGCGGCGTATTCTCCATGATACCCGTGGATATGGTGCTATTGTGGGACCCAGCGTATAGGAAGATAACTCTTTGGTACGACAAGCATCGTTTAGAATTTCAGCGTGATGCTGCCGCAGCTTGGAAAAAGCTCACCGAGCTTGGCTGCGATGGGTTGCTTACCCCTGAGACGACAGCGGGCCACGACCAGATCTGTATTGATCACATCAGCTGAAGAAGTTCCGGTGTTTCACATGGATTGTGTTTCCATGGCTGTGCCTGCTTCCTCCACCCAGGGTGCAGCTGCACTCGTTTTTTCGTCGGTTCACCCTCCCCCGTCTCCGGTTTCAGACGGGCAGAGCAGGTACCTTCTATTCGCTTCGCGTGCCCCCAGCAGCCAGCCAGGAAGTTGTGCTGCGCTCTTTTCGGGGCCTGCTTCGCGCCTCTCGGCGACCCCTCGGGCGCACCTCTGGGCTCCTGTTCTCCATCCCTTTTCTCTTCTGGATAGCCCCCCCTCGTTGTCGCACCATTGGACGCGTCGTCAGGGCGGACGGGGCATTTCGCCTGGGACCTCATCGTGACACCAGCGCGCGGATCTCAAATGTCGACACGGCGCAATCGGTGGGGTGCCATCTGGGGGGGTGCAGCCCATGGGTCGGGGGCAACGATAGGGGGGGATAGGCATAGGGGGGGATGCATCGACCCTCAATCGCCCATTGATCGCCAATATGGGCCCGATAGCCCCACCCCGCCCAGCAAGGTGCGGATTCACCATCGGGGGGCCTCTCGCCGATCCATCGACGATGTATCAAACCGATCCCAGGTCGATGCGTCCCCCCCTTATGCCTATCCCCCCCCCTCCTCCTCCTCCTCCTCCGCCTCCTCCTCCTCCCTCCTCCCTCCTCCTCCCTCCTCCTCCTCCTCCTCCTCCTCCTCCTCCTCATCCTCCTCCTCCTCCTCCTCCTCCTCCTCCTCCTCCTCCTCGTATCGTTGGTATCGTTGCCCCTCAATGGGGTGCTGTCCACGGGCCACCTTGTTGGGTGCACGCAGCCTGCGGGGTGCAGCACCTGGGGGTGCAACCGGCCGGGAGGGGAACTGCGGATCGGGGGGAATGCAGAAGGGGAGGAGGAGGAGGAGGAGGGGGGGAGGAGGAGGAGAGGAGGAGAGGAGGAGGAGGAGGAGAGAGGAGGAGGAGGTGGAGGAGGAGGAGGAGGAGGAGGAAGGAGGAGGTGGGGGAGGAGGAGGAGGAGGAGGAAGAGAGGAGGAGTAGGAGGAAGGAGGAGGAGGAGGGAGGAGAAGGAGGAATGGGGAGGGGAGGGGGAGGAGGAGAGAGGAGGAGTTTGGAAGGAGGAGGAGAGTAGAGGAGGAGGAGGAGGGGAGGAGGCGGAGCAGGAAGGAGGAGCTCTCGGCTCTCGTGAGGCTCGGGAGGCCTTTAGTCTTTTGACAATTTGTTACGGCTTCTGAGAAGCCTCGACTAATTGAGAAGGCTTGCCACCTTCACCCTCACACCTCCCCCGACGACCGGGCCCGCCGCCTGTATGTGGGAGGAGTCGTGGAGGTCGATTCATGGGGTATTATCTTTCGGTTGATATATATATATATATATATATATATATATATATATATATATAATATGGGTGAATTTATGTCTTGAAGTCGCCAACTCCACTGCTCGCGCAAACATCCAACCCACCCACCCGCAATTTGTCTGCAACACGTACGGGGTCGGCGAGAACTTTGATGACGATGGCGGCGTTGGTGATCCTGACGATGGTTATGATGATGTTGACGATGGCAATGATGACGCTGACGACTGATGAGGACCATGAGAAAGTGTACGGCGTCGGAAATTCAAACAACCCGACATGCTCTTACAGTCAACCCGCATAGTAAGGATAGGCAACCTTCCCAAGGGTACTCTTGCATCCTTGCCTCCTCGGTCCATCCTTCGCCGCTTTCGCTGGCCGCGCCCCGCTCGAAAAGCTTCGAAAAGGGCGTCCAAGGCCCTTGCATCCTTATCGCGCATCCTTACAGTACTGGTTGACTGTATTTAGAACCATCTGTCAGATGCTCGCATGTTGTGAACATCTGTGTGCTCAGATGGTTGGTTTAACCCGTGGTTTGGGCACGATTTTCGACGTGCGCGCACGGCGGACGCGCGCGCGCGTGTGGCCCTGCGCGGTACGATCTGACACGGTTGGTGGGCGCGCGATGGAGGAGGAGGAGGAGGATGATGCTGATGATGATGGTGATGATGATGGTGATGATGATGATGTTGATGATGATGATGTTGATAATGATGATGATTATTATGATGACTATTATGATGATGGTGCTGATGATGATGGCGATGATGATGATGCTGATGATGATGATGATGATGATGATGATGATGATGATGATGATGATGATGAATAGGATGATGATGCTGATGATGATGATGCTGATGCTGATGCTGATGTTGCTGATGATGATGATGATGACGATGACGATGACGATGATGATGATGATGATGATGATGATGCTGATGCTGATGATGCTGATGATGATGATGATGATGATGATGCTGATGATGATGATGATGATGATGATGATGATGATGATGATGATGATGATGATGATGATGATGATGGATGCTGATGATGATGATGATGATGATGATGATG